>JAKSZP010002771.1:0-173198 GCA_022478985.1 Massospora cicadina
AAACTTTTGGAGGTAGGCTTTAAGGTAATCCCAATTGACTCCATCATAAGCCTTCTGCTGTTCTAAAAAACAAGTGCTCCAGTAGCAATGGATTTGTAGACGTTGGCTACTGTGTATATGTTGTCCCAAATAGACCGCTTGGGAATGAAACCAAATAGTTTAGAGAAAATGAAATCAGAGGTAACTTCCCTAGGCGGTTGGCAATAATCTTAGTAAATAATTTAGTATTTGTGTTAATAAGTGAAATGGGGCGCCAGTTGGCCAAGTACAGCTTATCCCCTTTTTTAATTTATTCAATTTAACTATTTGAGGTGGGATGACCTAGGGATGATACTGCACCAATTAAGGAAGTGAATAAATGGGAAAGGAGGATAAAAATTTGGAAAACCTCCATATGCGGCGTATGATAGGCCAGGAACTCCATGGACTTCCTTTGCTATTTGCTATCTCAATTCAGGGCATTGGTGCACAACGCCAACACAGTCATAATTGTCCCCTACCCAAAGTTTCTGTACCAGAATCGAACTCAGGGAGGCAGTGGTAGAGGTCCCTATTCTACACTGGGGTATCCTTCCCTCCTTATCCCCTTTTTTATACAGCGTTAAAGTGAAAGCCTCCTGGCCCTCAGGAAAGAGGCGCGTTTCTAACAAACACTGATTTATTAAAGCAAGCAGCAAAAAGAAAGCTAATTAAAATATCTCTTATAGAACCCATAAGGAATCCTGTCTGGACCTGGGCATTACCTGTGTGGTGTACTGAAAATGGCATACCAGAATTTATTTCAAGAAATTTAATTATCAACTCCAGATAATGGGAAACAGTGTGGATATGTGCATAATTGAGTAATTCATCAACTTTGGCTGGTTTGACTGCTTCATAGCAATACAATTTGAAGCAATAATATAAAAATTTGACTTCCACTTTGGCTGGAGTATCAGTGACGGAGTGGTCCAGCCGCCTCACCTGTGTGCAGGCCAAGCTCTTTCATGTTGTGAAGAATTTTTGGAAAAAAATAGGTGGATCATGTGTCACCCGCCGTTATATTTTTTGCTTTGTACTGTACATAAACGCAATCTTTGTGTTGCCTTACCTGTGCATTGAGGTGAGTGGACTCCTCTGCCCACTTGTGACTCCAAGCTGGGCTGTATCCTGAAGCAGGGACATTAGACTCCAGGTGTTCCACTTCTGTAAATGTGCACAAAATGACCACCAAGGCAGCCCAAGAGAGACGCAATGAGAGGTGGCATACTTGGCGAATGGTGTTCACTTTGAAGGTTGACCAGGTAGAAAGTGAGTCCACACAGAACGGTGTGGTGAACTCCAGCCAAGGTTTCAGTGTCCACCTTTGAGGAAAACCTGGGCGACGTGATCTCAGCTGGGCAAATTTTGCACCACTCTGGCACCTGTGCCGCTGGGTGTGACAAAGAGAAGAAAATTGACACCAACCTGTGGTCAAAGAAATCAATTTCATTGTCATAAAGTGTACAATCTGAGACCACAAGTTCAACGGGGCAAGAATAAGGTCAATGCAGGACATAGACCTCAGCTGACCGTTGTGTACATGGGGATGGTACATGTTGGGGAGCACCTGTGCATGTTTAGGTAGGGTATCAAACAGCCCCAAAGTGGCTTTTAGAACGTGAAGTTCTACATGCCCCTGCAGGGGGCAGGCGCCAAAGGCCAGCTGTTGGTGGCCAGGTTGGCCCAGCAATTCATGTCACCCACCACAAATGGGCAGGGGGACGCGGGAGGGAAGTAATGACTGAGAATAATTCATAGTGAACCCATGCACAGATTGGGGCATAAATATTAACAATAGCTTGCACTTCATCGTCCCACAAAAAGGACACTACAAGCACATGTCCATTGAGGTAAAAAAATTTAGAAATAAATTTAAAATTATGGATCACATGTATAAGCACCCCACTGTGTAGTGACCAAAAAGAGAGGGTGGGGAGGAGCATAGTTGCCCTTTTTTCCTCATCTTCATGTGGACAGTGGGTTTCCTGGATGGCAAGGATGTCCACAGGTAAATTATTTTTTAAAAAACTCAGTTCCTACCCTGGGATGGCGAGGCTTAGAGTCCATCATTGTTCAACGTCCCTATTGTGAAAGCTCCCCCCATCGCACCTTAAGTGTAATAGGAAGGGTCCCCTTGCCCTTCCAGCTCTGCTTGATTAGCAGAAATTGTATGTGATCGAAGTGTTGGCCCTGTGTATGAGGGTTTGAGGGTACCTTTCACACCAGAGGTTTATTTTTGGTTTTGGAGTTTTTCTTATGAGAATCAGCACAAATTTTTTAAAATCTTGTGCTCCTGATGTGTACTATCAATGGGTGCCAAAATGTTAGGAGGGAAGTGGATGGTAGAATTGGTTTCAATTGAGGCTTGGTAATTATGCTCAGGTAAATCCAACTTGCCCATCGATCCCTCAGGATGGTTGGCCCAATCTGATTGGTGAACGAATTCATGAGCTGTCTCAGTGGTAAATGACTCAATGTCATCCTGGGTCTAGGCAGGCGGGATCATAGATGTGGCCATGGCTGCTCCCAGGCTGATGTTTGGCGGGCCTACTTAGCCTTTTTGCGCTCCTGTGTGTACACAGGTTTGACCTAAATGTAACACCCCTGTGCGCCCCACGGGAAGGCAGCATTGGTATCTATAGCCAGTTTCTAATGGGAGTCTGCACTGCCATTGCATTGGGGAGGATTTCGTTTTGTGTAATGCCTTCCTTGGTGGGGAAGGTGTGGTCCTTGTGGCCAAAAGCGTGACAAAAGTGCAGATAGGGGGAGCACTATCCACTGTGATGTGGAACAGACAGTATTCTGCCTGTCAACTAACACAATTGTGGTGTGGGGGATTTGGGTCAAATTCTTCTGCAATGACTACAGATGGGCTGATCACAGAAATCACTTTGCCCATGCACAGGTCTGGCATGAGCGTAATGCGTTGCATTTAAAAGGAGTCAATTTTCCCATATGCCTTAAGCCCAGCCATCATGTGGTGCTCCAGCACAGTGCGCTTAATAGTTGTGGGGAGGAAGTCAAACATTACGAAAATTTGGTTAAACTTGGTCCATTGCGTGCACTTTGTCTTGACTACCCGTTGACCTTATGGGAGTTCTACCACCATATGCACTTGTGATGCTTCATCCAATGCTTGTTTATTTTCAAAGCTGAGATCCAACCAACCGTGGGCTATGGAGTGTGGTGCTATGTTTACTGCTTTTGGGAAAAGGTCGTGCACATCTTCACAGAATTTTTCCCAAAGTGCTACTTGATTGATATCCAGGAAAACTCAAATCCCATGCTCCACTGATGACAGGGGCTGGGAATGCGTAGTATTAATGAACTGGTTACACTTAAATTTCCAGGCTAAAATCTCTGGGGAAATACTAAACGCCAGTTTTTTATTTATATTGAGGCTGCCAGTGTTGCTATGGCGTTTATGAACTTTGTACGGTGCAGAGCCCAATCATGTGCCCTTTACTTTGCTAGCCCAACTGCTACCCAACATTGCGTGCACACTAATCTCCTCAAAGATATTATCAAACTTACCTAGACTTAAATCAAATTTGTTGCAATTAGTGATTGCAATGAGAGAGAAAAGTTTTTTCCGTGCCTTAAAATATATTTTTAAAAAAATCTTAGCTGTGGTCATTACTCCCAGTCCCTTAACTGCCTTATCCTTTACCCGTTTGGTATGTGATTAATATCTATAATGATGTATTTAAATTGGCCAGATGTAGTGGCCAAGGGCCCCACAACATCAATTGATATGGTGTGCCAAGAAAATTTGGATTTTACTAATTTATAATAAGTGGCTTCTGATAGGGAGCTTCCACTTGGCACTCTTGGCAGCAGCTAAGAGTCTCATTAGTATCAAAAGATATATAATCTAATAATAGCGCGATCTTATATGTATAAGTTTTTTCCTTATAATCACCATGCCCATCGCCTTATTTGTGTCAATAATTAAATCAATCCATTTAGTGGGCTTAGGGATTAAAAATTTAGTCCATTAATGATATTAAACAGTTTTGAATTCTCCATGAAAGTATTCTGTATCATTTTAACTATCATGCGTTAAACCTTCTTGGGTTTATCTCCATACTTATGATTCACAACTTTTCTTTCTCGTTGCAAACACTTTTGCAACCCATTCAATTCAAGACTGAATCCAGTTTGATAATCTCATAGAGGGGATTAGTCTGCGCCCATGCCTGGGAGCAGTTGGGCAAGCAAAGCAAGAGGAGCAGGCGGAAGGCCCGTGGCCTCTAACATTCGAAAACGCCCCAGAGAATCCAGCGGAATAGAAAAAAATTTAAAAAATCCGGCAGTCACAATTTCCCCGGAGATACTCATGTGGCAAGCACGATGAAACCAGTACATCAATATGCCACATTCCCAGCCACTTTCGTCGGTGGAATTCGGAGTCCATTTTGTATCTGGACATCCAAAAAACAGCCCTATGGGAAAAATTTTGTGAAGATGTACACAAAATTTTCCCGACCCCGTTGTACGTTGCACCTCACTCCATGTCGCGCGGTTGGCTGGACCTAGGTTTTGAAAGCAAAATATCAGCAGACGAGGCTGCAGCGGTGTGTGTCGTGGTTGACCTCCCCGAAGGGCAATGGGTCGTCAAAACTAAATGCACCAGATGGACAAAATCAAACCAAATTTTCCTCACATTTGACTTTTTGCCTACTACAGTAAAACGTGACATTTTGGAGCAACACCTGAAAGATGGTCTCGCCATATATGGCGAAATACAATCTTTCGAAATGCAACGTTTCACGCTGATGCCACACCTGTGCACCGGCAAAGCCATTGCAGTTCTGACCCCATCTGAGGAGATCGCGAAGGACCTAACCCAGATCCCACACTCCACCTTTATTGACATCACAGAGCACACCACCCACCCATTCTGGGTAACCGTGGACAGCGCGCCCCCCATTTGCACCCACTGTGATGCATTTGGCCATAAGGCACACGTGTGCCCCATTAAAGAGGGCGTTACATTCCAAGAGCACCCCTCGGCGGCCATGGCCAGCGGAGAGGCGCACTATGAACCAACCGCAAGCACCAAAGAGGCCTTCCCGTGGGGAGCACAAGGCTGCTACCTATTGGTAAAGCCCATCTCCCCGCAGGAGCAGAAGAAGGCTAAGCAGGCCCATAGGACTGCGGCCAAGGAAGCGGCCAAGGTCACCACCACCATCCCACACTCGCAACGCCAGGAGGACATGGAGACCTTCGCGGCGGAAGCAACTTGGGAATCCATCACCCAATCAGATTGGGAGGCCCAAGCCAAATGGGCCACTCAATCTGAGGATCTGATGGGAGATTCGATCTCACCCAATTGCTGCACCCAAGCCCCGGTTGAAACTGACTTGGGACCTATCCCAACCGAAAAAAAATTTTTTGCCCCACTCGACGGTGCACCGAACTTATCCGCACCGTAAAAAATTCGTCCGACGTCGGGAAAACAAAAAGCGAAGGCCAAAGCCAACGCGACTCTTTCCGCAAAAATTAACAAAAACCCCAATAGCATTGCTGCTAATACCTGCACTGCTGTGAAAGCCCGTGGGGACCTGGAAGAGGCTGGTGGGCCAGGGGGCCCACCCCCTCGCACCTAAGGTGCAATGGGGGAAACCTTCACTCTAGGGATGCTGAACATCGCTGGACTCAAGGCCTCCCCATCCCGAGCTAGGAAACTGAGTTTTTTACAAAATAATTTACCCGTGGATATCCTGGCCATCCAGGAAACCAACTGTCCACGAAGTTCTGAGGATGCTTGGAAAACAATGCTCCTACCATCCCTATCCTTTTGGTCGAAGCACTGTGGGGTGCTAATTCAGAAAAATAATTTTTTCAAATTTACATCTTCAGAAACATTCCTAAATGACTGAGTGCTCATTGTTACCTTCTCTCGGGCTGATGTTGCACACACAATTGTCAACATTTACGCCCCAAACGGTGCACAAGAGCATCAGGAATTTTTCTCATCGGTCAAATCCCTCCCGCTACCCCCAATTCTTTCCTAATCGGTGACATGAACTGTTGGCTAACCTCACCAATGGACTGGTGGCCACCCTCACCCCACGCCCCACAGGGTCATGTAGAACTACGCGTTCTAAAAGCCACCCTTGGGTTAATGGATGTGCTGCTGTGACATGCCCCACTGCTCAAAAACATGATGCATCCCCACATCCACAATGGCCAATTAAGGTCCATGACCCACATTGACCTTATTCTAGCGCTGGCGAAATTCCAACCCCACATCTCCCACTTCAAAACAACGAAAATGGAATTCTCCGACCACCAACTGGTCTCGATAACATACCACTTACCCGTCACAGTTGCAAAGGCCCCACATTGGTGCAAAATCCGCCCCCCAGAGCTTGCGTCACCAGGATTTTCCACGTGGGTGGAAGAGGCAACTTTGGCAAAATCATTTGTTGCACTGTTTTGCGTGGACCCTATTTCCACATGGGCAACTTTCAAAAAGACACCATCCGCCACTATCGCCATCTCTCATCCAGATGCTCACGAGCCACATCGGCAGTTATATTGCGCGCGCTGGCGGAATTGGCCCACTTGGAGTCCAACATTCCAGCCTCAGGATATAGCCCTGCATGGGGCCAGAAGTGGGCGGAGGCAGCAGCACACCTCAACGCACTTGAAAGGCAACACAAACATCGGGTTTGTGTCAATACAGGGCCACACGCATCACTAAAGGCAACAAGTGCACCGCATACTTCTTCAAAAAATTTTTGCACCACGCCAGAGCATGGCCTGCACACAGGTGCAAAGATCAGATAATTCTATTGTGGACACACTGGCTGAAGTGGCAATCAAAACGCAAAGATATTACTCCAAGTTATACTGAGCCAAACCAATTCAGCTGGCTGAAATGGCGGAATTTCTTGACAGAGCTCATATCCGCACCATTTTCTGATACTCAGAATAATGAATTTAATTACTCCGAACAAATTATGGACTACCATTTATGGTGCGCTAAACCAAAAATGCCCAGGCCCAGATAGCATTCCATATGAGTTCTACAAAAAATATTTTAAATACATATCCCCATTGCTGCTAGCCTCACTCAACCAAAGCCTGTTGGAAATGCGCCTCCTACCAGGAGGACATGAGGCTTTTACAGTCACACTCTTCAAGAAAGGGGATAGGCTAGACTTAGCCAACTGGCACCCCATTTCTCTAACAAACACAGACACCAAAATTTTAACAAAAATCATGGCTAACCATTTAGGGACTGTAGCATCTGCCACCATCTCTCCAGAACAATTCAATTTCATCCCCAGAAGGTCGATTTGGGATAACGTGCACTCTGTGGCTAATGTGTGTCAGTCCACAGCCTCTGGGGCACTTGTATTCTTAGACCAACAAAAGGCCTATGATAAAATAAACTGGGAATACCTTAGGGCCTGCCTCCAACAATTCTGCCTACCTCCTCGCTTCATTAACTGGGTGATGCTGCTCACGGAATCTGCAACAATGGCTGTGCGCGGCCCAGGTTTCCTAACGGATGTGGTCCATCCTCAAAGGGGCCTGAGACAAGGGGACCCCCTGAGCCCACTCTTATACAACTTCAGCCTTGACCCACTACTGCGAAATGTGAATGCCCAACTCACTGGGGTCCATGTGCCAGGCCAAACCCCAGTCAAGATGATGGCATTTGCAGATGATTGCGTGGTGGGGGTGTCTGATAACAAAGATGCACGCGCGCTTGAAGCCCTCATCCAGGAATATTCCCGGGTAAGCAACGCGGCACCAAACGCCTCCAAAAACCGAAATCATCCTCCTTGGTCAGTTTCAGAACTGCTGGGCCTCAGCAAGTAGTTCCCAATCCGGCCCATCTGCTCGCCCACGTCCACGCCTTACTAACTCAACACACACCGCTCCACTGGTGCTCCCCTTTGTGTCGCGGCCTACCATAGGACCGGTACGCCATCTGGGCGTGTGGTTGGAGGCAGGAGGATACGCGTCAGCAGTAATGGAGGGCCATATACTGGACAACGTGATGAAGCGAATCGCCTCTCTCCAGAGCCCACCCTACTACCCTCACTGGCAGGGTTGTTCTTGCCAACTCTATGCTCCTATCCAAAGTCTGGTTTGAAGCCCACGCCATCCCCTTCTCCCCAAGCTTCTTCAAATCCCTGTATGCTTTGCTACAAGGTTGGCTTTGTTCAGGCCGCCCTCCACCAGTACGGCTAGAGGTCATGTTTGGCCCTCATCATCATGGTGGCATGGGCCTACTTGACTTCAAAGCCCATGCCGCCAAGATCCTAGGCACCTGGATTGCGGCCGTCACTGCTCCTACACTCCCATCCCAACACTGGTCCCGCGCGGCCCACTCCAACTTCTCCTGAGCCTTGGGCCTCAACAACCCATCAAACCCCCACTCCCTGATGAAATACCTTGCATCACACACATCAGCCACAGGTCCTCACGGGACAAAACCCACTACAAACGAATCCTACTCTCCATGCGAAGCGCAGAGTGGAGAATTCGTATTAGTGAACATACAACCCAAAGAGGCCGCCCCTCTCCTCAGTTCACACAAGAGGTACAGGGGCTACCCATCCATGATGGCGTGATCCCCATTCGACCCCAAGTCCTATCCAGGGTGGACTACCTGGACATGATGGACATCCCTTATTCCACTGAGATCCAAAAGACTATCTGGAAATACGCACACCATCCTCTGTTGCAGCCTCAAGTCCGTTCTTATGTGTGGCGCTGCCTGAGGCGGGTGTATCGTACAGCTGAGCGCTCTAATGCTTTACACTCATCCTTTGTAGTGTGTAACCAGTATGGAACGCTGTTTCACCGCATGGAGAAGTGCCCCACCTCTAAAGTAATATGGCGCGAAGTCCAACGTCTGCTAGGCCAGGATCAAACACATCCCTTCAGTCTGTCAAGAGATATGTTTGCTTCATCAATGGCCTCCCTCCTCCCACCCTCCCTTCGTGCTCTGATGGTTGCAATCGCCATGTGGACTATCCACACGATTGTCTTGGATGCCATCGCCGGATCCATCCCCACCCTCCCTGAAGCTGTCCACAGATTTCGGTCTCATTTGGTGGACCACTTTCAAGCGTGGATGTTTGGATATCTCCCACCACGTCGCCGGCAGCTGGTCTCCTCCTGGTTCCCAGTCTGGTTCATCAAATCAGACCCCTTCCTCCACACGTGCTCAATAGTGGCTACGCCCCCTACACACGTTCCCTCCCCCTTCCCATAAGTGGCGTTCCCGCTGGCAACAAGAGATAGCATCGCTTCTCTGGGGTGCCTCACCTGGTACTGAGTTTTGTCTCATCTGAGTCATATTCGGAAGTGTCTGTCCCATGGTCGGCCTTCCCTGCAATAAATTTAAATCCATACTGATGATTCACCATCCTCCCAAACGATTCCTCTGTGCAATCAGCCATTAAGGTCACGGTGGGAAGTCAGGAAAGTCCATCAGCGTTATGATGCTTAACGCTGGTTTTGTGTTGAGCTATAAAGTTGTAAGCTTGTAATTTCAAAGTCCAACGGCCATCTTTCTGCCCTTAAGAGTTTTTAGTCAGCGCATAGAGGCATGGTCTGTTAACACAGTGAAATGCACACCATCGATATAAAATAAAAATTTCTTTCACCATAAATAACAGCTAGACATTCCTTTTCATTAACAATATAATTTTACTTAAGTATGTCCAGCGTCCTGCTGCAATAAGTTACAAGGTATTCTTCCCCTTCATCATTAAGCTGAGATATTACCGCCCCAACAGCGGTGAAGGATTCATCCTTCTGAATAATGAACAGCTTAGTAAAGTTTTATTGCATTAGTATCAGTTCTTTGGTTAATTAAAGCAATAATTGAGTTAAGGTGAGTGTTAAGAGCGTGCCTGTAACGCTCCAGTTTCAGTAGAGGTGGTGGGAGAGGGCCCACCTCACTGCTAAGGAACAATCCGGTGAGGAATGAGTAAACAATGCACCGCCCATAAGGATGGTGCATAGAAGGGCCCAAGCAATGATGGCACACATTTGGTTAAATTGGATCTCTTGGAGGTTGAAAACAGGAATAAATAAATGAACAAAGAAAAATTAAAACGAATGGGGTTTTTAATATAATTGCCTAACAAGTAAAGTTGTTCTCAAGCAATCATAAATAAACAATTGGTGTGGATTTGTCAATCTGCAGGAGTGGTGCTAAGCTCAAATGATCCAATAAGCGCACTGTACCATCTGACATGGTATTGTAGCTCGAGATGGTCCAAACTTGGGTTATTGGTTTCATATGAATTCATTCAGATTTGGAAATATTGTAGACAGAACGGGTTTTTAAACCTGTTCCTCAAGTAACCGTACAAACTGTCTGGCTTAATAATGTAGCTGGTGAATTTTAACGCCCTGGCTGTAACTCAGGGCTGAGCATCACGCACATCCCCAGGGCTAACCTGGACATATTTGCCTATATCTGGCGTTGGTCCAGGGTATTTTTTAGGTCAGGGAGGCCTTGCAACTTGACCTTTTTGGCCTCCTGACGTTAGCCTTGTCTTTACAGCCTATGCCCTCAATTATTTTATTAAACCATGACATTACCCCATCGTTAATTTGATATCCCAACCCTCCTTTAGGGGCTTTTGCTAGGGAAAGGTTCTTGTGAACAGATTCCAGCTTCGTGGCAGCGCTGTTGGTGTGGCTTTTGAGCCCAATGCATCTGGAAAACGCTCATAAAATTCTTATAAGGTCCTAGACATGAACGCAATCCTGTGCTGGGACCCAGTTGTTTTCAGCCACATTAAATCCTCTCCACGACACCAGATAAAGTCTTCTTTTTACATGACAGAAGGCTACAATCTAGTCATTTTCCACTCCAGCGCTACATCAATGAGATAAGCCTCTGGAGTATCAGGTAATGACCCTTAAACTAAGACAACTTTCACTCATGGCTGCTGAAAAGACCTTCTAACAATGCAATATGGTCCTATCCTCTTTGAGCCCAGTTTTCTGCATGGCTGCTTTATTAGGATATTTCTAGCATCCATCATCATGAGATCTCCTTCCTTGTAGGCTGGCTCCATCCGTTGCTTACAATCCACGTTCTCCTTATACACTTTCATGGCCGCCTCAAGATTGATGATAACTTCTCAATGGACTTTCTTAATGGTCTTAGTAAGTTTACAACCGCTTCCAACTTGGACCCACCACTGGGTTCCATTATAACGAAGGGTTAAAGCCATAGTTGTAGAAAAAGGGAGCACCTAATGGAAGCATGATGGGCGTTGTTATAGCTGAATTGGGCCATAGTTAGATGGGAAACCCATTCATGATGATTGTCTGTGTATAACACTGCAAAAACTGCTCAAGGCACTTCTTCACTCTCTCTGTCTGCCCATCTGACTGGGGGTTATGCAGTAGAGCGGCATGGACGAATTTGAAGCGTTTTACACAACACCTCATAAAGCATGGATGTGAACTGGGGTTCACGGTCACTGATAAACTCATGGGACACCCCATGGAGAGAAATCTCCTGATAAACAAAACGTCTGGCCATCTACGCCGCAGTTACTGTAGTTCTACAGGGAGTGAAGTGGGAGAGCTCTGTAAATTGGTCACCACAACTATGGTTGCATCATAACCATCAGACGCAGGTAACTCCATGATGAAATCAACCAATAAGGAAGTCCAGGGACTTCAGCCTTTTAACTGGTACCAATAACCCTGCGAAGGGCCGGCAATTTGGCTTTATTTGGTTGTAAACCAGGCACTCCTAACAATATCTGGCAACCTTCGCGGCTAACCCTTCCAATTATAAGTTTGGCGAACTAGTTCTAGAGTCTTCATGACCCAGGCTGTCCACTGGTTATTCCGTATTAATGTCCCAGATGATTTCTAGGCGAAGTAGTCCAGTGTGAACCCATAATCGCCCCTGAAACCAACCATCTCGTCCTTAGTGTGGTAACAACTGGTAATATCCTTTTGCTTTAAATTGCTATTGTAGAGGACCATGGTATATTCTGCTGACAAGGGCTGTGAAAGGAAAACCTTTTTGAACATACCATATTCTCTTGCGTTTTCCAGAGGAGCAAGCGTTGACCCATGGGTCATGAGGGAGTGATGTGGGGACACAAACTTACCTGGTAGAATCAACAAGCAGGTGCTGTGTAAGTCTACCTTCTTTTGATATAGAGCTAACGCAGGGTTTCAGCTCATTGCATCCGCCAAACCATTCTCATTGGAGTTGTAAACTTATAAGAAAACACAATTTGGGCCTGTGTCTAATACCAACAGGTTTGCTTGGGGTTAAGACATGAGATGAGCGATAGTACAACAAGGCACAGTGATCTATACAAACGCGGAATGGTTGGGATGAACCATGCAAATGGTGACGCCAATAGATAAGCGTCACAACCACTGCCAATAACACTTTTTCAAAAAACGGCGTAGTTTAACTCAGGAAGAGACATCTTCCAAAAAATTATCCCAATGTATGCTCCATTCCATCTTTACCTACTTGTAATAAGGCTTCTGCTATGTAGAAGTTATAGGCATTTATAGCCACAATAAACTCCTTTATGAGATCTACATGTTGAATGTTGGACATATAAAACAGGGTGCATTATACCGCTTGAAAGACTTCTGCAAAACTGGGGACCACTGGATAACTTTTGCCCCATTTTTCTTATACAAGGGCGCCGCCACCTCAGAACTATTTGGTGTGAATTTCTTGAGGAACGTACATTCCCAAAAAACTCCTCAATTCCTTGACTGGAAGTTGGGATGGACCACTTATGCTTCGCCTTCTCCTTGTCTGGAGTTACCATGTGCATTGGTCAGACATGAAGTTGCCCGGTAAGGAGACCTGTAACTTGAAGAACTCGCACTTACTAATTTTTAGTATAAGATCAGCTGCCCTCAAATGCTCCACCACTTTCCACATGTATATTGCATGGGAATCTTAGAAAAACACAAGAAAATCATCCATGTAGGCAACCATGCATAAACCAAGAAGGTTCCCCAAGACTGCATCTATATGGCGTTGAAAGATAACAGAGGCTTTTTTAAGCTCAAAGGGCATAACCCAAAAATCTGGAAAAATTCGCTTTCTGGTTCATAATGCAATTAGCCACTCCTGGCCCTTCTTTATACGGATCTAATTGAATGCGTTTAAGCAATACAGTTTAAAGAGGAATATAGCCTTCTCCACATAGCAAAAAATTTGTGAGTTCACCAGTATGGGATGCAATTCTGGTGCTGTGACGATGTTGAGAATCACATAATCTACGCATGGGCTAAGATACCATCATCTTCTCCACAATGAGAAGTGGGGATCATAATGGAGCTTACTCTGAAAATTGAACCTTTAGCCAACTGCTATTTAACCCACACATCCAAGGCGGCTTCCTCCCATACAGTCAAATGGTAAATAGGAGAAGATAAATGCACCAGATCAACAGTGAGTTTGATCTTGTAATCAAACTCTGAATGGGCTGGTAGTACATTGGCCAAAGTTGCATTAAACAAATATTTCAGCTTCTCCAAACATGATGGTAAGGGTACCACCAAAGAGGCTTCAGCAAAGGATCAAGATTGAGTGTGTGGATCTTGGGCCATTGGGGCAAGTCTTTAGAGTTAGCTTTAGACAAAGGGATCACTAAATTTTGACAATTCTTCAAAATTAAGGGCAAAATATTGTTTAAAGTTGGTTCTGACGTCGAAATTTCTCCAGCACTCTACTTCCAAAAATAATGGGGTACAAAATGGTTTTTATTGCTTAGAAGCGGTCAGCAAAATGACAAGTGCCAACTTGATAGTCCACTAACCTCAGAACCTTTAGCTTGGGAATGCCTTGGGAAGCTCCTCATTAACTATACCACCTGGAAAGTAATTCAACTCAAGATAGTCGACCAGTCTTGGTCAATAGAAATCTCAGAGTCTCCTGTATCCACAAAAATAGGCGTGCTAATTTTCCCTAAAGGGGATGAAAGTGTAGCAATCAAAAAAAAATATCCAGAATGGTCTTTAATAAAAGCAGAAAATGCCAATATCTCTCCAGAAAACCCTTTATCAGGCATAAGCAAGACGTCAGGGTAAATTTTGCATCATAAAATGGAGATGGATAATTAACCATTCTCACTACTGAAGCCACATATCCTATCATATCTTCAGCAGTTACAAAACCATTTTTTATATTTCAAAAGTGCCTCTTTTTCCACATCCTGAGTTTTGTGGACCATGATAGGGTCAAGTGCATGGTTTCCGGTGTAATTAGGTACACAAAGATAGGATCCTTATCAGAGCTTCAAGAGCTGACAATTGGCTCTTTTTTGTATATAATTCGCGTTATAAAACACGTTTAAGGCGCCAACGACCCCATACCTGCTCTTATGGCCTTTTGTGTATTGTTATCCTGGGCCTTCACTACCAATCCCTTTGTCAATGCTCTGGCCTGCACCACTGAAATGAGTTGCAAAGAAGAAGTTGTTTTTTGTTAATTCATTTTTGTTAAATTTGAGGCTAAACTTTTTGGACCCTCAAATTCCTCCAAAATAGGGAAGGAAGCAATGGAGATCTCTGCCCCGTTCAAGGGGAAAACAATAGTCATGGGCGCCATATTTATATAGGCTGCTATGGGTGACATCATACTGGCAGAATTAAATGAAACATTTAATTTATAATCAGGGTTGGACTCATGCTTTCTTTAAATTTGAAGAAACTCAAAGGAATGAAAAAGATAAGATTATTCCTTTTTTAGAGGCTGTACAAGTTTTTGGGGCCCATATTTATAGGGGCCGCCCTGGGTGAGATTATGATGGCCTAATTACCTGGCCTTTTCCAGGTTGGGGCAGGGAAAACGCCTCAAAGAGCTTTAATCAGTTGGTTAAAGTTGAGATAAAACAATTGCCATACCATGGAGTTTCTCACAGGGAGGTCCAAGGTGAAATGGAGAACTGACGTTTTAATGACGTCAGGAAAAGGTAGGGCCTGTTCTCTATTACAAAATTCGTTAATATAATTTCACCAGGTGTCCAGCTTGGCGCAGAGAAGAGAACTTATAGAGGGTGTTGATGGATGACATGTCAGGGCGACACTGCTCTAGGACATGATTTAAACCCACCGCTGATTTCCACAAAAGCATCTGTATGTGAAACACTGTAAAACCCAGTTGGCAGCCTCTGAAGACAGCTGATATAGCAAATTTACTCCACGTGAGGGTGGACGAGAAGCAGGAAATTTTTTATTACCAACAGAAGCTTTCAACAAAAGTGAGCAATTGCCTGTTGTATTTTGAAATATTTTTAGAGTTAAGTCAGAAAACGCGCCAATAAGATCATGAAGAGTTCAAGTCCACTAGGCATGAACAGGAAGGGCGGGAATTTACTAGTTGTTAGTCTCAAGTAAACGCCAAGATGCACCATTACAAACCCAAATGAAAAAACTGTAATGAGCACCATAGTGGCCATGACAAATGGTCAGTGACCCAATTCACACATAGAAAAAGCCCCACATGGATAATTCAAATGCACATAAAATAAAATAGCTGGTCGCCTGATGTCAGAAGAGTTTTTGTAACTCACTCGTTCCCAGAAAGGTGGTTCAGGTTGGACAGCCACACCGCTAGGGAACTAGTCATTAGCAAGATTGAAAAAAAGCACCGTGGATGGTGCCAGAGCAAAAGGGACCCAGGACAAGGGTGTACAATGCAGAGAGTACCATCTAGAACTAAAAAAAAGGTGTACAATGGAGTGTCTAATAGTAGATAACAAATAAACAATAAAACTTGGTCAGACTCCTAAAAGAGTCCATAACCAAGTAGAGATTGGCGCCAGGGTGCTTTGGTGTCTTAATAAGGCGGGGACAAGGGCGGCCCAGAAGTACATTAAAAAATAGTAATTTTTGTAAAATAAAGTGGCCAATGTTGTTGGAGACCTCCTCAAGAAATCCACACACAGATTCTCCCAAGTATTTTACAAAAAATGTAAATTAACTGGTGATTTGTATTAGGAAGTTGACCAACAAGGAAAGTTGATCTTGAAAATCATAAATAAACTATGGGGGAGCATTAATCTTTGGGAGCAATGCTAAGCCTAAAAGAACCTATTGGCGCACACTACCATCAGCCATGGTATTGTAACTAAAATAGCTGAACTCAAGTGATCAATTGCAACTGGATTCTACGCACTTTTTTAAATTTGTAAATAAAACATGCTTTGAAAACCTAGTCCCCAAGCAACCAAATCAAAACATTTTCATCAATAATTTAGGTGGTGCATTTTAACGCCCTGGCTGTAACGCATGGCCAATCATCATGCGCATCCCCAGGACCAGCATGGGCATATCTCGCCTGTAACCAGTGTTGGTCCAGAGTTTTTTTTAAGTCAGGAAACCTTGCAACTTGACCTTTTTGGCCTCCTGACTTCCAGCCCTGTCTTTACAGTCTTTTCCCTCAATTGTGTCATGTATCCATAACAGCAAACTGGCAGTTTTTTATCTAATTGAACAAAACTCCAGTCTTGATAAGGTAAAATAATGGCTCACCTATTTTGATAAAGGTTTTATGAACCAGTGATAATAGCTGATTATCCCCAAAATATCTGAATATCATGATTGCTACATGGTTGTGATATCTTTTATGGGCTCAACCTTAGCGGGCTGGGGCTGTAAGCCCTGTTTGTTAATGTCAAACCCTAGATGTTTTAGTTGTTCATGAAAGAAATTAAGCGTTTGAGGTTTGATCTTCAGATCAGCCTTGGCCAATTGGCATAATCTCTTCCACTAGGTGCTGCAGATGCTCTGTAAACATTATGGAAATAGCATTATGTCATCCATATACACCAACACAAAGAAATTTCTAAATCCCCCAATATGTTATCCATAGCGCGCTGGAATGTTGCAGGAGTGTTACACAGCCTAGCGGTATCCTTATAATTTTGTATAGACCCTTAGCTGTGATCCTAGCGCACTTTTCCTGTTACTCCATCAGCAGCTCAATCCGCTAATATCTGTAGATTAAATCCATAGTGAAAAATACTGTGCGCCAACCAGATGGTATAAAGCATTTTCATTATAGGGTGAAGAATAGAAATTTTTATTGGTAATATAATTGAGATTTTGATGGTCTAATGCTGCTAGATTCAACTCATCCTTCTTTTCAAAAACTAAAACTGGGGTGTCCAGGGACTTTTGGAGGGCACTAACATCCCCTGCTGCACAAGTTGGTTGATTTCTTGATTAACAACTTCATCTACCACCTTGGAATACCGAATAGCACAAAGGCAAATAAGAAGATGACTCCCAGTATCAATTTGATGCAAAACATCCTAAGCACACCACAAATTGTAATCATTTTTCACAAAAAATAATACTATACTTGTCAAATAAGGCCAGCGCTTGATATTTTCATCCTCCGTTAACCCTGAAAGGCATCCTTGAGTTTCAGCAAACATACTTCTTGATGCTTGTTGTCCTCAAGCCCAAGTTCCTTTAGAATTCCAAACTTTTGGACATTTAAAAACTCTTCAACAGTTAAGTTATGAACAAAAACGACTAAATGATGTCACTTACCTTTCAATAATAGAGTTATAGGTTAGCCAAAAGCACCTGAACTTTACCTGATCTGGTATAATTATTTCAGGTTCAGGAGCCAGTTCTAATTAGGATTGATTAGAAGGGGGACTATCTCACCATATAATCCAGGGGGAATGGTTAAAAAAATCATTGATTATAACTTGGTAGCCCTTCAAAAAAGTTATGGTACAATTAGCGCGTATGGGAATACCCTTTAATTCTATAATCTGCATCAGTAACTTTTTGGTACGGCCCCATAGCCACTGATAATTGATTATAATATAATGTTCTTGAACACGATGCTAACAAACCCCTGTTTTTGGGGCAATGAAGCTGTATCCTTCCAGTTATAAAATAGTGGAAGTTCTTTCACAATAACTCCAGCTTATTTTCTTTAAAATCAGCTTATACTCTATAATTCTGCTTAAATAGAGGTCCCTTTTAAAAAGTAGTATTTATGATTAGATAAAACAATAGCTGGAGTGGAGATCACTAAAGAGCTGAAACGCAGTAGTAATTCTCTATATGCTCCTCTGGAGATGGTGGTCTGAGGGCCAGCGGTAACATAGATTTTTTGATGATCTATGCCTGGAGTAATCCCCAATTTTTTCACTAGCTGAGTAGACATGATATATGATTGTGTCCCACTGTTCACAATAGCCCGCACTAAGAGCCTGTTAACCATGATATCAATATATGTCACTGAGAAAAATAAGCATCAGTAGGATTTATTGTAAGAACATCCAAGTCATCCACTTGACCTAAATCATTATGAAGTTCATTACATAAGTGATGACTAGATGCTTGTAAAGCCTCAATGGGTACAGCCAATTATACCCCAATAATTTAGGGCCTCAAAGAGGGTATTGGAAACTTAAGCGGTTCTAACTCTTGAATGTATGGCTTTGATAACACCACTTCATTGCTTTGGCATCAGTTTTTTTCATGAAAACGGGTAGCAACCGCTACTTTAGTATTTTTATTGCCTGAACTGCTGTAATCAAATCGCCGTTGTCATTCTTTCTTTTCAGAGAAGAATATTTCAGAGTACTGTTCTTACCTGGGATCTTGTTAAAGGAGGCGGAGATAGAATACCCAATTCTACTTTTCCCTGTCTTTTCCCAACTTCCCATCATCTGTAGGGTTCACAGAATGAACAAAAAGCTATGTTCCCCATCTAGAGCAAATATAAGCATAGCCCCTTAATTTTTGCAAAAAAAAACAAGTAATCTAATGACTAACCAGCTTTCCCACATGAGGGCCATATAGTAGAGGTAAATCTTTTTTTCTGGAGGGGGGCCAAGACTATGGTTCATGAGGCTCTTGACAGTTTTTTAGGGGCCTTAGAAGTTATGGCGCATTGTCTGAAATAATTTACCATAAGAGTGATATTGTTCTCCTCATTTAAGACAGGTATCATAACTCAGTACAACCCTTTATAAGAGTTATCAAGCATGGTGGAGAGCAATCTGAGCGTCAAAGTCATATATTAATTATTCCATATAATGTCTGAGCTTCCAAATGATATTGCTCCGCAAAGGCATTAACCATTTTATATTTTATTAAAGCAGATATTAAGGACATCTGTTTTCAGTATGGTCATCCACTCAGCTCCACTAAACTCTTTGATCAGCAAATCATTGGCGTTGATGTAGGTTACGCAATTCTTTTTATTATGCTTACTTAACTCCTAGATTTCAGAGTCTAGAAATTTCATTAACATAGCTAACTTAGCATTCTCCAGCGCTCCATCCATACTACTCTCAAAGTGATAAATAATGTTGTTCTCATTGGTCTGTTTACAAATTTTGGTAAATTAATAGCGTTAAAATACAGTTTAGGTATATAATTGCAGAGGATAAGGCTTGCGTTGCTACTGCATAATTTTCAGGTGGACGAAAAGAAGGAGTTACTCATCCAGGAGCCGTTGGACTGGCACTTAAGGAGGATGCTGCAGTTACATGAGCCAGGGGCGCAGCTTACGCTCCCATGGTATAGGAGATTTACAGATAATAGAGTAAGAATGCTCCGTTGGAGGATTCATCAGACTTATTATGAAAGCAGACTCTCTAGTGCCAGGAACAGAGGTAATAAATGTGGGTTCTCTCACGTGATCAGCGCCCCCTCACCCTCATCTTTAGTCCTATTAGTTTTGTTTACTAATCATTAATAAATGCATACAGAGGTGATTTTTGGGACCCTATAGCGGCACTTACAAAGTCCTTTGTAAATCTCAGTTTTGAACTATCCATCATATTAGAAAGGCATTGGGGTCCACCACTAACACAATTTTGTCATTCTCAATTTTCTGATCAACATCCAAAAGATCTATTTTCAGATTTAAGTTCTTTATTCCTAAACATTCTAACTTCTGACCACAATTTCTCAGGTCCACTTGCAAAGTATCAATGGTCTGATACAATCAACTCAGATTGCAGGGCTCTTACCATGTCTATATCCAAGGAGTTGAAGCGGCGGCTATAAGCACATCTGTTCTACAATAATTCTTTCACTAACCAATAGTGGTCTTGGACTATTCCAATAACCGACCCATATGACCATTTAATTATTATGTACCTGATGAATTGCATTTGCACTATTCTTCTTGGTCACACGGTTGGTAGTTTTAGCCTCTGAGTGTCACTCCAGATTCCACTCCAAGATAATCTTCTTACTGGGTGCAGCTTTGTGTAATATCTGCAACCCATTGGTGGGTTATCCCTCAATTATTCAGGATAATATAAATGATTTGGGACAGAACAGCATTAAGCTGGGCAACAAGTCCTTCTACCCTCTGGTGGGCGTCCTGAGTATGCGACTATTAACAAGAATGATGGCCTGGAGGTCACAAAAAGATCCATCCAAACATTCAAACAAGAGGAATTTCTTGTTTCTGGGCTCCATGAACGTAACTATCCGCTGATATCGATATTTTAATGAGCAATCATCTGATGTACTTGGCAGATGGATGGATGTACATATCTAACTAATACATATACTAATTGATCTTGTGTGGCGAGATGGCTGAACATCTCACTATTGGTCATCTTATGGAAAATACACTAGTTTTCATCAAGGGTTTCTCGATGCTTATAGTTACAAAACATGGCCGGTTGGCCCCATTTTCATCATTGGCAGCCAGGCAGCAGTCGTGAAGCAGCCATTTAGATAATTCTTGTACCTAGGCCTGGTATACATTTGCCACTCAGACTAACGCTTGAGATTCTAGCATACCAGAAATGGAAGTTCCGCCATAGACACCTCCATCACATTTCTCTCAGAACCACTTAACTAAAAATGATAATAACAGGTTTGCCTTCATCCATGGGCTTATATGAATACTTTGCTTCAAGGCCAATGGCGAACTAGACTTTCATCAGATTCATATTTGAAAGCTGGTATAAATAACAAAGTTCACTCCTTTAGTGAGAATCACCTGTTGGAATTGGCGCTAAGGCGTCATATTCTGGATGCACAAGACATGCAACACTACCAAACCAGATACTGTTGCTTTATTCGATGTAAGCTGACCAGGGGATAGACATTACCAAAACTAAAAACTAACGTATCTAATTGGTTCAGACAAAACGCCCAAATGAGCAGATTGAATGAAGCACTTCAAAAAAAAACAACCAACCAGGTGGGCAGCAGAAACCGCTTATCCCTCCATGGCGGGAAGGGAAGGGGGATTGGGGGGCTCATCTTTGGCAGCAGCTTCCTCTTCCCAGAATAAGGTATGTGTCAAGGCAGACAGTAAGGGCGTCAGGGCATCGGCGGCATGTGTTTCAATATTGCTAATGATTGGTATTTCATGGAAATTGCCAGCTAGGAAAATGGCACTGATATATTCGGCTAAAGCTTTTTCAGCTTTAATGTGGGCATCTGGGAGTTTAATGAATGTGGCGATATTGGTTTGAGTAATCTTAGCTTTTGGAATCCATGCTACAGTTACCATGTTCTGGATACCATCGTTACCATTTTTATGTAATTGTTTCACTATGATTTTACTCTTTTGAGTTAGACTTTTGGGGATAACAGGAGGTGGAATTTCTCCTGTGAGCATCTTCACTTATTTGGCAACAGCTTTACAAAGGGGACGACAATCTGGTGTTGCAGCTAATTCAATTGCAAGCTGGTGATCACTGAAAAATGATTCAGCATTTGGCCATGGGGTATATAGTTGAAGGGTATTTGGCATCCCATTTTTCATTAACAAACCGCTTGATTTTCAGAGATAGTTCTTCAATGAGCTTACCTGATTCATTAATTTCAGCCAATAAATCCCATGGGTTCTGGTTGAATTGAATTGGGGAATTGACGTATGGTTGAGGTTTGGTTGATTCATTGGAGGAAGCATGGGATTGAACTGGGGTCCAATCTGATGCTTGATTTGAGGAATCATGTGTGGCATTGGGGCGAGGAGAAGACTGATTGGTGGCTGCAGGTGCAGTTTCAGCAACAGGCTTTGGGGGAGGGGAGGTAGGATCATACCCCATGCCAGAACTTGTATGGGGTGGGCAGTGGATTGGAGGTCAGTGGACGAGTAGTCTGATATGTCAGAAGTGGCTAAGGAGGGACACTTGCGTTTCAAGTGGTCCAACTCAAAGTATGACAGACAGATCATTTGCCCACCCTCAACATGGGCCCAAAATGGATGTTCAGGTACTGAAGGAATAACGGTGTGAGGGGGAATCGACATGGCAATTTTTCTAAATTCAGGGCTAATTGTGGCATACGCCTGAGGCTCAGCGAGTCGTGTGGTTCCATTTGGGACCACAAATTGTAAGATGATGTTGGAGCCATAGGCTTTCAAACCATCCATCAGCTCCTGGTGGAGCACTGCAGGGGGTAATGGGCGGGCAAACCAGCAAACTGGACCACCAAAGTGGTGTCCGCTGGGAGTTGGGTCCATGTTGTGGAAAGAGGGGTGCCCTGGAATACCAGGGGCACATTTGCTGCAGTTACAGCATCAGCTTCACTTGTGAAGCTAAAGTCAAAATACCCCTTATAGGGGCGGAAATCTATAAATCTGGAAGGTGTCAACATCGCCTGTGCCATTTCAATAATGGCTTGGTCATGGTATGGGAAGAGTTTTCTGTAGTCAACCCTTAGGCTGTAGTGCATGTTGCTCAGGGGGAGCGCCAGGGGGCAGCGAGGTACCACTTGGGTATGAGCAAGGTGGGCGTCGAGATCCTTGGGAGGAATAAATCGTCACATGGGTTTGGAATGACTGGGTGAGCCAGTCCAAGCGTGTTTTCCTGCTGGATGGAAAATAGTGGAGGGAGTTTCGCCGTTGCCCCACACTTGAGCAGCTGGCAGATAATCCACGGACATCAGAGTGAAACTACAATGGGCGATCTAGATTTACTTTTTTATTGATTTGTGTAATTTGCTCAGAAAGTTATGCTGAGCGGAAACAGAGTTTCCAAACCAGATACTGTATGAGGACAGCAATCTGGGTGAAAACGAACAAAATGAAACCTTAGCTTTATAAATAGGGTCTTTGTTAATAACAAACAGAGAGTATACTGCATTATTTAATACTGCTAGTGACTCTGTGGCTTGTTATACCAAACTTAGTAGTAGACTAATAGCTAAATACAACGGAAATAGAACCCTCCTAAAGATCTCCAACTCACTCAGATATGCTTTCGCTACCAGATTTCTCGTTAGTGCATTTCTTGGTTACTAAGAAGCACTTCAGATTGGTAACCTACCGGCGTAATATCCAAATTAGGCTGAGAAATTTAGTGAATAAGTCTCAGGGAATTTCCAACATGAAATCAATACGCCAGTTGTAATTATAATTCATTGGATGCTATTGAATTACCAGCAGCTGGCCATTTAAGTTATATGAGACCCTATTACTGACATTTTATGCTGATGCGGGGCAATATAGAATTTTGATGCTGAACTAGAGTAGGGGTAATTCATTGATTTAAACCATGGTGCTTGTGGTCTCTAATGTAAGGGAACAAAAAATGTGTCAGTATGGATTAAGAATTCTATTTATAGTAAATTGTAGAGTGATTAACTTCATATAGAAATGTAGGCCGCGCGCCATATTAAATACTAAGATCAGATTGAATCCTTTATCTACAGATTAATAGAATATACAAATATATATGAATTATAAACTGATGATTGGTAAAAAATTACAACAGCAACTACTATTATAATCCCTCTAGGAGAGTCATAACCTTTGTCCTCAGACCCTTAGCTTTATACCATTTGTTTCTCATTGCATTTTCAGTTTTCAAAAAGCTCTGCTGCAACTCTTTGCTCTTTTAAATAGCAGTGGTAACGCCCCTCCTTAACACTTCTTTAATTCCATCAATATTTCATCAGAGATCTCATTAGTATTACTTTTCTTAATCCAATTCTTTATTAGTGCAATGTAACTGCTCAATCACATCATCAAGGATGCCCTTAATTGGGAGGTCTGGCAACTAATGTTGCAAAGTTGGCTTAATGCATCCTCGCTTTGGTCTGAGAGGTATTTGCGCTCAGTATGTAACTTGTTATTGGCTCATCATAGTTTGTCTAGATTGTTCTTTAATTTTAGCATATCCTACCAAATCAGTAAATGGAAGAGTCAATTGCCTATATTGGCTTGCACTTCTGGACGCTTCTAGATAATTTAAGTGGTCAAAGATCTATCTGTAAACTAGTGTTCTAAAGAAAGTGGCGTTTTCAGTCTCTTATAAGCTATAATTTCTCATCTCTCCGTGGAGCTGACTAATATTATCTACCACTAAATCTGTGTGATCAGTGATATGGCAGTTTATGTGTAAAAAAACAAGGTTCTCAAGATCCCGCTTGCCATCTTGAAATATATATAATCTTATTCCAGAAGAGATTTTCCTCAATCAAATGGCGGAATAGATAGATATTTGGGTGTCAGCCATCAAATTTAGATTAGTAAAAATCACCCAAAGTAAGGGCCTGGCAGAGACTCAGGGAAGTAGCCTATTCAGAGCAGAGGTTCAATGTTTAGCAAATACTATGACAGCCTCTAGCCAACTTTATAGACCCAGGGAGTATGCACTTACAGGCGTCTCCACTGGTGACCATAATCAGGTTAAGGTGCGGCGAGATTTGCATGTCATGCATTACCACAAAATGACCACTCACCTTTTTTGGCCATGAATCCATGGATTATGGTACCTGGTTGGAAATGGCTCAATGTCCGTTCAATTCTGGATAGATGTTTACCAATTATTGTATAGAGATTAAACCAGCTGAATAACTTATAATTTAAAATAAATCAAGAAAATGGAAGCATATTTAAGATCTGCCTATCTGGTAAGGGATACCAAAAATGGTGGGTATGCAGAATGGGAAAAGAAGGTACAAGATATTATTCCAACTTGGGAGAGTTGGTATAGGATTTTCTGGATTATAAACCGGCCAAATGTGCAAAACTATGAAATATTATGCACAGAAACTGTAACGCACTGGCTCCTTCCAATGAGCCACGAATAAGTTGGGCAACAGAATCCATGTTAAAGACCATAAGGCTGACAGGATTCCTGATACCACTCTCCTGGTGCGCGCTACAAGATTGGACAAGCACCCCATGGAAGACAGTTGCAAGTATACTCAACCCCAGCAACATGCCTTGACTCCAGGACAAGGTATAGAGGGAGGCAATAGCCCTCCCAAGCTGATTCTCAAAGTCCGATTCTTGTTGATTTAAGCCAAACATGGCTGCAGTTAGGCAATATCTTTTAAATAAATCCAATATATAAATATATGAATTTTAGGTTCTTTCATTTAATATTTAGCCAAGTTGATAGAAAACAGAACTGAGGAGCCTCCAGCTCCCAGTTCCTTCCTATATACACAGGCTAAAAGCTAAAATAAAATATAATATAAGCTTATGGTGCCAACTTGAATGATGCTTGGCGTAAACTTTACAGCAGGATCGCGGAATCTTTACTCAATGATTCTGTGCCAGTTCCAATCCTCAATGGTTCCGCGCCAGTTCCATTTCAAATCCCAATCGAACCGCGAAACTCCCAAGCACCCATTTTATTCCATTCTCAATTTGAATCCAAATTGAATCTCGAAACTACCCATTTTTCTCGTTTTCCGTTTAGTTCTGACTTGGACGCCCATCTTGCTCCTTGGCCTACTCCAAGCTCCGGCCCCTTAGGCGTCCTTGCCAGAACCAACGCCCCCTCCTCCTCCATACCTACAGACACAGCCTGCCCTGTCGTATCAAAGATCAGGGCAATTTGATGCTGAGGATAGACCTCAACCGTCACATCACCCCCCTAGACAAGAAGAACTCTTGGATTTTCTCAGGACATTGGGCACAATCCCTAGCTGACTGCCATGTGGACTCCTCAATAGGATGACCCACCCAAAGTACCAAGAATGAATGATGTCCTTGCACTACTTTGGTGTCAATAATCTCCTCAACTTCATACTCTTCGGCTCCTCCTCCAGCTGGAAATAAAGGAGAAGCCCTTTCAGGTGGCTAGCCAAAGAATGGCTTGAGTTGTGATACATGCAACACCGGATGGACTCTTGACCCTTCTGGGAGCTTCAGCTCAAATGCCACCTCGTTCACCGCCCTCACTACCTGATATGGCCCAACGCCACTGGCCCCAATTTCCGGCTCCTTACAGGCAAGGCATAGTTCCAAGCATTCACCAAGACCCAATCACCTCTCTTGAAAGCTCTACCTTCAGATCTACGCCAGTCCGTCTTCCTCTTCTGAGCCGCGACCGCCACCACCAAATTCTTCTTCAGGAGCTCCAGGGTGTCCCGGGTATCTCATGACAGCTCATCTGCTGCTGGATTCCGACCTTGCTCCCTGGGCCCCATACCCTCTGGGTGTTGGCCATGATTTGCGAAAAACGGGGTCATACCTGTGGATGAATGCTTATGATTGTTATAAGCAAATTGAGCCAGCTTCACCCAATATACCCAGTCATCCTGCCGCCCTGAGACATAGCACCTCAAATATTGCTCCAATATCTGATTTACTCTCTCATTTTGGCCGTCTGACTGAGTATGGTATGCTGACGAATGGCAAGCCTTGATCTTTAGATTCCCCAACATGTGGAGCCAAAATTTAGATGTAAATTGTGGACCACGATCCAACACAATCTCTTCAGGCACCCCATGTCTGGAGAAAACCTCATTTACAAAAATCTGTCCTTCCACCTTTGCAGAAATGGTTGACCAACAAGGGAAAACTCTGCATATTTAGTCAGGCGATCCACCACCACCATCAAGGCATCCATCCCCTGTGACTTGAGCAGTCCTGTAATGAAGTCCACACTCACTGAGGACCATGGCCTAGAAGGAATTTGAAGCGGCTTCAATTTCCCCCCCCGGTGCCACCCGTTGGGCCTTTGCCCTGGTGCAAACACACAACGCGAAACATACTTCTGCACCGCCGCACCCACACCTCTCCACGAATAGTGACGGCGAACAAGATCTAACATCTTCTCTTGACCGGGATGACCTGCCAGAGGATGGTCGTGATTAGCTGCCATTACCTCTTGTTGCAGACTCTTCACAGGGACCCAAATCCTTCCCTCATGGCTTATGATACCACCCCAAACTGAGAATCCCGCATGCCCCCTGCTTGCCTCACCTTCTCCTGTCTCTTCTCTTATCCGTCGGCCCAGCTCACATCTTTGCTGTGCAGTCGGATTCTTCCTGCCATTCCTTCTCTCCAGCCCTGGATCATTGCAAACAGGTTCTGTGGCAACATCATGGCTGTATTGAACTTCCTCAACTCCTCATCAGAAAACACCAGTCCAGAATCATGGCTCAATAAACCTGGCAAGATATTTTGTTTTCCTGGCTTGTATTCAATCCGCAGGTCATATTGAACCAACTCTAAGTGCCACCAGGCCTGCCTCTGGTTCATCAGGCGTGGGGACTTATAGTATTCTAAGGCTCGATGGTCCATTCAGATGACAACTGGGTGCCTGGCATACAATAGGTGGTGTTGCCACTCCCTAAAGCTGCAACTATTGCCAAAAGTTCCTTATTGTAAACTGGATAGTTGGTTTCAGCTGGTGCCATCTTCCGACTGAAGTAACAGACAGGATGTTCAACCCCATCCTTACCCTCCTGCAACAACACGGCTCTAAGTGCAAAATTTGACGCGTCAGTCTCTACCACAAATGGTTTGTTTGGGTCAGATTGTGCCAGAACTGGGGCTGTCAGCAGACTCGTCCTCACTTGCTGAAATGCCCTCTCCTCAGCCTCCCCCCAAACGAATGGCACGTCTCCTGTCAGTCTTGTAAACAGCACAGCCCATTGGGCCAGATCCCTAGAAAATCTCCACACGAAATTTACCACCCCCAAAAAGCTTCGCACTTCAGTCCTATTCCCAGGAGCCTTCCATTCCCGCACCGCCCGCAACTTATCTGGACAGATTGCTATCCCTTCTTGGAGGACCACGTTCCCTAGGAAGGACACCGATTCCTTATTGAACTCACACTTGGACGGCTTCAACTTCAAGCCCGCGTTCCTAACCACCTCCAACACACTTCTCACATCCCTCACATGGTCCTGTGCCGATCTGGAAAACACCAGGATGTCATCCATATAAGCAACACAACACCTACCCACTAAGTCCCCCAACACATGATCAATCATGCGCTGGAAAACCGCAGGGGCATTGCGTAGCCCAAATGGCATAACACTGTACTCAAAGTTTCTCAGATGACATTTGAATGCCATATACCGCTGGTGCTCAGGGCGAACAGGAATTTGATTGAAAGCGTCCACCAAATCCAATTTGGTGAACACCCCACACCCGGAGACCATAGGCAGAATGTTCTCCATGAGTGGCATTGGATAGGGGTCAGGTTCCGTCACCTCATTAAGGCGTCGGAAATCAACACAAGGACGTAACTCCCCCTGACTTGGGAACCAACAGGACTGGCGAAACCACCGGCGACTTGGAGGGCACAATCAAACCCATATCCAGCATCTTATGGACATAATCCTCCAATGCCTCTTGGGCCCGTGGATTCAACGGATAGACTGGACAGCCCTTTGGTAACTCAGAGTCTTCCTTGAACCAGATACCAAATGCAAAATCCCCTGTAGGCGAAAATGGCGCATCACCTTTAGGCTCAAACACCTCTGCAAAATCCTGATACTCCCTTGGCAATGCTTCCACTGGCACACTTGAGGTGATTCCACCCATGTGCTTCACCAACGAACCCTGGGACTGAAACGTCCATTCACGTCCCCTGACCTCTAGGCGACAACAGAACCCTCTCTCTCTTCATATCAAACTGTGGGCAGAAATGGTGCCACCATCTCATCCCCAGCACCACCGAATGTGGCAGGTGAGCTATGGCGTGAAACTCCTCCCTGAATACCTCCAGTCCTTGCCTCAACAGGACCTTGGCCTGCACTCGCCATACCGCCGTTTTTTTGGAGGCATCTGCCAACGTCACCCATCCATCCTTCTGTAATGACAATCCATGGCTTCTTGCCCACTTCTCCTCAACATAATTTTCCCCAGCTCTGGTGTCAATCAAAGCTAGAACTTCACCGCAATCCCTTCCTTCATCCCCCACAAGCACATTGACGGGCAAAATCAGATAAGGATAAGATGAAGTAAGCGGTTTATTTTGAGGCACTGGATTCACCGGCTTCTTGTGAAAATTATAAGGAGACTTCTTATTCTGAGCCTCCGGATCCTGAGCAGTAATCTCGATGGGAATCCCTGTCTCCCGCACCTCAATCATACCCTCAGGATTTCCTTGAAACTTCTTCCCTTCCTCCACATAGCTAAACCCCTTAGAACCATGTATGGGCTCTGAACCTGCCCTTCTTCCACCACTCTGTCCTTGGAATCCCCCTGGGGGTCGCACAAATTCCTGACAGGCCCATACCAAACTCAACTGTCGCTCTACCTGCAAGGCTAAACCCACCTCTTCCTCCAACGTCGCTGCAGGTTTCACCGCCGCCATTGCCAATAATAAATCAGCTTGCAAGTTTTGGCGAAACATGCGCGGAAGCTGAGACTCAGGTGCCTTTGCTGCTCTTGCCAATGCGCGGAACATCTGGCCATACTCCTCCACTGACTTCTTCCCTTGACCACACTGCAGTAACGCCGCCCAGGCCGAATCCTGCACCTCATCTGGACATGCTGCACGGTCAATCCAATTAGACATTCCTCCACCAATACAGGTAACCCTGAATGCTCTTCTAAAAGTTCTCGCTCCCAGTTTGACTGCTTTACTGGAAGTGCCAACAAAACCTGACTTAACTGCAAGGCAAACGAATCCTCTCCACCCGCTGCCTTTGTCAAACGTCCCTGAAACTGAACCCGGCTAAACGTCTGGTGGATCAGTTCCAAGTCTTCCGATTTTAAAACCGTGGGAATTCTTCCTTTGTCCTTCCCAGGCTCTACCACTTTCCCACCATCCCAGGACACACTCTAAAACCTGGTATAATTCATGAAGCAAAAAGGCGGTGGAGAATATCACCATCAAGAGTGTTGCAGTATGGTTATACCACATTGGAAACACAACTTCTTCTGGCACCTCTTTTGCTTGCCACCACAACGACAGGAAAGTAAATGAGTTCTGTTTAATGTAACGCACTGGCTCCTTCCAATGAGCCACGAATGAGTTGGGCAACAGGATTCATGTTAAAGACCATAAGGCTGACAGGATTCCTGATACCACTCTCCTGGTGCGCGCGCTACAAGATTGGACAAGCACCCCATGGAAGACAGTTGCAAGTATACTCAACCCCAGCAACATGCCTTGACTCCAAGACAAGGTATAGAGGGAGGCAATAGCCCTCCCAAGCTGATTCTCAAAGTCCAATTCTTGTTGATTTAAGCCAAACATGGCTGCAGTTAGGCAATATCTTTTAATTAAATCCAATATATAAATATATGAATTTTAGGTTCTTTCATTTAATATTTAGCCAAGTTGATAGAAAACAGAAACTGAGGAGCCTCCAGCTCCCAGTTCCTTCCCTATATACACAGGCTAAAAGCTAAAATAAAATATAATATAAGCTTATGGTGCCAACTTGAATGATGCTGGTGTAAACTTTACAGCAGGATCGCGGAATCTTTACTCAATGATTCTGTGCCAGTTCCAATCCTCAATGGTTCCGCGCCAGTTCCATTTCGAATCCCAATTGAACTGTGAAACTCCCAAGCACCCATTTTATTCCATTCTCAATTTGAATCCAAATTGAATCTCGATACTACCCATTTTTCTCGTTTTCCATTTAGTTCTGACTTGGACGCCCATCTTTCTCCTTGGCCTACTCCAAGCTCCGGCCCCTTAGGCGTCCTTGCCAGAACCAACGCCCCCTCCTCCTCCATACCTACAGACACAGTCTGTCCTGGCTTACCAAAGATCAGGGCAATGTGATGCTGAGGATAGACCTCAACCATCACAGAAACTGGATGATTCCCATATTTTTTCTGATGGGATTAAGCTCTAATTTTTTATAATTTTTAGTAATAAATAATCAAAAAAGTGGCGCTATTGCTTTGAACCAATGGTATGCTACCACCATTACTACTATCTCAATTTTGTAAGAATCAATGAACAGAATCTGCTCTGTACTTTATTAACATGATGAAATCTCTTCTGCAATACCGCATTGTTATTTCCTGTCACTCAGTCAGTCAAGCTTTGCATAAACTTTTTACTAGAAAACACCCAGCGTATTGAAATCTTGAACCCATATATTGTTAGACCCCTACAGGTCATGAGTTTCCTCAAAAACTCGTAGAGCTTGTGGTTCAATTTGAAGCATGATTTGATCCTTGAATTAATGAGTTTCTGTAAACACCCTTCTTATATAATGACCACCTGTCAATTCAATATTTACTCGCTTAAAGAATATGTTTCTGCTTTATAGTTAGAAAGTGGAAAGTGAGGGTGGTTAGCCTGGCAGGTAATTCCTGCTTCCACTTTAGTGAAGGTTTTCAACACAAATTTGAAAGCTGTATTGACTATAAAAAATCTCAATGTGGTATATTTGTCCCAAGGTCAACCCACCTTAATTACTTTTTTCTTTTTTTTCTTTATTACAATGTTGAAAAGTTTTTTGGCTAATTTATCTTTTAATTATGACAAGTGCTTACAGTATTTACTAACCGTTCTGAAGCTCACAAAGCTTAAACAATATAAATGGACTCTTCTGGTCTCTTCTGGGTATTTTTCCCTCTCTAGTTAGGAACTCTCCTGACGCAGATGATAATGACAAGCTCATCTTAACGCTTCCCTACACTTCTTGATATGAAGATATTATTAATATTAGATCATATAGGATGGATAGATGATTATATGGTAATATGATGATTTTATTTAAAGGCCAGGCGCCAGTATTTTATACCTCTAGGGAAATTCCTGGCCATACTCATCTATTAGATGAGCTCATTAAAGCCATTCCAATCCTCTATGGAATATGGCAGTGGTTATTAAAGATCTTTAAATTATTTTGGCCCTTAATTAACTTAATTTACAATCATTTCAGTCCAATTTGAGGCATTTCTACTTGCATAATTGGTATGTTTTATAGGCATAATGTTAGCACTTTGGAGGTTTATATTTGCTGTTAAACCAGCCAAATTACGTTTGGTCATACAGCTAACAAAATACAATTGCTTGGGGAAAATAAAATATGAAATTTTGAATAGTGAAGCACCCTCATTGGAATGCCAGAAGGCCTCTCAATAGTACCAAGTACTCCCTATTTAGCCCCATCCATGTTCAAGTAGTATTGTTGGATTTTAGGTGAGAAAGATGCTCGCTGGTGCCTTTATTACCTAATTTCAAACAATTTAATTTAGGGGATTTCTGCACCACTTATAATAAAATACTTTAACATTAATTAAAACAAAAATATTAGTTTTTTATATGTTTTATTATAAGTGTAAATGGTTAAAAAGAGAACCCTGTTACAATCACTACTTAATTTTTATGTTAACTCAGGCTCAGACAAAGATAGGTATAATTTGATATTAACTAAAAGCCTATTTAGTAAATATAGGTTGTCAACCTATCAGAGTTTTTGAACTCATCTCACTTTGCTGAAAGAGCGGATGGAGAGTCAATTGTAGGCAAGACAAACTGATGGGTAATAATTTGATATATTTTAACCAATCACCATGAGAGAAAATAGTTGCACCTTGGGGGACCCCTGTAAAGCCTATAAAAGGGGGTTGTCCCCGCTTAGGTGCTTGAGATGAACTAGAAGTGGGCTGGGGAAGGACCTCCAATGGACTCCCCTGATTTCGCCGCATAGTCAGTGAAATTCACATACCTGAACTCATGCTATTTGGCCGAGTATTATAGTAATTGTAATGCCTTAAATCAAAGGGTTCTGTCATGGATCCAGCTGATATTGTTTAGACTGGGCTCCCAGTCAGGGTGTGTGAGCACCCAGTGGAGAGCCCAGAATGCCAAGGGCACAGCAGTCCATGTGACTAGAAGAAGGGGAGATCTATTGGGGACATGAGGAAAGTAAATGTTCATTAATGTACCAAAGGCCCCCAAGGCAAACCAGATGGTTGCAATGGGGGCAACTGCGAGTCTTGTGGTGGCCACCCCAAGGGCGGTAGAGGCGGGGAGGACAATGACTCCTCCAGGGTTCACAGTTGCTGGCCTTCAGTTTTGAGTGGGTGAGTTCATGTGCCAGTGAAGGGTGGCATAGGACCCACCACCTGGGCAGGGGTGCTGTCAGAGGGGAAATAGGCCTGCGGTGAGTGTTAGGGCCGAGCTCCCCTTGAGTGGGGTGCTCCAGAGCCCTCAGGTGGGTGGGATCAGTGGTGGACGAGCCAGATGTGGGGGCTGAGCTTGTGGGCACTGGGTGGGGGCGCCCTGAGGCTGCTTTAATAGGGGAGCAGTCTCGGAGATCCCAGCGGTGAAGTGAACAGATGGATTCACATTAGACAGGTACACAAAAACAGATGGAGAATTGGCTCCATCATTGGGGGCGAGGCAGTTTACAGTGGATACAATCTGCCACCGCATGGTGGGGTCAAGCAACTGGATGACCCATTTGTGATCATCAGGATGATTATTTGGATGGCAGCGCGCTTTGCTGGATCAATTAGTTGAATTTTAAAAAAATAAACAGTTGGAGTCTGCGGCAAGTCATTTGGGGTATTTGGGTTTTATTTTAGTGCTAAGCGTGGGAAGATAAGAGAATGAACTGACAACTGCCCCTCGGTAGGGCAGTTGCCTTAAGTATTGGGAGAATTGCATAGTGAGGATGCCAAGGAATTGGGTGATTGGGGATTGGCGATGGTATTTAGTTGGCTGGAGGGTGGGAGGTGGAGGGATGTCCAAAATCTTGGCAAAAATTAAATAAGGTTCCTGAAGATTTTTCTGAATTTTTGGGGCCAAACCAGGTCAATGGTACCAATCTGGGCCTTGACCATTTGAGTCAGGCTGTTCACATGGTTCTGATTCCCCAGATTTGTCCTAGGAGGCTGTGGCCTTGGTGCTGGGTCATCTGCAACCTGGTCTGAACTCTCAATCTGGTTATTTATGCAATCTGAACTTCTCAGATCTGTCCCAGGAGGTAGGGGCAACTGGTCCAAGTCGCTTGTAACCTGGTTCAAAACTTGAATTGAGTGCCAATCTGATTTTTGGACCTGGCCAGTCCAGACCAGCTCCATTAGCCCGGAATTTGCTGACCAGGCTCCGATACTAGCACTGGCCATTTTCTCAAAATTTTGGTATGTTTCCCCTGGTGAGTGAGGGGTACCAGGGGCCTGCCCATGGCCCCTGGCTTGCATAATCTCCTGGCAGGTCCCTCTATTAGTCTTACCAGGGTTGAGGAGGGGGAGGGGGGAGAGCTGATTATCTTTAGGAGGAAGGGCAGTCACCCAGCGCTCATCTACCACATGCGCCAGGTCGCTCAACTGCAACAGGGGGTCCACTTGGGCCTTTGAGCCCCTTTTTGTCTGAAAGGGATGCTGCTCCTTATCCAGTTGTAGGGGCTGGTCCCCAGGACTTACACTACCCTTTCCTTTTTTGACAGGGAGGAGGCCCCCACCTGGGGCATGGACCAGGGCATAGTTCTTATGCCTCTCTGGGAGCTTTATGGCCAGGATGGCTGCGATCTTCTGGGGGGATGGGGGCTGCCAGGTGGAGGTTGTGGAATTCCTCTATCAGGTCCTTGCAATTTGTGCAATCGTGTGCACTCACCCAGCTGTTCTCATAAGAGGGGTAGCCTTTCCAGGCAACCAGGTATTGAACGGATCTGCGGGACCTCCAGTAAGCCAGGATGGCCTCCACTTCCACTTCCTGAGATTCTCCAATGAGGATTGGCTCTGGTGATGTTGGCCTTTTCCCTTTGAAGGGGGTCAGGAGGGAGGTATGAAAGACATTATGCTGCTTCCAGTGAGCGGGCAGCTTCAAATGGTAGGCTCCATTGCCTAAGTCTTTCTCAACCTCAAAGGAGCCAGAGTGTTTGGCTGCAAGTTTCTGGGTGGGAGCTTTCAAGGGAAGATTGTGGGTGTCCAGCATAATGAGGGAGCTGACTTCGATCTCATGTCCAGGGAGGCGCTTCCAGTTAGCAAACTTTTTGTAGTCCTTGATGGACTTTGTCAATGTTCACAAACCAGGTTTTGTGTCTCATAGAGTGCACACACGCGGTCTTTGGCTGCAGGGACTTCTGAGGAGAGCTGAGGCCAATTTGGAAGGAGGGGTTGTAACCCAGGGTGGCCTCAAAGGGGGAGAGGTTGGTCAAGGAGTGGAGTGAATTGTTATATGCAAACTGTGTGAGGGGCAGGTCCTTGGCCCAAGTGTCCTGAGAGGCTGTCGCATAACAGTGCAGGTACTGCTCCAGTACCTGGTTCACACGCTTAGTCTACCCATTGGACTGGGGGTGGTAGTCAGTAGATCTGCAGGGCTGATGCTGAGGAGAGTTAGAAACTCTTCCCATAACTGGGCGGTGAACTGGGGTCTCCTGTCGCTCACTATCTCTATGGGGAGACCAACATAGCAAATACATGGTTGACAAATAAATTTGTGGTCTCCACCACGGTAATAGAGGAGAGGCAGGGGATGAATAGTGCGAACTTGGTAAATCGATCTATGACTACCATGATAGCATCTGATCTGTTAGAGGGTGGAGCTACACGATGAAGTCCACCGAGACTGAGGTCCATGGGCCTTCAGCCTGCTGCAGGGGGTTTAGCAACCCCTTCTTCCCAGAACAATTCAATTTTGCCTGGGCACAGGTGATACAGTGGGAGATCCAGGAGGGAATGTCCTTTGAGGACCCTGGCCAATTATAAGTTCTCTCTATGAAATCTGCGCACTTCTTGATGCCGGGGCGCCCAACAGTCTGGGGGACATGGTGTTCCTCAATAACACAGTTGCGTAGGGATGGGGGGACCCAAACCCAATTTCAGAACCAGATGGTTCCCTCCCGCAAGGTGTATGGGGCTCTCTTTTGACTTGTAGACTCTAGGTCAGTATAAAGCTCTAATCCTTTGGGGCAACAGGTCTGGGCAGTGAGGACACAGAGGAGGAGCGGGGCTTCAGGGGCAAGGTTGGCAAAAGCTACCATTGGGGGGCCAGGGAGAGGATTTTGGAGGGGGGCACTACAGTAGTAATCTCTAGCAGGTCCTCTCCACCATTGGGAGATAGAGATGGGTTCCAACTGAGCATGTCTGGCAACACATTCAGGGGGCCTTTATGAATTCATATTTAAAATGAAACCCACATAGGTCCTGGTACAAGCGAGTTTGCCAGTGCCCCAACTTCTGGGGTTTGTGGTAGTATAGTAATGCCTTATGGTCGGTTCAAATGGTGATTTCGTGCTGGGCGCCCTGCAGGAGGTATCGCCAGTGGGTGAGTGACCATGCCACTGCCGCTAGCTCCTTGTCATATATTGGCCACACTTGTTCTGTGGAGGTGAATTTGTGGGAGTAGTAGGCCACTGGGTGCTCGACCCCCTCATGCTCCTGTAGCAGCACAACACCCACCGCCACCAATGAGGCATTGTAGGCTACAATGAAGGGGCAGGAGGTGTCGGCATGCCACAGTACTGGGGCAGTGAGGAAAAGCTCTTTGATAGACTCAAAGGCTTGATGGCATTCCTGGGACCACTTAAAGGGGGCGTTCTTCCCAGTGAGGGGGTGAAGGGGTGCCACCAGTTGGGCGGGGGCTGAGGAGTATATTTTTAAGAAGGTGATGGTGCCAAGGAAACTTCGAAGTTTTTTCTGTGTAGTTGGAGTAGGCCAAGACTGGATCGCCTCAAGCTTAGAAGGGGGAACAGCATAATATCCTTCAGGATGAGGTTACCTAAGAAGGTCACTTCATTCCAGAAAAATTCACACTTTGAGGGTTTTACGAAGATCCCTGCCTTGTGGAGGGCTGCCACCACTGCTTCTAGATCCTTGGCGTGTTGCTCTGGGGTAGGGGAGTGGATCAGAATATCATCAATGTAGGCTACAGCGCATGAGAAGCGCAAGTCTCCAAGCACATCATAGATGAGGCGTTGGAAGGTGGCCAGAGCGTTCTTCAGTCCAAAGGGCATAACTCTGAACTGAAAAAGACCCCTGCGGGTGCAGATATCTGTGAGCCACTCTTGTCCTCTCGCCACCCTCACCTGGTTAAAGGCGTTCACCAGATCCAACTTTGAGAAGACCCAGGCTTTGGCGATGGCTTAGGCGATGGTTTGCTCTAAGGGTAGTGGGTAGGGTTCAGGGATGGTGATGTTGTTGAGGTGGCCGTAGTTGACGCAAGGGCGCAGGGTGCCATCTGCTTTCTGAGCGAAAACTATGGGGAGGCCACAGGTGAAGATTTCTTGATGAGCCACCCCTTCTCTAACATCTCGTCTAGCCAAGTCCCCAAAGCCTTGTCCTCTTCCTCAGTGTAGGGGTAGAGGGGGCAGTTGATCTTGACTAGGTTGACCGTCAGCTGAAATGTTAGGTCATATTTGGAGTGTAGGGGGAGCTTGGAAGCCAGCGACAGGTCAAAGATGGACTTATAGGGGGTTAGGAAGGGTGGGAAGTCTGAAGGGAGGTCTATAGGAGTGGGATCAGGGGGAAATGGATCCAAGGGATGTGCCCAGGGGGAGGGTTTTCAACAAAGGAAACTCCCCACTTAACTTGAGGTTTGATAACAACAAGGAGTTATTTGCAAGATTAATGCAGACCTGTTGTCGCCGCCACCAGACCACCCCCAAGATCACGGGGTAGAGCTAGTCCTGTATGGCCGAGAAGTGGTCACTAAACCCAAAATTGTGAATGGAGAAGTGCAGTGGACGTCAGATGCGGTAAGACTTCATGGGCTCTGATGGGGCGCACAGGACTGATGAGGCTTCTTCCATCACCAGGTCCAAGGAATGTTCCACACTGAGGTTGATAGAGTTGCCTGCTGCTCCAGTGTCAAGGAGGGCTTGCACGGCAAATTCACCTGACTCTGAGGGGAAAAAGATAGGGAACAAGAAGTAGGCTTGATCCTCTTTATTGGGATGGGCGAGAGAGGGCAGCCGAGGAGGGGGCATGACCCATCATCATAAGAGATTGAACAAGAGGCGCTGAGCAGGTCTGTAACTGGGGAGGGGTTTCTGCTTCATCCTTGTCTCAAATGGGGCAGCGAGGGTTGATTCATATGCCCACTCCACTCTCTTCGAAGGGGCCTCCAGGTTAACTGGGGGATGATAGCGCCAAGGCGGGCAGGCTCTGAGCTCTGGGGGATCGAGGACCTGTTCTCCTGATCTGGGGTGTGAGCAGGAGGTGCAGCAGGCAGGGGCTCTTCCAAGGGGGAGGTACCCAAGATAGGTACAGAGGGGGCGCAGAGGGCGGCGAGGCCTGGGGGATGCTTCCCTTAGCCACAACCACTAGCAGGGGGAGAGGGGGTGGCACGCGGCCTCAAGAGCTGCAACAGCGCATGTGGGGGTATGGAAGGGCCTGGCCCCAGTCGCATGAGCCACAGAAAATGCAATTTCTAAGGACCCAGGGAGGGAGTCCCAAGACGCATGGGTGGCCACAGTGGGGTCCAAGGCAGCTCAGAAGGTGGAGATGGCGATTTTGGGAGGGATGGGCACCGTGGGAGCCAGGACCGCGAGGGCTTTGACCAGGGAGGGTAGGTCCGTGGCTGTCTGTCCTAGTGTGAAGAGATGGAGGAGGCACGCTGGCCTAGACTCAGGGGCCTGGACTGCCGAAGTGACCAGCGCCAGTAGAGGGGCAGGGTTTCCAGACTCAGCAGCAGAGCGGAGCACTCCCCTGACCCAGCGGCGGGTGTCCTCATCTAGGGCGTCAAAGAAGAGCTATGCTCTGCTGGGCATCAGAGGGAAGGGGATTTCCCCCATTAGCGGTAAAGTGCACCTGAAGTTCTTCCAGGACACCCAGAATTTGGTTGGCCACCTCATCAGAAGGGATAGGGGGACTCCCAACCCTATCATGTTGACTGATGGGTGACACTTGTTGCTAGGGCTCAGTGGGGTGGGGACCAGGTCAACACAACCTGGTGGACGCTCAGATGAATGAGGCAGATGACCAGCAGGAGAAGGCCAGGTCGCAAAGCGAGAGTATGTTTAGGGTAAGGGCATAGGCTAACGCTTTTCCAGTGTCAGCGAGGAGGGAAGAGAAGGCTGAGAATACTGGTCAGTTCATTATGTCATGGATGCAGCGATAAGAATTAGACTGGGCTCCCAGTCAGGGTGTGTGAGCACCCAGTGGAGAGCCCAGAATGCCAAGGCACAGCAGTCCATGTGACTAGAAGAAGGGGAGATCTATTGGGGACATGAGGAAAGTAAATGTTTATTAATGTACCAAAGGCCCCCAAGGCAAACCAGATGGTTGCAATGGGGGCAACTGCGAGTCTTGTGGTGGCCACCCCAAGGGCGGTAGAGGCGGGGAGGACAATGACTCCTCCAGGGTTCACAGTTGCTGGCCTTCAGTTTTGAGTGGGTGAGTTCATGTGCCAGTGAAGGGTGGCATAGGACTCACCACATGGGCAGGGGTGCTGTCAGAGAGGAAAACAGATCTGCGGCAAGAATTAGGGCTGAGCTCCCCTTGAGTGGGGTGCTCTGGAGCCCTCAGGTGGGTGGGATCAGTGGTGGATGAGCCAGGTGTGGGGGCCAAGCTCGCGGGCACTGGGTGGGGGCGCCCTGAGGCTGCTCTGATAGGGGAGCGGTCTTGGAGATCCCAGCGGTGAAGTGAACGGATGAATTCACATTAGACAGGTACACAAAAACAAATGGAGAATTGGATCCATCATTGGGGGCGAGGCAGTTTACAGTGGATACAATATGCCACCGCATGGCGGGGTCAAGCAACTGGATGACCCATTTGACAATCATTGGGATGATTATTTGGATGGCGACGCGCTTCGCCAGATTGATCAGTGGAATCTTAGCAAAATAAACAGGTGGAGTCCGTGGCAAGGCGTTTGGGGTATTTGGGTTTTATTTTAGTGCTAAGCGTGGGAAGATAAGAGAATGAACTGACAACTGCCCCTCAGCAGGGCAGTTGCCTTAAGTATTGGAAAAATTGCATAGTGGGGATGCCAAGGGATTGGGTGATTGGGGATCAGTGATGGTATTTGGTTGGCTGGAGGGTGGGAGGGTGGAGGGATGTCCAAAATCTTGGAAAAAATCAAAAAAGCTTTTGCAGATTTTTCCAAATTTTTGGGGCCAAACTAGGTTGATGGTACCAATCTGGGCCTTGACCATTCAAGTCAGGCTGTTCACATGGTTTGGATTCCCCGGATTTGTCCTGGGGGCTGTGGTCATGGTGCTGGGTCATCTGCAACCTGGTCTGAACTCTCAATCTGGTTTACTTATGCAATCTGAACTTCTCAGATCTGTCCCAGGAGGTAGGGGCAACTGGTCTAAGTCGCTTGTAACCTGGTTCAAAACCTGAATTGAGTGCCAATCTGATTTTTGGACCTGGCCAGTCCAGACCAGCTCCATTAGCCCGGAATTTTCAGGCCAGGCTCTGATACTAGCACTGGCTATTTTCTTAAAATTTTGGTATGTTTCCCCTGGTGAGTGAGGGGTACCAGGGTCCCGCCCATGGCCCCTGGCTTGCATAATCTCCTGACAGGTCCCCTCTATTAGTCTTACCAGGGTTGAGGAGGGGGGAGGGGGAGAGCTGATGATTTTTAGGAGGAAGGGCAATCACCCAGCGCTCATCTACCACATGCGCCAGGTCGCTCAACTGTGACAGGGGGTCCACTTGGGCCTTTGGGCCCCTTTTTGTCCAAAAGGGATGCTGCTCCCTATCCAGTTGTAGGGGCTGGTCCCCAGGACTTACAGGTTCCACCAAGAATCAGTCAGAATCTTTTGGCCAATTTCATCCTTATTTTGTCCTTTGTTTTTGTCTGAAACACTCTTTTTACATAGTCAGACTTGTAATTGTCCAACAACTATCTTGTCAATTATGAATATTGACATACATAAAATTTAATATACAATGATTGTCTTTGCATTAAATTTAAAAGTGCAATTAAGTTTATGCCACAAACCCATTTAATTCACACAAGTGGGTCCCATATTTGGCCATAAAAATACTATATCATAGCTATTTTGGCTATGCTAATCAGGATGGTTAGTCGCAACAAAGCGGTTTTGAGAAGTATCTAATTTAACAGATTGTAAAGATAAATTGTGAAGGATTAAAAAGCATCAATGGGGTTAATTTACCAGCATTGATGATCTATTTCAAAGTTTATTTTTGAGTCAACCATTTAAATCTAACATTTTCCCCGCTTGACTGGAATATAAACCCTGAGTATTTCGATTTTTCTTCAATGTCTTCAAGCAGTACCTCTTCCATTTATTAAAATTTTGACACTGCTCTTGATCCCAAACAACTTGTTGGTTCAACTAACTAGACAGGACTATGAATATGCATATGTTCTTAGGCTCCATCCAGGAGTCTTAAAGTTCAGCTTATTTCAACGCTTACTGTAATGACATTGTTGGACATTTACCTTTGCAGACTAAAAATAAGAATGCTGTAGGTCAAGTTCCACCGAAAAAGGGAAATGTCAGCCATTTGCAATATTCTGATGTTGTTAAGAGTTTGTTTAATAATATTAAAGCTGCAAAAGTCAATAAAATCGGCCAAAAGTCCCTGGCCAATTCTCAGTGGAACCCCGTTAATCGTGGAAACACCAGTTCAAAACCAGTATGGGCACTAGTATTGAAATTGGCTGGTCAGATTACTCTGACCTCACCACGGACCTCGGGGGAATTATTGGAAGTCACTCCCCTGACCCCAAAGAAGTCCTCCAACGCACCTGCATGGAGACCACCCCTTTTTATAGGCTTGGCGGGGTCCCCCAAGGTGCAATAAATTTCTCAGGTGGTGATTGACTTAAATTTATAAAAATGTTACCTCATGGGTATGTTTGAGCCAATCAGAATTCCTCTTCTTTTGTTCTGCTGCCCTGAAGTGAGTTCCCAAAATATGATATGTTATTCCTGCATATTTCCTAATTCAGACTCATGTACGCTATTACAAACATATTCTCAGTCCTCCTTGACCCTCAAAATTACTTTAAATACTAGATAGTTTGAGGTTGAGGGTTATTGTTTTTCCCTGTATTGCATGCTTAATAAACCTCAAAAAATCCAATTTTTACTAGCGTTTTATTTATATCTTTATTTTATTAGATATATTTGTGGAAACCAGCTGGTGGAAGCACCAGCGAACTTAATTATGCTGGTTTCCCACAGACATCTACTTGGCCCAAAACTGTCAAGAGAGTGTCTGTAACTCTCTTGTTCTTAGCAAGGTGTTGTGGGATGCAAACCCACACTGCTAGGGAACTAGCCGTTAAAAGAAAGGGAACAAGGCACCACAAATGGTGCCAGTACAGAAGGGACCCAAGGCAAGGGTGTAGAGTGTGGTATACAGTACCAGGTAAGTGAGAAACAACAATACTAGTGGACCCCAAAGGGGAGTCCATAATCAAGTGAAAATTGGTGCTAGGAGGCTTGGGTGCCTCGATCTGGAGGGGACCTGAGTGGCCTAAGGGAGCACCTGAAACTTTTGTTATTTGTGATAGTATGTAATGGCCAATGTAGTTGGAGACCTCCTTGAAGAGGTCTGCACCCAGGTTCGCCCAAGGAACCATAAGTAAAACGTAAATAAAATGGGAAATTTTATTTGTGAAAAGTCGACCAACAAGGAATGTTGGTCATGAAAACCATATTTAAACGTCTTCAGGGTAATTCTGAGTCTGTGGAAGTGGTCACAAGCCTTGATGCTCCAATAGGAAAAGGCTTCAATCCAGATTAGTAGAATACACCAAAATTGTCTTCACTCGAGTAATTGACTGAAGTTGGCTTCTACCTGAATGCATAATTTTGTAACTAGAACGGGTTTTGAACCCCCATCCTCCCATCAACCAAATTGAACCATCTTTGTTTGTCAAATAGCTCGTCCATTTTAACGCCTGGGCTGACACAGGGGCTGGGCGTTTTTCACCTCACTAGTACCAACCTAGGCATATTTGGCTTGTACCCAGCGTTGGTCTAATGTGTGCTAAAGGTCAGGGAGGGCCTGAAGTTTCACCTTCTGGGCCTCCTGCCGCCCAGCCTTATCCTTGGGGTTAGTGCCCACTATCATGTCATTTAACCATGACAAAAACCATTGTCAAGGAGGAGTTTATTCTGGATGTTGAATTTTCTCAAGGATCTGTGGGCTATGAACTCTGGTCACAATAATCAGAAAAATTTTTAGCGGACACTTTTGGCCATATTTTTGACCCCAGAGATGCAAATTTTTTGATGTATTCTTTTTATTGGGATGGGGACCTCCTGGCGAAGTTTATCTTCGCCCTCAACCATTTCCCAGTGTCTCAGGCCTATTCTGTAACATTGGGCTTGTCAAATTACCTTGTTGAGGTTATCTTTTTGACCAAACAAGGGCCAAATATGAAAAGCTTTTTTAAACCCATTCATCTTATTATGACCAAAGATGCTACCATGCAGCCTCAAGGTTTTGTTCAAGTTGACGCAAATATGGAGGAGGTTATCAGTTCCTGGTTTGCGACACTTGGAAATAGGCCTGATTACACTTCATCCTTAGGATAAACACCCATGATGTTAAGATGTTTGTTTCTGCTTGGCCATTTGGGTGGCCTTTGAGGCTTTGCAGCAGGATAGCACTGATGACTATCTTCCTAGGATGGCCTTAATTGGCCACTTTATAAAAGTATTTAACCAAATGAATGCCTTTATGCCAATTGCTGCATGCCCCCTCATCAAATGGTGGAAGAATCACGTATATTATGTGCAGTTGTCAACACCAGAAATCTATTAATACCGCACCAATTTACTATAGGACTGTCCTCTCTTGAATACTTGCTTCCCTCCTGATTTCAGGCTTGATTGGATTACTGTTAATGGTTTTGTGCCTCCCTAATGATCATTTGCTGAGAATTAGCTACAACCAGTATGTGGCACATCTGGTTCTATGCTGCTAAGACCCTTTTTCTTGTTTCTCAGCAGTTAGATTGGGCCATATTGGCATGTGTGGAAGAAGAACCTGATCCCAAGTCAACTCCTCCCCTCAAAATGGAGGAATAAAACTAAATAATTAATCTTTTTACCAATTCATTTTTTTTGTAATATAAAATTTATTTTTATTAACTATATATATTCTCTTTTACTATTATATATTTTATTTATTATTATTTATGATTTATCTTTTTTTCTTTTTAAATATATTTTATATTATCCTATATAAGGTTTTTCCTTCTAATTTGCCCTCTTTTCTAAATCTTCTTGTAAATTTTGTGAGGACTCAATTATAAATATGGCCTGTTTTAACCTCTTTGATTGTGTAAACAAACTTGATGTCTTCTCAATAATCACAAATGGCCAACCCAAATGTGATTTAAATTCTGTAATTGGCCCATTCCATGCTTATTACTAATATAGTACTTCTTTGATAACTTCAAATTTGGTCAAATCATATCAATTTTGGAATTCTATTCATGTCAGTCCATTTTTAACAGCAAAACTGTTATCAAAGACTTGAGCCTGCAGCTTGATTAAAGTATTTGCGAGCTTCTTGACATATTGGTGCTAATTTTTCTCCTCAGGACCTAAGACTGAATATTGCCGCAATGGTAGGGCCAGATGCCTTCTATATAGAACCTGAATAGGTGACATCTTAGTGGCAGTTTGATAAGATACGTTATAGGCAAAAACAGATGAGCTTAGATACATTCTCCATTCAGATGGTTTGTCTGAGGTTAGCTTCCAGATAATGTTCACAGGCATCCTGTTTAAACGCTCAACCATTCCATTTGTTTCAGGATGGTAGGGAGCTGAGAGCACACCTCTCACTCCCATCAATTGGTTGAGCTTTGTGATAGTGTTGGTGGTAAAATTGTTTCCATTATCAGTCAGGATAACCTGTGGACAACGTTCAGGACCACAGGTGTAATACCTCATATCCCTCAGTAGTTTAAGGCTAGGGGACCTGAAGTTTTAGGGTGTTGGATTTTCTTATTATTTGCTTCTCTTGGTCAAGAAGTCTTTTCCAGATACAACGTCTGGATAAGCAATTCCTAATGAAAACAAATTAATTTTAACTTAAAATTGTAAAAAGAGAGAATAAGAGTATAAAGTTAATTATTCAATACCCATTTTTAAGGGAATTTGGGGAGTTTGATCAGGTGCCATCTAAGCCACCCAAGCCTAGATCTAATAGATAAACCAATCGGAGATTTGGTACAAGCCCCAATTACTCAATTGATATTATAAAGCTTGTCTCATAGCTTGGGTTTGAACCCCAAAGTTGAATGGCTATGAGGAAGCATGATTCTGTCATATCAATTGGGGTGGATCACCAATTTCAACCATAGTCAACTTTCATCAGGGATGATGCCTGACAGAAGTTTGGTCTTGTGGGTCAAATTGGGACTCGTTGCTGACCTTACTATACATTGGCTTTTGTCAGGGATTATCCCCAATGGAAGTGTGAGCTTTGAGATCAGTTTGGGATCGATTCTCATTATCTAACATATCCAAAGACCACCATTCAGGTATGAATCCTGACAATGCCCCCCTCTAGATCTTAGCGCAAGGGGGAAAACAGATGGAGAAAGTGACTATATATGTGGTTGATGACTTTGCCCCGAACAACCTCTATGATTTAGTGTTCATTGCCCCATCTATATATGACTCAATTTGGCCTTGACCAGTTGGTGCCATTTTGTCATTTTGACTTCCAGGCTGGTGATGGTAAAATAGGACAAGATCATCTAGTTGGAAGGTGTGTAGGGGATCGTGCTTATCATTAAATTGAGCAGTTTCTCTATTAGTTGTGGAAGACAGGTTTTTGGCAGCCAGGGCTTGAAGTCTTATTTTTTTATTTACAATACTTCGCATAGAGACTTCAGGTGCTTCAGGAGAATTTTAATCAAGCATTGCCTGGACTTTGGAAGGCAGATGGGTATTTCTTCCATAAAACGCTTAGAATGGCAACATCTTAAAATTTTGATGGTATCTGATCCAATAAGCCAGATTGCACTGGGCAAATACTGGAGCCAATGAAGGGGGTCAGTCATAGCCATTTTCTGAAGGGTTGCAGTTAGAGTGACATTTACCTACTCTACCATTCCATTGGTTGCAGGATGGTAGGGGGTGGAGAATATCTGAGAGGTTCCCATCAGGTCAGCTAAATCTTTCACTAACGTTGAGCGGATTTTTTCCGTTATTAGAGAGAATGATGTTAGGGAACCCATGCTGGATGATAATCCTATTGTACAAAAATTGGCAGTGGCTTTTGCCTAGGCAGTGGGGAGTGATACAGCTTTGATCCACTTAGTTAGATGGTCTACGGCTAGTAGAAGAAACCAATGATTATTGGAGGCTCTAGGAACAGGTCCTACAACATCAATGCTAATGGTATGGAATGGTTCACAAGGTGGGACCACTGGATTTTGAGAGTGAAGATTAGGTCCAGCTTGGCTTTTACATACCAGACAGGACTCCAATACATCCTGGATAGAAACAAGCATTCCCTCCTAATAACATTGAGTTTTAAGCCACTGGTAGGTTTTAAATTCCCATGGCTGACTTGCCAATGTCCCTCTAATATGACATCTAGTTCAAGCCGATGGTCTTACATAAGGCACCCATTGCTTAGACACAAGTTTACACAATGGTCCATTCTTGACTTGGAAATTTGCCGATCTTTTTGCTGATTCCTTCTGGAGGGTCAGGGATTCGTCCTTCCATAACTGTGGTTTGGTTAGGAGGTCGTAGAGTTGATCATCTTCAGGGTCAGTTATAAGTTAGGAAGGGAAGCTGAGATAAGCAATCTGAATTTTGGTGGATTGGCCCTGGTCAGTGGATATCGGAAAATCGTAATTTTGAAGTTTTAACGCCCACTGGGCTAATCTCCCTTCAGGGTCCTTCATTTGCTGTAGCCAACGTAAGGAATCATGATCTGTTATGATGGTAAAATACTTCCCATATAAATAAGGTTGGAAATTCTTAATGGCTAGTAAGACGGCAAGCATTTGCATTATGTAATGCTATAATTACATTAATCTATAAATAAGGTCTTGCTGTAGTAGGCGATAGGATGGTCCACTATGTTTTCATCATGCTGAGATAGTATGGCTCCAATGGTAATATCGCTGGAATCAGTAAATAGTAGGGAGGGTTTATCAAAATTTGGATGAATAAGTAATAGTAAGTGAGAAAGAGAGATGCGTAGCAGGTTGAAGGCCTGTTGTTGCTCTTCTTTCCACTGAAATGGTATTCCTTTCTTTAATAGATATACCAGAGGCTTGGAGGTGTCTGTGAAATAGGGAAAAAATTGTGATAATAGCACACCATTCCTAGGAAAACTTTTACATGCATAGGGAGCTAGGGTGGGTCATCTTAGAAATAGCCAAGACCCTATCTTCCATTGGGGATATTCCGGCCTTGTTGACCTTATGACCCAAAAAGTCCATCTCACTCTGGAAAAAAGAGCATTTTGATAGCTTTAGTTTTAATGATGATTGCCGTAACTTCTAAAAGACTTGCATGAGGTGATCTAGATGTTCAGTAAAGGTTTCTGAAAAACGGTAATATCATCATGATAAACCAGTACGCAGGAGAGTTTTAAATTGCCTAGTAGTCCGTCCATAGCGTGTTGGAAGGTAGCAGGGGCGTTACATAACCCCTGAGTCATTTGAGTGGGCTTGAATAGCCCTTCACTTGTGACAATAGTGCATTTTGCCCAATCTTCGAATGACAAATCTACTTGCCAGTATCCACTGGTGAGATCCATAGCGGAGAAATAGTGGGACCCTAACATTAAGCGTAAAGAGTTATCTATATGCGGCAGGGGGTAGCTATCTTTGTGAGTGATGGAGTTGAGGCAGCGATAATCCATAACAACCTGATGACCACCATCTTTTTTCAAATTAATAAGGTGGGAGAAGCCCATGGGCTTTTGAAAGGCACAAGTAACCCAGCCATCAACAGTTTCTGTAACTATAAGGCCACTTGAGCTTCCTCAACTTCAGATTTTTGATATAAATGGGATTTAAATGGAGGGTGATCCTTCATTTTGATTTGATGTATTACCCTGGGCATTCTCCCATAATCACTTGGTCCCAAGGAAAGATTATTGCCATATTCTTTGAGGAGGTGTTTGACATCTTGGCGTTTGTTTGGGGTAAGATTATCCCTAACTCTACTATCAACCAAAGTTATGGTGGGTGGGGGATTAAATCCTAAATCCTGTAACGAGCCAAAACAACTCACATTGGCAACATTATTAATGGTACAGTTTTAGATGATGATAGGGGCATGCCAAGGGACCTGGAGAGTTTTAGTGGATAAATTTTTTAATAGAATAGAGATAGATTTTCCGTAGGATGGATCCAAAAATCCCCAGGCAGGGCAGTGCTTCTTTGATGGAAGGGTTAGGGTGTCCACTAATCTCCAATAAAATGATCAGGAGTGGTTAGAATCTGAATCCCCGTATCCATAATAACTTGTGAGCCTGAGGTTATTGTAATAAAATGAGGGATATACAGAGGGATCCCCACTTTGGCATCCACAGCCTCTGGGGTAACTTACTTTTTTCCCCTAAGACTTGGTACTTGATTTTGCAGATGGAGGATGGGTATTTGAGAAAACATGTTCATTTTTGGGGGCTCCTTTACTTTTAGTGAGGAGTTTGAATATCAATGGAATCCATTACCATAGTATGGATAGGTGTTTTTCCTTGTGGTTGATGATGCAATTAAATTCCCATGTCAATTGGACCCCCAAAAAAACTCATAAGCATCGTTTTTAGTGCAATGGCGGAGGCAGTGATTAATAACTTCCCAAAATGAAGGGGTAAATCAATATAGCCTCCTATTGCCTTAGTAGACTGACTACCTGCCATCCCATATTTGGCTTCATGAATCAAATTAGGAGCCATTTTTATCTTTTGGATAAGTCAGGAGGAGATAACGTTAACCAGAGAACCAGTGTCAATTATTGACAGGATTTTAACCTTGTGGACTACCACTTCGACCCAAACCACCAATAATCTTAATTGAGAGGTAATAGCTAATAGACTGTCACTATGGATTTGCAGTGAAGAAAGTGGGGGATTCTGCTTTGGCCAATTTTGGGGTTGTTCAATGTGTTTAAGAGTTTTATCTGCCAAGGCTTGGCTTTCTATAGAAGAGCTGACAACCAGAATTTGCTTGGGTAATTGACCAACATAGAAGTAAGAAAGTGGGAGGTGTTTATTTCCTTGGATAAAAAAGGATGCGTTAACTTCTGCAGGAGCAGCTAACGCAAAACAACCTGGAGTGCTAGAGATGGTCTTGAGACACTGTATTTCTATCAGTATAGGGATCCTATTGCCCTATACTAACTGTTCTTTTGACGACTTATGTTGAAGGATGCGGCAGTCAGCTATAGTGTGGTTGTTTCTTCTGCAATGAGTGCAGTATAATTCAGTTGTAGGCGAATCAAAGTGGTGTAACGGCCAATATTTGGGTCCAGGGCTTGTTGGTATTAAAATGAGGTGGCCTGAAAGGGTTCAGTAGTTCAGCCAGAATTTCCAATATAGCTCTTATATATGAAGGAGAGACGTTAAGTTAGACTTTACTGCTTTAAGATAAAGTAAGATATTAGGCATATTTTTAGACGCTAAAAATGCAGCAGTGATGTCATCATCTAACATAAGATGATTCCCTGCAACCATAGTTTGTGCTTCAAGGTAGAAACTGAGGGCGAATATGCTGATAGTTTCACCCCAAATTAAGGCTGATACCCATAAAGGTCTGTTGTTGGTTGGTTAAGGTTAAGTCACTCCTGAAGTCCTGAAGCAGAGCAGACTTGGCATCAGTCCAAGTATGGAAATTCATCAGATAGGAGACTATATTGTCTTGAGTCATACGGCTAAGACAGTTAGTCAAGTGTTTAAGTCACTGGGCGTCAGTGGCTTCTTCCATAGCATTTTCATAACAAAATAAGAAAGAGAAGATACTTCCTTCACCTGGGACATATTTCTCTTTAAACGTCAATTTGAACATGTCACTGGGGGTAAATGGTCTAATAACATTTATTGACATATGAGGACCATTTTCGATTAGAGGGGAACTGTTATTGCTGGACATGTCATGAGGATGTAGGGCGTCCACTTTAATTTGTAAGATATTGATATCCTCAATTATTGAGTTTACCCAATCGTGGGTGGCCCAAAGGGCTGACTTGGTGTCGTTAAGAAGAGATAACTGCCAAATTTTGCTTTTGAGCTTGGTAGTCACATCTCAAAGTTCAAGTTGGTGTTGCTCAAGGATGAGAATTCGTTGCTCCATCCTGCACATCATAGCGGGGAAATTAACCAAGAGTTTAAGGTGATTCTGATCTAACATGATATTGGACGCCATATTGGTATTCATAGTTGTGTTTTAAGATATACTTCATTATGACCTCAGGTGTACCTGACATGGAGCACCAGTTTTTTTGGGACTACAGGTGTATTACCTTGTATCCCTCAATAATTTGAGGTCAGGGGACATGAAGTTTCATGGTGTTGGATTTGCTTATTATTTGCTTCTCTTGATCAAGAAGTCTTTTTCCAGATACAACGTCTGGATAAGCAATTCCTAATAAAAACAAATTATATTTGACTTAAAATTGTGAAAAGGGAGAATAAAAGTGTAAAGTTTATTATTCAATACCCGCTTTTTGAGGGAAATTGGGGAGTTTGATCAGGGGCCATCTAAGTCACCCAAGCCTAGATCTACTAGATAAACCAATTGGGGATTTGGTACAAGCCCCAATTAACTCAATTGATATTATAGATCTTGTCTCATAGCTTGAGTTTGAACCCCAAAGTTGAATGGCTATGAGGGAGCAGGATTCTGTTGTATCAGTTGGGGTGGATCACCGATTTTGATCATAGTCAACTTTCATTAGGGATGGCACCCAACAGAAGTTTGGGCTTGTGGGTCAAATTTGGATTCTATCGCTGATCTTACTAGCTATCAACTTTTGTCTAGGATTATCCCCAACAGAAGTGTGAGCTTTGTGGTCAGTTGGGATTAATTTTTATTATCTGGCATATCTGAATCCATTGTTTGGGTGGGAATCTCAACAACTACCATTTTTGTGAATGACACTTTCAAGGATAACCTTGGCCATCATTGATGCTCCTACTTCCTAAATGACCTTGGCTTCAACCAACTTAGTCAAGTGGTTAATAGCCACGATGATATACTTGGCCTTGGAGTTTCTAGTGGGAAGTGGTCCAACAGCATCTATGGATACAGTATGACAGGGAAATTTGGCCAACCAAACTGGTAAGATGTGCTCATTTGGAACGGTTTTTGCCTTGACATTAAGTGAAACACTCCAGTGTCTCTTGAATATCAGTGTGAATCATCTCCCAATAGTAATATCTTTACATATGATTCTTCATTTTCTTGAACCCAACATGTCCTATGGCCTTATGAGAAGCCATTATTAGATCCATTTGTGCTGAAGGTCTTAGAAAAATGACCTTTTTTACTTCAATAATTAGGTACAATGTACCATTTACAATCAAAGTATCCTTTCATAGATCTGAGAGCAATTTTTGGACAGATTCTGGCTCATCTTGGAATTCCCATTACTCATTTTTTGTAACAGCTCATTTGCGGCCAAACTGACGGTGGCAATTGTAAATAAACAGGATAAACATTCTGCAATTGGTACTTCACTCCTGAATGATGCTTGATCATGTAATTAAAAAATTGAAGCTTCAACGCTCACTGCGCTAATTGGCCCTCTGTTTCCTTCAAGTTGTTCTGCCGTCTTAGGGATGAATGATTTGTTTCAACTGTAAAGTGGGTACCATGCAGATAAACAAAATATTGCTTATAGGTGTAGATGACCGCCAAGAATTCCCATTCCATCACTGTGTAGTTCTGCTTGTGAACGTTTAATGTCTGACTAGCAAAATTGATTGTATGTTCCTTGCCATCTTTCACTATCTAAGACAACTTGGCTCCAACTGCCATGAGCGAGGCATCAGTTTGAACAATAAACTCACGCTCAAAGGCCAGGTATTGCAGAACTGGAGCTTTTATTAGGGCCAATCAATGCTTTTTGAATGCCTCTTGACAGGCCCTATACCAGTCAAATGTAACCTTGTCCTTAAGTAGATGAAATAAAGGCTCTCCAATCTTAGCAAAATCGGCAATGAATCATTAATAATAACCAATCATGCCTAAGAAAACTTATATATCACGCTTGGATTTGGGACGTTTCATTTTTCAATATTGCATCTAGTTTGGATAGCTGAGGTCAGAACCTTCTTTGTTTATAACAAACCCAAATATTACAATTGGCCTTTGAAAAATTGGCACTTCCTGAGATTGATTTTCAAATTACCAGACGCTAGTCTCTTGTAGACCTTCTCTAAATGTTCCAGATGATCAATGCAGGTGCAGCTGAAGACGTTTATGTCGTCCAAGTAAACCAAAACACAAGACAACTTTAGATCCCCCAGGATTGTGTCCATCGCTCTTTGAAATGTAGCTGGGGCATTACATAGCTCTTGTGGCATTCTTGCCGGCTGGAATAGGCTCTCCTGAATTATGATGACGCACTTTTTGCGCTCCTCTTTGGGTGTATCAATCTGCTAGTATTTGCTTATTAGGTCCATAGTGGAGAAGAACTTCGTGCCCCCATGTTGATCTAAGGAGCATCAATCCATGGAAGGGGATAAGAATCTTTCTTTGTGATGTTATTTAGCTTTTGCTAGTCAATAAAAAACCAATTGCTCCCATCTTTTTTATTATTAAAATCAGGGCGACTCAAGGGCTCTTTAATGGGGCCAACATATCATGATCCAGGAGCTCTTTGGTCTCTTATGAAACAAGTTTTTCTACTGCTTTCAAGCGTCTAATCAGGTGTAACCAAATGTGGTCATGGTCACTGGTATCAATAGTGAGTATCACGTTCCTAGCACAACCTAAGTTTAAAATTTCCTTTGCAAGTATTTCTTTATATTTCAGAAATGAATCCAGAATTTGAGTCTTTTCCAGGTCAATCAAGTTCTCTAATTTGGCCATAGGAAAAATTATTAGTACCAATGGTCCCTTCATTGGGAAGTCCTATCTCATCTAAGGTCCCAAATTCATGAAAAGTTTAAATTTCCATAGTCAGGAATAGATGCAGGTATGCAATAAATTGATTCCCTAGTATATCAATGGGCAATTCTGTAGGTTTATATGTAAGATGTGAATCTTTTTGTGCCCTAGAATGACTATATAAGGTGCGATATTTGGCACTAATTGGGATCTAGACCATGGCTAGAATTTTTCCCATAAAGTTCCTCTGGAACTGTAATAGTCAGCCTGGTAAGGTTGACTACTCAAGTTCCAGGCAGCAAAGTAACTTGCTGATTTGAGCGCAATGAGACTCCCTTTGATTCACGAATCTGCATTGGTAGGGCCCTAATATTTGAGCATGATTTTTTGTACTCAATCAGGACTATGACATCCTTTTTGTACATGTTGAAAGATATATCTGGCTTTTTCTTTTTGGCCTTCCCGCTTATTTTTTAGTGTAGTGGGATGCTCTGTCCCTAGTTAGTGAGCGTATCTTCTTTGTGATTCATGACAACACCAAATCTTCTCAAGAAATCAGTCCCTATCAGGATGTCATAACTTGTATTCTGCAATACTATGGCTGGTGCAGTCACTACAATGGATCTGAAACGTAATGGTAGCGTGCTGTAGTCCCCAAGAGACTTATAGATGTGGGCTCCTGCTGTGCTATACTCTTGGCAATGAGCAACATTGGGAGCAACCTTCATCTTCTTTCTATTTTGGTGCTGACAATGGTGATAGGTGCCCCGCTATCAATGATAGCCCAAACCCAAATCTTATTCATTAAAATATCCACATCTGTACATTCAGAGTAGGTATCAGAGTCGTTTATTAAGTGAATATTGGGGTGGTTGTTCAGTTCCAAGTGGGATTTCAGACTTGAGAAGATCTCTGAAAAAATTCTCTGCTAAAATCTTCATTGGATTGCCACTTGCACGTGTTGTAGTGAGTGCAGATTAAATAAACATTTAGGATGGTTATTTAACCTTGATAGATGACATGTTTGGAAAAGGGCTTTGATACTTTGGCCTAAGCTTCTTCAGTGACTTCTAGCTTCTTTGAATCTTTTACTTTGGCTCAGGTGGTAACCATATAAACATCATCAGCCACAATGTGGTGCAGGCTATCTTCATCCGCTATGCCAGTCAAAAAAACTTGCCTGGGTCAGGTGAATGTGTGTTAGGGCATTGGTGGAGGTAAAACATTCCACCTCTACGCTACCTGTTCTTTTCCTGCCTTTTCTTCATTATTAACTTATAAAGCCACAATCACCCCAGGTTTTTTATTGGCGTATCTATAGCACTGACTAGCAAAGTGTCCATTTCAGCCACAATTTAGACAGGTAAACTGGCCCTGGTTGCTGATTGGTTTTCTGGTTCATGGGTCAATTGTTCTTTTCCAGATCTTTTTGAATTGGTATACTTTAGTCCCAAAAATTTGGATTTTGACTGACCTTTGGGCCAATTAGGGGTGTTGAAGCTATTTGCACACTGTCTCAATAATCTGTGAGTTCTAAGGCTCCCATGGTCCAATTAAAGGTTGGGATCATAACACGCTGCAAGTCACAGTATGCTTTGACAGTATGTTCCACAGCAATTTTGTGTCAAATTTGTCTATAGCATTAGACCTGAGTAGGACTTGAGCCTCATGGTAGAACCTATCCGCAAAGCCTCTGATGGACTCATTCCTATGGAATTTGATATTGGGCAGATCTGTTTTTCAGGCTGATAGCTTATCAAGCCCTCCAAATTGCCTTGTTACTGAGTTTTCACATCTGAATAGGACCAGTCGTCACCCAAATAGGGCATAGCGAGGTCAATACTATGAGAGTCCAGAAAATTGATGAGAGCTGTCAATTTTGCATGATCAGATCCTCCTTGCATAAATTTTCCAAACAATTTTAGGATGAATGTGCATTCCCGTCTTTGTCAAACTTTGGCAAGCTTAAGTGCTTGAAGTCATTGTGCCCAGGATCAGCCAGAGGAGTCTCACTTTAATCTGTAGTTTAAACGTCTTTATGAATCCTCCATTAGAATTGGCCCACGTTTGGGATGAGTGTTATTTGTTATTGGGATAGAAGCCACAATTTTGGGCATAGATTGAACGTCTGAAATATCAGTTTAATGATCCAGCTTGACCCCTGAGGACTCTGCTTCATGAAATTGTTTCATACTGCTAGATTTGGAATCCTGAATTCAGGCCTTGGGTAGTTTCCTTAATTGTTTTCTGCCCAAATATTTAAAGTTTCCACTACTCTCCCCCTTGAGGACTGGTTTGCAGTTGCAGATTTTCCTCTGAGAGCATTAATTCTTTATTGAGGCTCTCACGTTCTTTTCTAAATGTAATTTGAGAAGCCAATATATGCTGAACATCTTGGGCCAGATCAGCAACATGGCCATTTGTTGCAGATATCTGGGTTTGAGCTCTTAATCTCCTTAACAGGTTTGACATTCTTGGCTTACAGTGAAGACACTGTTGGCCAGAGTCTTAAGATTCCTTCATTTATTTAAGTGAAATTCTCCTCATAATTTGGCCCTACTGGCATTGTGGCCAGATCCTCAACGCTCTTTTGTAAAATGCTCAGCTCAGTTTGGAAATATTCATTAAGCCAAATGCGCATTGCTTAAAAATCCAGATGATTTTTGCAATCAGAAGTGGCTCCTTAGGTTAACATTTGGTCAAGACAGAAATTTGGAGGAATTTTTCAATTTCTGGAAGCATTTATTGATATTATGGACCCACTACTTGTCAATCCATAATGAGTGATAACTTTGGCTGCAACCTTGCTAACTCTAACACTGAGTTGTTCTTCCAAAGTATTTAGTCTTTTATGGGCATCATTGACATGTTTTGTATTGTTGACGATGGCCTTTCTGAATTTGGTGAAGTTAGAATTTAGCTTATACTTAAGGTTAAATTAAGATCGCTCTTCCTATTATTCTCTGTATATCTCTGTAAGCTCAAGCTTCTGCTGAGCCAGAATGTTTTTGTAACGGATTAAAACGTCCCAGTTTTTGACCGCCATCTTGCCTTTGGATTGGAAGATGGATGCTAAAAGATTGTCTGGTATGAGGTTCCCTTGAGGTAAGCATTTTGACTCAATATACTCACTAATTCAACCTTGGATTTAGGAAAATTTGAAAACGAGAAAAGATGACACAGGTAAGCGAGTATTTCAACCCCAAAATTAGCTTTGTTTTATTTATTCCAAAAATAAACATGCTGTCAAATTCAATCCTGATAACATAGGGCACCGCAAATGACACAGGAAAACACCAGAGCATTTGGTAGATCAGTTTGCCAACAAATCTCAACTTTTTTTATTAAGGATACAAAACTAGTATTGCCACAGGATTCCAGGTAAGACAAGGCAAGAGTGGCCCCAAGGCCACTAGAGAGACCCATGCAAGGGCTGGAAACAAGAAAGAGAGAATTCAGAACTGAGTTCATAATTGCGCAGGCCTGACCTCTTAAGGTCGCTCTTCTGGGAGCCCCTCCGCACTTTTCTTTGTGCCCTAAGGAGCATGAAGAATAGCTTGGGAGGAGCACAGCCCAGCGTCAAGCCTGCATGAACCTCAAAACCCTAAAATATCATTTCAACTTGAAATTTGGAAATCTAAATCTTGAGTCAAAATGTAACAATCAGTTCAACCTGACCGTTACAACTTTGGGTATGCTTAATGGATAGTTGTACAAGACTGAATAAAAACTCATTGGTTGCTTGTGTACTAGTGAGGCGCCTGTTCAGAGTTGCCATTGTTGCCTATCATTATCACATGTACATCTCCATTTTAAAGGCCCGATCTTCTCAGTAATCTAACAGACCAAAGGATGGAACCATCAGAGCTAAACCAATTCTGTACTCATGAAAGAGGGTCCCCATATCTAGTACTAAAAAAGAGGGTCCCCATCATCTTCTTTACACTGTCTGAGGTAAACTTTATATGGTCTGTTGAGTCCACATGCCCTCCTCCTACCGTGATGAGATCTAAGGAGTACAAAGTAATATCCTCAGTGTTTTGGTAAGCAGTGCTAAAGTACTCAAAGATTTCTTGGTCACCGGTTTTCATATCATTTCATCAAATTATCTGGAAGCTTCTTCCTGGTATCTGGAATGATTATTCATATTAAGTGTGTAATGTGGTTTTTTAGTGCGCACCACTTTTTAAGTTTTGAGAATTTTCTCACTTATTAAATCTTCCTGCTTTGATAGTTGGGAAGAGTTTCAGCCAATTTAACCTCAATTCTTATAAGTGTCATATATATTTTTAACCAGTCTGAAGCTCACAAAGTTTAAACAATATAAATGGATTCTTCTGGACTCTTCTGGTTATTTTTCCCTCTCTAACTAGGAACTCTCTTGATGCAGGTAATAATGACAAGCTCCCTTCAACGCTTGCCTACACTTCTTAATATTAAGATAAAATTAATAGAAGATGATATATGATGGAAAAATAATTATATGGTAAAATGATGATTTTATTTAAAGGCAATGCTTCAATATTTTGTACCTCAGGGAAATTCTCAGCCATACTCAATTATTAGATGAGCTCATTAAAGCCATGCCAATCTTCTATGGAATATGGCAGTGGTTGTTTAAGATCTCCAAGTTAATTAGTCCCTTAAAAAAACTTAATTTACAATCAATTTATCCCAATTGGAGGCACTTCAACTCTCATAATTGAGAGGTCTTTTAGGCGTAATATTAGCATCTTGGCGGTGTATATTTGCTTTTCAACCAGCTCAATTATGGTTTTTCATACAGCTGATAAAATATAATTAATTGGGGAAAAAATTATGAAATTCAAATAATGATGCATCACTAATCAGGATGTTGCAGACCTCTCAATAATATTAGGTACTCCCTAACTAGGCCATCCATGTGCAAGTACTATTGTGCCAATTACAAAAATTGACATACATAAAATTTAATATTCATTAATTGTAATTGCATTAAATTTAAAAGTGCAATTAAGTTTATGCCATAAACCCACTTGATTTAATCAAGTTGGTCCCATAATTAGCTATGATAATGTTATATCATAGCTATCATTAGCTAGAGTAATTATCTTGGAAGGGTAATTCCTGCTTCTACTCTAGTGCAGGTTTTGTTCAACACAAGTTCTTAACCTGTGCTGGCTAAAAAAATAGTGTGGTATATCTGTCCCAAGTTCTACCCAACTCAATTACTTTTAATTAACATTAGCTACAATAATTGTGATATTTAGATGCAATCAAGGCGGATTTGAGGTAAACTGATTTAACAGATTATGCAGATGAATTATAAATTATCATAAAATCCATCAATGTGAGCAATCTATCAGTATTGATGGTTCAATTCAAAGGGTTAATTTTCAAGTCAACCATCAAAATCTAACACCACCCTCTAAACTCTGCAAATGCATGGTTGAAACACTATAACAAAAGCAATTTGTATGCTTTTTTTAGCAAATCATAATGTTGCTGATTAAATATTAAAGCAGGTCAACACTTTTAAAAGCTGTAATAGAATGGCTGGATTAGGCGATTAGGTACTCCAACATGTTCATCTGAGAGTTAAGTTACATAGTGAGGTCAGTCATGCTAGCCTCAAGGTAAGGCATATATTTTGTAGCATTATACATGGTCTTGTTGTTGGAAAAAACATGCCCAGTAAACTTTTACTAGGGCACCATCATAAATTTGGTACCCTCTAAGAAGCCATTCTATATGTTTTGAGTTGCTTTGGGTGACGTGGGTCAACTTTCCTTATTGTGATGAATTCAGTACTAGGAAGGCTGCAAGTTGAACTTCCATTGGCACATTTCCTGTATTGGCAGAGGTTTACATGGTGAAGAGTGAAGGCTTCTCATCTGAGTTCCCATGGGTTTTAATATACTTTACCTGGAAGCTTATGAATCCTTGGAAGATGTAATGTGAGGAATTACTATGGAGCTAGAGGGTTCTGACATAGCTATGTTGTTCAAAGGTTTGGGTAGGGTTAAATAAATACCCCCTGTAGTGAGCGTTAATATATCAATTTTGGTCATTGGATCTTAACATTGGGGATTCTGGCAGATAATTATAAGTCATTTTTGTAAGTCAATAACTCAACAGAAGGAAATGGGATAGTTGCCATCCCTCAATATAAATTTAGATTTGGTAATGCTAGCTTAAGTGGAGGTATCTTTATTATCAGTAGAGTCACACTCCCATTCATTATTGATAAATTAAGATCTAACCTCTTTTATCTTTTCTTTATTGATAGAGTTGCACTACTAGATCTTCCTCAAAATAATAAGATCACTCTCCTCAGTTTATATAAAAATCAGATGCTCTTATTTTTGGCCTTACTGGGTTCCATATTAATTTCTTGGGCTATCCTTTGGCTGCTGGCCCATGACCACCTGGATCATTACAGCGTATATCTCAATTATAGCCATTTGACTTTCTCAACTTGTCCAATCCATCTTTATATTTTCAGACAATTTATAATCATAACTTTCTGTCAGATTTATCTATGTCCAGCTTATTTACCTAATTCATGATTAACACTGCAATTGATTGTTGAGCTCTGATATCTTAAAAATTAAATGTCAGATTATGTGGTTAAATTGAAAATAAACCCTTTGACAACCTACAGATTGGGCCAATTTTCCCTTCTAATGCTTAAGCTAATAATCTAATTAAGCCCTATTTCAATAACATGGCTTGGGCTGATTATTGCAATGCAGATTTGATTATATTATTAAAAGCTCAAGCTGAATACCCCCGCACATTTAGGGCAATCTTCTCTGCAACTACTCATCTGGGCCAATTAACTCAACATCAATTCAATTCAATTATTCTATTGGTAACTTGGGCTGAATAAATTCACACAGTTGGTCCAATTATTGCTGCCCCAGACCTTGGCAACTACTAAAAATTTAATGGGACCAATATTAAGAAATCTGTGTACAAAATTGAAAGGGACTAACCTGAAGTTAACGTTTAAAAGTCCCCTGGACAATCAGACAAATGAAAAAAAATAATTAATTTTCTGACTTAAGGTGAATTTTGTATGTTGGTACATGTAATTGGCACAATAGCACCTGCACATAGACCACCCAAATGGGATTACCTAGTGCTATTGAGAGGACAGTTGACATCCCATTTAGGGAATCATTTTTGTCAGCTGTATGACAAAAACATGATTGACTATCAAAATATTTTTGTATGTTGATATGTGTAACTGGCATGATAGCACTTGCACATGGATTGCCCAAATGGGAGTACCTAGTGCTATTAAGAGGCCTTCTGACAGCCTGATTAAGGGTACATCATTTATTTAAATTGACCACAAAATCTCCCAGAATTCATATTTCATCAACAGTATGACAAAACTCATTTTGAGATGATCCTAGGACTATTCTACATGCTCATTGTTGCGATTTTTGTCCCTGAAATCATCCCAAATATGAGAGTATTTTGCCACCAATAGACCTAGCAATAGGTCTCAGTCATATCAGTTTTAGGGCTGAACTGAGGTGGAAAATAATCTTTGAGATTGCATGCTTGAATGTGACCAGGAGATGCCCTAGAGGTATAAATACCAGCACCTGGCCTAATGAATATTTATCAAATAAACTATTCCTAAATAAATATTTATTTTATCTAATATTCTTTCTGAATTGTATCCTAAGTTGCTTTTGGAGAGTGTCAGAAAGCTGGGATCTCAGAATCCACAGCTTGCAACTTTGCCTGCCTCAGTTAAAGTTTCTGATTACAGAGGGAAAATCAAGCCCAAAATTGGCCAGAAAAGTTGGAGCTATTTGAGGATGCCTAGCTCTTTTCAAACAGTCAAAATACTGTAATCCCTTGGCAAAATTAAGGATCATTCAGCTGAACTTCAGCCCAATTAAGTGTTCAGGATTTAATTAAACAAGTGAGCAATCCTCAGAATTTGACATCAATCATATTGGTTGTTAATTTGGCAGATGACCAAGTATCTGCCTTTTTATATTTTAGACTTATTGCTTAGTAATATCTATCTTTTACATCATAACTATTAAGGTATGTACAAATATAAAAGGTGGCAATAATATATTAATCCTTGCATAGATACACAAATTTTGAAAAGCCTAGTTTGAAATCAAATCTCCCTCTTACATAGTAAAAAATTGGCTACCCCATGCTACCTCATAACTCTAATGGTACTATACCCTTCTTTGCAAGCTATGGTTTCAACCTCAGCTTAAATTAGAAATACTACTTGAGACATCCGTTGCAGCTGCACATAAAAAGTAAAGCAGTTTAAAGAAATCCATTACAAGCTTAAATAAATTTTGTCTGATGCTGTGAGAAACTGAAAATCATAAATGGATCAAAAGCATTGTAGAGTTCTGAGTAACAGTTATGTGCATTAGTCTTGGTTGTTGTAGAAACACCTGAAACAACCCTTCAAAAACTTGAATTCAAACCCTTTAGACTATCTTATGTAACCTTAAAGTCTTTCTGAATCATATCAAATATTCTTCTCCATTCAATGAGGAATTTACTATAATGCATAAGTTCTTCTGACCACCAAAGGTGGACTTATGACTACCTACCCTGAACCTGTAATGGGTGATGCTAAACCAAAGCATGAGTTAGTGATTTTAAACCTTGCATATATCTTAGCATTGGCTTTGGTATCTGCTATCAAGGAAGGGCTATAGTTTGACTAATCACATGGAGATCTGCAACTGATTGTGAGAGCACATCTAAGCTTAACTGTAGGTTTCATATAAAGTTTACACTGCAGTGTAAACTGACAAAAACTCCTTGCCACTATGAAACTTATTACTTTCTATGAGAACTTTACCAATCAGACTTCACTTCTGGAAATGTGGATCCTTATTAAGAGCTGAAGGTATTGCCGCAGATATTGACATATTTTTCACACTTTTTTAAGCTTAAAAATTAAAGTGCACCATTATAAGGTTTCTAATATAGATCCTATTAAAATCATTGTAAATTTTTTCTAGGGGCTATATATAAAAGTGGTATAAACCCTCCTGAAGAACCATGTTTGTCATGTTATAAGTAGAACAAAAAACCTTAACCCCTTAAATAGTATAATATCATTAAGTTTGAAGTAAATGCAGGTGATCAAGTTAACAGATTGCAATTGTTGAATATTTATCATCCTATTTTTCCTGATTTAATTTCCAATAAGCCATTATAATTAAACTATATAGTTTTTACCTTTTAGATACCTCTTTAAATCTTGATATACTTTTTGAAGACCCCAAATAAAGGTTTTCCTATTTTAGATATTTATCTCTGGATTGATTGCTATATGTTAAACCATAAAACTCTATTGTAATGATTTTAAGTCTATAATTTACAGAGGACAAATATGTAACCTTAAAACCCCCAAAAAAGGCTTCTTACCCTTTTTAACTCCTTGGTGCAAGTTTTAAATTGTGAGCACATATAAACTCTTACCAGGTTTTGAAACCTTTAGTTTATTAATACCTTATTTTAGTTTATTTTATGTACAAATTAAAAGTATCTATTTTGAAATTTTTATAAAATTTTTGGTTAAAATCCTTCATGATTATAGTCTGACATTATCAAGGCTTATTATGAACACAAAGTATCCATAACTGACTTCATATCCAATCACTAACTCCTGGTACAAGTACTAGCTCAAAAGCTTATCCAAACTCCTATGCAAACCTGATACTTTAAAAGCACAACTTACCTCTTTTATCTAATATATAGGCCTTATCTATCATCTATTTTATAATTTACATAAAGTTTACCCAACTTCTTTGTGATTATAACCTCTTTGTCGAGGGCTAAGATTTTTTATGATTACAACGTTACTGTCATATTTATAAGTTAAGCAGTTTAGATGGGTGCCAAAGCCCCAAAAAAACAAGGTAGTAAAGACTGGTGTAGAGGATTTTGGTAAAGTTCACCTCAGAATTTAAGAATTTATAAATCTTTGACTTAACCCAAAAATAATCTATCCCTGTAGATTACTTTTATATTTCTACAAAAATCATAAACATTGGTTTTAACCAATCCCTAAGACTGTTGGTCAAATTTAAAGCTAAAAATTTAAGTATCAGATTCTTAAATGATAACTGTTATATTGTCTCCATTTCCAACATTCCCAAAAGTATCTATCTACTTTGATAAAAAGTCTATATTTAAGCAAAGTATAGGTATCAGAGATATTACTACCAACTATTCAGCCTACTGAAGCTGATACTGTCAAGGGTTGACTCTCAGGCTGGAACCATGGCAACTTTTTCTTATACAATTAACATCTTCCTTTCCGCCCTAGATAGTTATATAAAATTTTAGAACTTGTATTTTATACCACAATTCTAGTTTTTATCACTATTATAGTATGGGCAAAACCTGGGCCTGCTCACCAAAAAGTTTTGCATTAGTTTAAATTTATAAATAAATTGTGGCATTATGCTTTAACCTGTTTATCTTTTATTGTTAAAAAACATTAGAAGCCTATTGTGATCTTATTTACTAGGTACTATACTCTAACTTTTCACAATTAGTAGAGTATTATATAAATTGTTGACCACCCCCTCAACATTTGATATCTTAAAAATGATATCTACTGAAATAGAGGGCTTAAAATTAAATATATAAAGATATTTTACATTTTATCAGAGTACTGTTAAACCAAGTTGTAAAGCCCTATAGCTTATAGCATCTCATCCAGGACCTAAGGTTCAATAAGCTTCTTTGTTCAGCTTTTGAGGCTAAATGACCCATGCATCTTTTATGAGAGTAAATAATTTATCATAAAGCCCATGGAGATTTTTGTTAAGGTTAGACAAATATGTATGATATAAAATGGCAAGTGAACCGTACAGTTCACTTGCGGAATGAAGATCTAAAATCCAACAATATTTTACTGGCTGCATGCGTTAATAATTGGACTTGTGTGATAGAAAGTATTTCAAAGCCACCACACTCTTTAGTTGTTGAGTTATATGTTAAGTAACACTGAAGATCATAAGAAGGCAAAGGGTTACTATACCCTCTTAAACCTATAGGGTATATACTGGGGTCAGGGGATGCAAAGTTCTAGATAATTTGATAAATAAGGTTTATATAAATTGTCAGCTACATAAAGGGGCACTTAAAAGTTTTAATGGTGTAGGCAAGGTACATATCCATTTTACAAATGTAGATAACTAGCTACCCTTATACAATAGTACTTGTGACTGGCTTAAGTACACAAAAATGCGCTTTATCAGGTGTGGCACCCCTTACTATGGTGCACTAATAACTGATATCCAAAGCTCCTTTCTTTAGCTGGTTAAGGTATCTATGTTAGTATACTGTTTGATGTAAATTAAATAGAGTGATCCTCTATGCCGTAAGCTTTCTCTAAATATGAAGGCTGCTTTAAGACCAATCACTTTAAGCCTATACTAGCCGCTCTTGAATTATATATGCCTTTAATTAAAAGTTAAAAACTTAATGTGCTTAGCTTTTACATTATAGAGTAAGTTTAAGGTACTGCCTTGACAAAAGTAGCAATATTTTGACAATTAATTAAGTTTTATGGCCCTTCTAGAGTCCTTTGAAGCGTTTTATTATATTTGATTAGTGAAGTTAAACCTTCAACTTTACTTTTCTAATATAGACTCTGGCTTCTATTTATTAGGAACATTTACAAAAGTTATAAGTTTGATTTTTAATTTGATAGATTAATTTTTTAATGATAGACTGATCCAGTTATCTTTATGGCGAGTTATTTTGTTATAACTAGCCGTGAAACTTTGTAGGTACACTTTATGCTAAGATTTATTTGTTTACTTGGTCGAGGTGGCAATTAACAGGTTAGTTTAACTTTCTTAATTTCATGGTTAGGATTTGAGTGCGTTGGTTTAGAAAGACTTTTTAGATTTGGTATAGCTTCGAAACTATTCGTTTGAATGTGTATGTTTTATAGTACTTACTCAATGAAATCTTAATAGACTAATCAACCAAATTATTAAACGTGATGGCCGTATTATCACATTGTATCTAAAGATAGATTACATCATAGCAAGGATATAGAAGATAAGCTCTACCTGAAAGTAAAGCAAGTTGGTTACAAATTACTCTACTAAATGACCTGATTAGCCATATTAATTAACAGGTGCCAGAAAAAAAGATGCAATGGAAACCCGTATCTACGTCTAAGAAATTCATGAGGGGGGTGAGCTGGGAAGCTCCTGATCGATTATGGCAACCCAGGGTGAAGCGATGGTGTAAATACGCGAGGGGCAAGCCCAAAGCTCGAGGAAGCGAGTAGAGGATGGGAAGTTGGCAGGTTCAGGCAGAAGGGTCTCGATAAGTTCATAGATAAAGTGCGGCCTTTCGGTACGGTATCTACCCGCAAGCGGATGCTCTGATATTAGCCTATAGCCATAGAAAAGTACCTTGGGAAGGGGATGGTCGCAAGTGTTCAAAAATACAGTCGGGGGATCGTTGATGCCTCAAGTCTAACTCGCCATCTTTCCTAAAGATGAGAAGCGTGGCCTTGGAGGAGCGGATATAAGATGGGACGGTATGATCGGATCCTTCGGGAACTGGTAAGGCGGCAATTGAGTTATCGACGTTCAGATAAATCCACGCCACGTTCTCCACGTAACGCAGGCCCCAGTCTTGGGTGCACAGGGTGAGCACTTGATGCAAGTGCCGCTTCTCAACCCATATCATCAGGAAGCCGTTTTTAAGCATATGGGGGATGGGGAAAGCCCGAAGTTCATGCAACCGGATGGGTTGGCGGTGTGAGGGCGTATCCTCCTTTAGGAAAGGTTGAGCATCTTCATGGTCAAGCAGAAGAGGCGGGTCCATGAGGATGGCTTGTAAGTTTTTCCCTAGCTTTCTGAGTTGGTCGTGACTGGTTTTAATTTTAAAGTGCTGCAACAACGGTGAGCTAGTTATGTAAGCCCAATCTGTAAGTCAACGGTTACCTGTTTGGTTTGGGCTTAGGGAGTGGTGTAATTTTTCTTCCCCACCAGAGCTTGATGGGATCACTTGGGATCGGTACGCTCATTGGCTTACTGGGATCAACCAGCTGGGTCCTTTGAACCAAAGCTAATGGAAAACCGGAGACGTCTCGAAGGTTGAGCTCACGATATCGCCTCATAATCGCCTCACGCTCTTGCTCTCGAGTTCTCACCCGAGGCCCCCTGCTCGGATGGTTGCGCTTTCGCCCAAAAGTAAACTCTTCCTCAGCCCAATCCGAGTCCGAATCCAAATGATCCCTAAAATCAGCTTTACATAAACGTTTGCTTACTCTTCTTCATAGTATTCGGAGGTCAATCCGGCCTCCTGTTCTTCAAGGGCCCACCAATTTTCACCACGGCGTGTTTGTGCATCTGCTGACTCTAATGTGAAACAAGAGGTGCGAATAAAGAGCTCCTCCAACTGTTCTTGGGTAAGTTCAACGTTGGTGGATTTTTTCTATTCATATTTAAAAACTTTATCCCCATTGGTTTTACCGTCGGTATGGAGCGAGGTTCGTCAAACATATGGTTTAGACCAAACACTTCATCCGAACCTTCACCATCTGATGCATTAGCTGTAAGTCCTTGGGATGCTTCCTCCTTTAGCCGGTCTAGCTCCTCAAATTTTTTCATTATAGCTGTAATGGACTCTCCATCTTCGACATATCCCACATAATGCGATGAGCTAAGGCGTTACAACTGGAACAGTTTATGGCCTACTGGTTACCTTATCTTAGACCAATCCGGTGTTTCTGTCGCGTATTGCGAAGTCCGCTTCCGGGTGGACCTTCTTTTAGGTTGTACCATACTAAATATCATTTTTGTTTAAGATCACCACATCATTGTTGTATCAAATTTCTAGAACCTTAAGTAATAATAAAGAAAAAAACATAATAAAGTCTATAAAGTCCCTTCAAAATAAGTTTATATATAAATCATGAGCATAAACGCCATGCGTTTAAGCACTTCAATAAAAGTAGGACAATGAAGCTCATCAGGTCGCTACAGGAATAATTGAAAAAGGAAAACCTACCCCAAAGAAAAATTACCACCTTAAAGCAAGCTCATGAAAAAAGTACATAAAAACCGGCTTAGGAGGCATGCAGCTAAAAACATGTACAATTTATAAAAGCATTCAACCATACCCACCGCAGCTAACCATCTCTTATAAACAGTAGATTTGATTTAGGTTGGGAAATGAATATAGCAACCCGATAAAAATCAGAATTGTTGGCTCGGCTCAAAGATTAGAGACAAAATGTAAACTGGTAATCAAAGTTATCAGATAACAGCGTTAGTAAGGTAACTTTACATATTTGATATCAAAAGATTAAAGCAATAGTTATCTTATTAGTTGGGTCTAGCATACATGCCAAAATTGCTAAATTTAGGTTTCAACCAATTTCGAATCTACGACTTTGTAGATGAAAGGCAAACTTACATCCAACTTCAATCAAGTTGGGAAACGGCTCTGACTTCGATTTGAAATAAACGTTGAGGATCTGGGCTAAATTACGTGGATTGGTTCGACGTTGAGTGATTAGCCGTTGCGACCGAGAAATCCTCTAAAAATTATTAAGTTCAATCTTGGTTATCATCATCATATGTATTATTTGTCAGCATCCCTTTTTCTCAATGAATACAAAGCCTATAGCGATGAATACGGTATCCGTGGGTAGGATTTTTTGCGGACTTCTGATGTAGCTTACTCTGTTTACATATAACCACGCCATCTGTTTAAAATTTAAGTTAAAAGACAAGTCATGATGCTTCCACACTTTTGATTCCCCATGGTGTTTGCTGTTAAGTAAAAATATTTGTCATTATTATCTATTATTATATATATTATTAATGCATGATATAATATTAAGGCATGCTTAATATCTGAAACCATGCTTAGGAAAAGAACTCTTGAAGGGGTGAGTGAAAGATATTGCTTCAAAAGGTGGTAACAGATGAGACGTCTGGCCAAAGCTAACAACTGCTTGTAACCTTGAGAAATTCTCAAAGAGTATCCCATCTCAGGAGAATCAGTCAACTATAACCATAAACAACCAGCACATTTAATGAATCAATGGCAGCAGAGAACTTAACACAACTCAAACCCAGCACAGCTTCATAACTGCAACGGTTGGAAGTAGTTATTGAAGAGACTCGAGTGCAAGATAAGCTTTCAATGATTTATTATTGTACACGGCTATTAATTTCTCAGCATAACAGTTTGATTCCAAGCTGATTTACACAGGGTATTAGCCACTGAGCAACAGAACAGTCAATATACAGATTGTCAATCCTCAATAAAAACTGATATATGAAATATGGAGCAATTGCTCCAATTGATACTTTTATTATAATAAAATACAGAACTTATTTTCAGACTACTAAAAAACCTCCCTCTCTCATTCTTCTGCTCAACTCTTATCTCAATATTCTAGGTCAATTCCACCCTTCTGCTTAGTAATCTCCTATTCATTCCCTTTTAGGAGTTTTCATCTATCTCAAGGTTTTTGTAGAATTCCCTCAATTTGCTGGACTATCAATACTTGATTGATTTGCTTCATATTAATATGAACTTCTGCTCAATCTTGAGCCTTGCCTCAACTATAATTTCTGATCCACTGGAAGGTGTAACTTATCACCCAATCATATCAATTTCTTAATAATACCCCTTTTGACTGGATAATATATTCCTATTGCTTGTATGCTTGAAGGAACTTTGCATGCACTTGGTTAATAATCTGACCATATGTGGGTTCCTTAATGGTGTAGGCATCAACACCAGTCTTTTCAATTATTTCAAATAGCCCAGTCAATATGTTAGCAAGCTTCTTCTTCTATCCAAATCCATGTTAGTCATAGAACAAGAATTATCTTCTACAGTGAACTGTGAGATTCCACTATATCTACTCTGGTTAGTCACTTGATCATGAAGCTTCTTGGCCAAGCTGGTAGAATATGCTTCCATTTATAGTTTGATCAGCACCTCCATTATATTAGTCAAATAATGCTGAAGTTCTATGCCACCAGTATTCTCCACACATGAGTAAAGCAGGATAGACAAAGCCAGATGTCTACTATAAAGTGCAACAGATCAGGTGGCACCTGATCCATACATTGCTTCAGATCAGGTGGCATTCAATCCAAATGTGGCCCTAATCCAAAGAGCCTCAAACTCAGGAAAGTCAGAGCTGGGAAAATTTGCCATCCCAAACCCAAATTGCATCCTCAGAATGACATTGGGCTTATGCATAGTGTGGATGGTGATCCAGTGGGATAGGGAGTCTTCACAAATGATGTGCTGGATGGGGCTTAAGAGAGCTTAGCCTAGGAGGAGCTTATTCCTTACTTGCAAAGCACTATTTAGAGGAGAATGTCGTAGCCCTGAAGAGCAGTTGTATCTTCTATGAAAAATAGAAAAATCAAATAAAGAAACATTTGATTGGTAAAAAGGAAAAATTATTTTATTAAAATTATTAAGAAGATTAGATCAAAAATCATGAGCTCAACCAGTGAGCTCAGTGTGGCGTTGGCATCATTCTCAGCCCTTTCCTGGTCCCAGATTCTGCTGTTGATGTGCAGCGTCATTGGAACAGTGGTACAAGAATATGTGGCAATGATGAGGCATGGTGGTCAGGTTTGAGGATGGGCTTCTGCAGGTCTGTCCCCTAGTATGGTCAGTAACTTAGCTCTTACTGCTCAATTCATTTGTTGCATATTGGCATGAACCCACCCATTACATTAGATGCAACTCAAATACTTTTTTGTCAGTTTTGTGGGGTCTCCAATAAGAGGTGGTGGCTCCAGGGGGAGTAATCATACCACCATGTGTTGACAGTGTTGATGGTGAGTTTCTCCCTAACTTTCATAATAAGACAGGTGGTTCAAGTGTGTGGCGCAAGTTCAGTGAAGATGGAGGAGTGCTGTGAAGGATCTACATATTTAAGATGACAGGCTGCTTTGCCCATGGAAGCTTTATAAAAAATCCACCAAGTGGTGTCGCAGATTCATTTTCAGGCACAGTTGGCTCAAGAAACGGGAGGGGAGACCCCTTTCTCACTGAAGATTGTGCAAATTGTGGAAGCACTGCCCTTGGATTTGGCCAGGTGGGTGCAAGAGTTGGTTGAGGAGCAAGGTCGCCTCCCAGGATCCATGGATGAGTGTGTCAATTGGATTGACTGGGCTGCCTGTCCAGATGAGGTGCAGGATGAAGCATGGTTGGCTTTGCTGATAGTGTGTCAGGGGCGAGGAGTGGTTGAGGAATATGGGCAGATTTTCTGACCATTAGTGAAAGCAGCACAAGTCTCAGATTCACAACCATTGCAAATATTCAGACAGGGGCTGCAAGTGGATATTTTAGCTGCCATGGCAGCTGCTAAAGTTCAGAGTATGTTAACAGAAGAAATTACATTGATGGTGCAGGTGGAGAAATAATTGGCTTTGGCATGAAACTGGTGGGAAGATTCTGTCTCCAAAAAGGGGCCAGTCACCCGCAGTGGCTAGCAGAGGCCAAGGAGGTTGGCAGGGATCACCCAGGAATTCCGGAAATATCCATGGGGGGTTCCTCCAGGGGAATGGTGAGGAGATCAAGAAGAACAGGAGGTCAGGGACCCAGGAAGAGTTTTAGTATGAGACCTACCTCACCTGCAAATTTGCAATCTGAGAATGCCTTAAACATTAAATCTACTTCTTCACTTTACCCTCAGGTATTTATTCTGATGGAGTTAAACTTGCATGGTCAAACAGAGAAGGTGTTGGCCCTGGTGGATACAGGGGCTGAGGAAAACTATGTGGAGTTTGCCTTGGAAGAACGTTTGAATTTGGAGATGAAGAGGGGACCTGAGGTGGTGTTCACCAATGTGTCGAGAAGAGCTCCATCTTGGCATTTAGAGCCTTTGGTAGCTGTTTGGCAGGACCCGTTTTGGTTAAAAGAGGGTTTCTGTGCAATCAGAAATCTGGCCCATCCTGTGGTATTGGGTATGCAATGGTGGCATCATTTCCAGCCCCAGGTTGACTAGCAGCATAAGACAATTACCTTGATGCCACAGATTGGGCCTTGGATGAGGCGGAAGATGGAGGTTTAGTGAATGTTCTGAGTGGTCACAGGAGCTTGGGTGGGATGAAGGAGGTAGAGTTGCCGCTGAATATAGTGACTTTGTTAATGTATTTGGTCCTATTTGAAACTCGCCTTTTTCCCCTATGGGCTCCTTTGCATTTTTATTCTAGTTCAAGGAGGGGTCAGAGCTTTCCAGGGGTTTCCAGTATATGCTATTAATGAACAGGCCAGAGAAGCGCTGGAGGGCTATGTGAAATTGATGTTGGACAAAGGTTTAATTGAGCCCTCTATGTCTTTGGTTGTGTCTCCTGTATTACTGATACCAAAAGCGAGTGGTAAATTATACCAATGTGTGGATTTATGTTGCCTGAACATGGTCATTATTGGAATTTCAAGAGAAATTACAATGAGCATTGTGCTACAAAGGCTACAAATTTATTAGTTCCGTGGCTCTAGCAAAGATTGACACAATTGCAACAAAGTTACTAGTTCCATTGCTATAGTTGATTTCAATCAGAAATACAGAATCCAGTATGAAAAGAGAGAAAAATTAAGCTACGCAAGACAAAAATGTGGTACTTTATTTATTAAAAATGAGGGATATTTATAGGGATAGATTTAGTAGTTATTCATGAGGGTTTTTAGAATGAACCTGAGGTAAGATCTTTCCTATTAGATGACTGATATTGCTAATTATTAATACCATACTTATGATGGCCAGATCTGATAAGATTCTTATTTGATGAGACCAATCTTCTTATATGATTTTCTGTCTCATCAAGTAGCTTAGAATCATCATTCAGAGAAGGTTGATAACTCAAAGGATTGATTGTCAGTCTATCCTAGAATTGGATATCTCTGATGTAGATTTTGTAATCCCATTAGACTAAGATATTGAATCTGAATCTTGAGTAACTTTGGTCATTGTAGTTAAATCCTCAACAATGCCCCCTCAAGATCTTTCCTAGGGGGCACATACTTATGAAGAAATCTACTATGCACTCTATTGATATCAGTACCAGTATCAACAGCTGCAATGGAGTCTTCAATACCCTGATGTTAAATAATTTGGTAAGGACCATCCCATAAGGTGTCAATTTGTGGATCCTTCCTCATAGCCTATGGTGATAGAAGAGTACAAGATCCCTGACTTGATATTCTGGTAGCTTAGGTCTACTAGCGTTGGTTTTGGTTCCCTCTTTTAAGGTGGTAGCAGCAAGGGAACTTGAAGCTAAATCTTGTACTCAGATGATTTCATTAGCTAATCTCCTCATAGCTAAATCAGTAGTTTGCGGGGTAGCCTCCTCAAGTATAGGTTTTACACTAGAGGGGAGAATAGGATCCTGACAATATAAAGCTTTAAAAGAAGACATTCCAATTATAAATTGGTAGCTAACTATATAGGCTAACATCTCACTAGGAAAAGAGAGATTTCATCTACTAGGGTCATTGGAAGCCATCTTTCAAATAATGGCTACAAGGGTACCATTTGCTCGTTTGACTGCACCATATGTAGAAGGATTGTATGGGGGATGTAAATGACTTATAGATACTCATTAATTTAGTAAGCTCAGATACCACCTGAGAAATGAAGTTGGTTTTATTATCTGATAACAGGACTTTTGAGCTACCATGCCTGGTATAAACTAGCTTAAAAAAGGACGCCGTAGCCTTATCAGTGACTGTGGAGATTAAGATAGCTTCAATCCATTTAGTAAAATGGTCAATACCCAACATAATATATTTATGTCCATAAGTGGCAGTAGGGAGAGGACCCACCACATTAATACTCATAGTAGAGAAAGGTTTGGAAGGTCCCACAATTTTGTGTTGGAACATTGGATTTTTACCACATTGTTGTTGACAAGTGAGACAAGACTCTAACACATCGTGTGCAGATTCCAGCATGTTATCCCAGTAAAAATGATTTTTCAACCACTGTAGGATCTTAGCATCAGCTCCATGCCCTAAATTTTGATGAGCCTCCATAATAGTATCTGTCCTCGCAGAGGGCCAAATAAAGGGCAACCACTTAGATCCCAACTTCTTGTATAATGGGCCTTCTTTAACCTGAGTATCTTTGGTTAAGGATTGTAGCTTCAATATAACATCCTTATATTCCCGGTACCAGAGCTCAGGTCTACCAATCAAGTCATAGATGCAATCTTTTCAGCAGAGAATAACGTTAGTATAGGTAATCAAGAAAGTCCATCAGAATTTTGATGAATAGCTTCAGCGCGATGTTGAATAGTAAAGTCATAATTCTGGAGCTTTAACGCCCATCTAGCTAAGCGCCCATCAGGATCCTTCATTTGTTGCAACCACTTCAAGGAAGCGTGATCCGTGATGATAGTGAAATGATTGCCATAGAGGTAAGGGCAAAAATGCTTGACAGCAGAAAAAATTGCAAGGCATTCTCTCTTGGTAACACTATAATTGCGTTAAGCCTTAGAAAGGGTTTTACTATAGTATGTGATGAAGTGATCAACCAAGTTGGTATCATGTTGAGCCAGAATGGCCCCAATAGCAATATCACTGGCATTGGTAAATAGTATAAAAGGTTTGGAAAAATTAGGATGGGCTAAGATTGATGCACTCACTAAGGCTTGGCGCAACAGATCAAAAGCTTGCTGATGCAGTTCTTTCCATACAAAAGGGACTTCCTTGTGCAAAAGGTAAACTAAAGATTCCACAATCTCCGCAAAATGAGATATGAATTGTCAGTAATAACCAACCATCCCTAAAAACACTTGAATATTGCACAAGCTTTTAGGAACATGAATGTCCAAAATAGCTTGTATCTTATTAGATAAGGGTAAAATCCCCTTGCAATTAACTTTATGACCTAAGAATTCCATCTCAGTCTTAAAAAACACACTTGGATGGTTTTAATTTAAGCGAAGTGTGACGCATCCAACCAAAAATTTCCTTTAAATGAGCCAAATGCTCGTTAAAAGTGTGAGAAAACACAGTAACATCGTCTAATTATACCAAAACACAAGAAAGTTTCAAATCCCCAAACAAGCCATCCATGGCTCGTTGAAAAGTAGCAGGGGCATTACAAAGCCCCTGCAGCATATGAGTGGGCTCAAATAACCCCTCACTAGAGATTAAAGCATATTTTTGACGATCTCCCGGAGCCAGGTCAATTTTCTAGTAACCACTCACAAGGTCCATAGCCAAGAAGTATTGTGACCCAGACAATAATCTCAATGAATCATCAATGTGAGGTAGAGGATAAGGATCTTTTTGGGTAACAGAATTGAGCTGATGTTAGTCCATAACCACTCTATGGCCCCCATCTTTATTTTTAGATGAGTAGTAAAGTAGAAGCCCATGGATTCTTAGAAGGCGTTAACAGCCCTGCATCAAGGAGTTGTTTCAATTCCACTGATACCTAAGCCTCCTTGACTTTAGATTTTCAATATGGTCGAGCTCAAATAGGGTGAGTATCCTCAGTTTTCACCTTATGCTTCACATCTTTCATTAGTCCATAACCTCCAGGACCTTTGGCAAATATATCCGCATATTCTTCAAAAAAAGCCTCAGCTTCATACTGTTGTTCTGGAGCAAGTGAATCCCAAAATCAGACGTCAATTCTAGCAACGATAGGGGATCTTCCAGCCCAAATTCACATAAATCTCCACATCCTGAGACAAAATAAGATTTAACTCACAGGAGTAGGCTGCACATAGGCAATGGGGTTATTGTGATTCAATCGCATAGGTCAAGAAGTGAGATTAGCTAGTAGAACTAAAACAGACCCATTGTAGGCAGGATCAAGGATACCAGGGCAGGGTAAAGCCTCCAAATGAGAGGGATTTTGGTTGCCAAAGATCTCTAAAAAATGATCAGTGGCTACATATACTTGTACTCCTGTATCAATGATGACTTGAGCTTTTGAGGGAATGTTAATCAGAGAGTTAGAATATAAAGGCATTCCCTCAGAGGCACAAGCTGACAGAGGTGGAAGTATAGTTTTGGTCCCAAGATTTGGTATTCAAGACAAGAGATAGAAGTGGGGTATTCCAATAAGCAAACAAGTCATTTGAGTTTGCCTTTGCTATTGGGAACATCTTGTAATATTAAAGGTACTCGATACCCAATTAAAGAAAGGTAATTGTCATTGAAGCTGATTATCACATCAAAATTAATGAGAAATTTGGTTCCCAAGAGCAGGTCATAGCAGTTGTTGTCCAACACTACTTCAGGGGCTGACACAACCAAATTTCTAAAGCGCATTGGGAGAGAGGAATAGGCTCCTATAGATTTGTGTAGTAAGGACTGGTATTTCCATAATCTTAAGAATGGCTTAAGTCTGGCGCCAATTTGATTTTTATAAGCCTGGACAAGATTACATTGATGGGCGATCCCATATCAATAATAGCCAAAACTTTCACCTTATGCATGATGACTTCCACCTGGGTCACATCAGTGCCAAAGTTTGGGATTGAAAACACCAAGGGTTTAATTGATTGAATTGAATTAGAAGAAGAATGTAAAAATTTACTCCGTTGGGTTGATTATTGGAGGTCAACCCTAGTAATCTTTCTATTGCACAGGTTCAATTTCCTTGTGCACCTCGCGTTGTAAGAATATATATAATCTGATAATAGTATGACGACTATTATCCGTAGTTGAGTTAGAATTGTTTTCAGGCCCAATGCTTTGGCCAGTATTTCTGATTAATACTTGATATCATACTCATAGGGATTCATTCCCTGTAATCCTTTCCACTTGATCTTTGTTAAGATCCTCTGATGGCAGTCTCCTTCAGCCCAACACACAGTCAGCAGCAATCCCTTAGCTGTGGTTCCCTTTGTCTCTAGATCTCCACTCAGATCTCTACTCTTCTATGAGAGTCTACCAATTATTGCCTTCTGCAATAATATCCTTGAGATGGAATCTTCACGCTAGATGCTGATAGTCTAACTATTACCAAATCTACAATAAAACTAATAATGTTCTAAAGTAGTAATGTATAAGTGTATATGTGTGTTTTTTATCTATATTTTTTATCTATGTTTTTTATCTATGTTTTTTATCTCTCCCTTATTAGAGTGAATCATAGAAAATTATAGGGGATTCAGCCATCTAACCCTCAGTTGACACCTCTTCTATGAAACGGCAGCTGTTGCCATTGAATCACCCTTCCTCATCTTAGCAACGATGTTCTTCCCCATCCTGGCTAGGATTCTGACATTGGACATCCTTGAGACCTCAAACGGAAATAGTTGGAAATGTGTCCCTAACGTTTTCCTCTCAATCCAAGTGAATCAACCATAATTGGCTAGCGACCTGCTTAGGTAATGGGACTTTTTACCCATTATGGCAGGTCACTTCACCAACTGATTGATTTGCTAGTTTCAGGTGGCATCACTTGCTTTGCAACTTATTAAACATTCCCAATCAGTCGGTTATGAAACCCAACTGATCCCAATTGGTACACCTGATAGTTAATCACTATCAGATGCCCCTATTTCATCAGCCGCTCTGCCCAATGAGATATTAGGTATTCATCTGGATTAATCCCCGATGGATAAATTAGACAAACATTCTAAAATCCCCCAAATGTTATTCCTCCAAAATTTGGGTCAACCAATTTCCAATTCACTTCGCTTTAGGGAATTTTCCCCTAGCAATACCAGGTAATCTAGCAGGCTGGGAATATGGGCAAAAATCCCAACAAAGAATAAACAGAAGCGTAAGAAGAAATAGTATCTTTGTTGGCTAATTTATCAGGGACATCAAGCTCACCAGGAGCAGATATCACATAACAGTCTGTAGAAGAGTTAAAAGGTTTTGATGGAGGCACAGGAGGTAGGTCACCACAGGGAGCCTCTTGCCCTATGCTGACTCCTCTTTTTGACTCCTCCGCTTGTTTTTTTCCAACACTGAGATACCACATGACCCATGAGACCACAATAAGTGCACAGTTATTTCTTCAGTTTAGGTTTGAGTTTAGGTGGCATTGCATGGATATAAGAATGAGGGTTATTAGTGGAGGTCAGGTGTAACACACCATTAGGAATCTCCATGAGCGCTTCCTTGATGTCAATAATGGATCTTAAATTTTGTTTAAGTGATTTTAAAAATAGTAGCAACTGAGTGTGAGAAGCGAACACACTCATTACAGCTGATATGGCATCATCTACCATAATCCAGTCACAAGTAGCAAGAGTCTGGGCCTCATGGTAGAATCTTTTAGCAAAATCTTAGATAGACTCTCCTCATTTGATCTGAATACTCATAAAGGCTTGCTTTTGGTTGGAAAGGATTTGATCACTCCCAAATTCCTTAATAAGGGTGGTCTTCACTTGAGCCCATGTATTGCAAACCTTCAGGTGAGGAATCATGATTTCTTAAATGAACTGGCTTAGGCAAGAGGTAATATGCTGGACTTTCTGTTGATCTGTTACCCCATCCATTGCACGCTCATAGACAAAGAGAAACGAATGGATGCTACCTTCACCCGGCTCAAAATTATCCTTAAAGGTAGGTTTGAAGGTAGTGGGTTCATTACTCAAAACATGTATACCCAATACTAAGACCAGATTAGCTTCAGAGGGTTCAGATTATGGTATATGAGCTTATGTAGAAATTCGATCAACTTGTTGCCTTAAATGATTGAGGTCCTCCTGTAAATTATGAACCCATTGAGCAATATGATCATTCGCAGGTTGTTGATTCAAGTTAGAAATTGCAGTAATCATCTCTTCCTGCTTGGTTTCAAGTACTCCGCATCTAGCAGATAACCATTCAACGGAAGTGTTTAACCTTGCAAACTGGGTTTCTTGCGTAGTTTGGCTAGCATCGCATAGATGATGAGCATTCTCCACGCCATCCAATAAATTGGTTAAAGAGTAATCTGGGTCAGTCAGAAGGCCTCTCAATGATAAGAAACATCCTTATGCTATGGCTTGGATTTGGGTTTCTAACGCCTGTATTCTCAAGACTAGTAGAATTGAAAGTTCAGAATCGTGCATTGGAATCAAGGAGCCTGGGGGACCAGGAGGTCCCAGGGGTCCTTGTGACCCATCTCAACCTGCTGGCCCCAGTGGGCCTTGTTGACCCTCTGGACCAGGAGGATCACGTTCAACAGGAGGTCCCAGGGTTACCAAAGGGGAACTAGGTGGTCCCGGCAGTCCAGGAGGACCAACAGGGCTGGGTCCACCTTTGCTTATAGTATCCACAATTTGGACAAGATGTTATACTATCCTGTCAAGCTCACCAAAACGCTCCTCATGTTTGACCTGCAATTGTCCCAGTTGTCTTGTAATCTCATCCTCAAGGGTGGTGATAAGGTGGTGAATAGGGTTAGTGACATCAATAACTTGCTGAGATACTTCTTGGCTAATGTATCCCACAACTACATTATCAATTTTCACTAACTGGTTGTGTATATTGTTGATTTCTCTTCTATTATTGAGAATGGCTTCCTGATTATCCCATCCAAAGTTAGAAGCCATCTCATAAAATGAGGATAACTGAGAGTGAAATTGTCTGCGCCAGGGTCAACTGGCACTGAATCTCAAGATGATGCAACCCCAAAATTTGGAGTACATGGTAAATAGTGGGATGTACATAATGCTTGAGGTATTGCTCAGTTCTATTAAAACCAACTTTGGTAATTTGTAACACCACTCAGGTATATAAGTTCATCATGTTTTCAGCATATTAGATGCTTAGTCTCGATTAGGACGAGCACTAGGCTGGATATCCCTCCTTATCAAACCTTTGACCATTTCTTCTACATTTGCAGCTTGAATCTGATAATTATTTTGGTCAGGGCCCTCAATGGCCAAGTCCATAGAAGCTTGAAATCGAAGATTATTAGTATTATCAGAAGGCATCTCTTACCTGTTGGAGTGTACCCATCAGGTGATACTCATTGATTCCTCAGAAGAGAGGGCTTTCTTTTTCTAGACATATTCATCGTTGTGAAAGTATGTTTTCACCAGGTAGCCTCAGAAGCAGACCTGGCAGGGAGCACCAGCATTGGAATTTCGTGAGAAAATTATGAAAGCAGGTGCTATGAAGGCTATGTTATTATTAGTTCCATGGTTCTAGTGAAGATCAACACAATTGCAACGAAGATACTAGTTCCATTGCTATAGTTGATTCCATTCAGAAATACAGAATCCTGTATTAAAAGAAACCAAAATTAGGCTACATGAGACAAAAATCGTGGTACTCTATTTGTTAGAAATGAGGGATATTTATAGGGGTAGATTTGTTAGTTAGTCATGAGGAATATTGGGATGCACCTGAGGTAAGATCTTTCCTATTAGATTACCGATATTGCTGATTATTAATACCATACTTATGATGGCCAGATCTGATATGATTCTTATTTAATGAGACTGACCTTCTTATATGATTTTCTATCTCATCAGATAGCTTAGCATAATCCTTCAGAGAAGGTTGATAACTCCAAAGGGTTGATCATCAGTCTATCCTAGAATCAGATATCTCTGACGTAGATTTTGCAATCTCACTAGACCAAGATATCAAATCTTGATCTTGAGTAACTTTGGTTATTGTAGTTGATTTCCAACAGTCATCAAGCCTGATCCATATCTGATGCCTTTGTTGGAGGATATCCTCCCAATGGTTACTGGATGCACCATGTTTACAAAGCTTGAACTTGCAGATGCATTCAATCAGGTACCATTTAGACTAGAGCATCAGCAATACACAGCGTTTAAGTGCCACCTGGGGGTGTATCAGTATAGCATGATGTCGTTTGATTTTAGGAATGCTCCAGCGGTGTTTCAGTGGATGATTGACCATGTCCTGTGAGGGTTGATAAGTCAGTGCTGTACTGACTATATTGTAAGTCCTGAGTAACGTCCTCTGGGAATTGATCAGGCCATTTTTCCGTTCCTAGGCAAGAAGGTACCAAAGAGGATGGTCATACCCCTCATTACTCAGGGCGATCTTGCTCATGTGGTAGGCGAGCGCTGGGTAACAGCCCTTCCGCTTTGGATCCTACTTCTAGTACCCACACTCTCCTCATCAGAACTGTTAAAAGGAATCAGTGAAATCTGCGCCAAGATCACCAAAATGAAACCAATTGCAACTAATTTGAGCGGCAATCAGCCCAATGCTCAGATTTCAAATGGTCAAAAAGGTATGAAGACCATTCTATCATCCAGAATGCCCAACAGTTGCGATTCAGTTAACATGATGATTGAAAAAGCCTCCCCCTCCCAAATCTGTCAGGCATCACCCCTAATGGGCAGGTAATAGCATCAGACACCATCAACAAGGTTTTGAAGCTTCCTGCCAGCAAATCGGGTGTTGCGCCTGATGCAATGCCACAGACCAAACAAATGGCCCAGTGACTGAGCATGGCCAGTTAAGCGTTCCAAACCCGTTCCCAACCAAATGGGTCCACCTATATGTGGGGTGGTCTTGGGGGATTCCCACCACTCGTTGGGTCAAACGCCGTCACGCCAACCATCAGAAATGTAGCCAAGCTTTGGTTTGGATGTTCGAGGTTGAACCAACAGCAACTCGGGCCACCACCAAATTTTGCAATGTTGGTTCCCAGGGAACTAACCCGCCCATTCCCAAATAATTTGCCACTTAGGTCAAACTTGCAGAACCTGATCCTGGCTTGTTTTCCCTCCAAATTGATGACTATTTAATCAGTCACATTTCACTGAGAAAATTGTTGGTCAATTCTCCTTCCTTAAATTTTCCATTAAGAACAACCTTCCCCAAAATTCAGTTTTTATATGTTAAAATTAAGCTCCCTTCCAGTTCCATATTCGTCATACCAGCAGCAGTGCCTCTGGCATTCTGGTTTTCCATTTGGGTGCTCTGGCATCTGTACTGGCAGGTCAGTCTAATACTTACTTGCTGTTCAACTGACATAATTGACCAACCATTAATCTCTACCATTTCCGCCTTTCTCGTAGATATTGGCGCAGCAATAGTCCCTTTTTTCCAACTGAATCTGGTCATAAAGAAGATTATCTCTGCCCACATTAGTCCTGTCTCACTCAAAACTCCAAACCCATACCCCATAGTTGCCACAGCTATTTTTCCCATATCAGTAGGGTCTGACATCTCAACTTGCAATGAGTTTGCTCCTCCCCAAAGCCCAGTAGTTTCCCAGCTGTCACCCTTCAAGGGTGCAATTCCCACAGAACTGGAACCAATCATCGTCAAAAATGAGGAAGAGGCTGAGGTAGAGGCTATCCTGGCATCCCAGAAATCGCGACGTTCTGTCCAATATCTCATGGCCTGGAAAGGGTATCCAGACTATGAGAACATTTGGTTTAAGGCGCACGATTGCACTAATTGCATGGACCTGGTTGAAGCGTTCCACATATCCCACCCTGAGGTTCCCCATTCCCCCCAAAAAAAACCTGCGACAGTAATGGCGATCAAGTTACCCAAGGCGCACAAGAATGTGGCTCTTGTACAGTTTCTGGTGATGGGGCCCTTCCATTGGAAAAAGGAAAGGGTAATGTAAGTCCTGGGAACGTCCTCTGGGCATCAATTGGGCCATTTTTCTGTTCCCAAGCAAGAAGGTACCAAAGAGGATGGTCATACCCCTTGTTACTCAGGGTGATCTTGCTCATGTAGTAGATGAGCGCTGGGTAACAGCCCTTCCACTTTGGATCCCGCTTCCAGTACCCACACTCTTCTTGGCAGAACTGTTATGAGGAATCAGTGTAATCTTCACTGAGATTTCCAAGATGAAATTTATTGCAACTAATTTGAGTGGCAATCAGCCCGATGCTTGGATTTCAAATGGTCAAAAAGGTATGAAGACCAATCTATCAGCTGGAATGCCCAACAATTGAAATTTAGTTAACATGACGATCAAAAAAAATCTCCCCCTCCCAAATCCGTTGAGCATCACCCCCAATGGGCAGGTAATAGCATCAGACATCATCAATGAGGTTTTGAAGCTTCCTGCCAGCAAATTGGGTGTTGCGCCTGATGCAATGCCACTGACTGAACGAATGGCCCAGCGACTGAGCGTGGGTAGGTTGGGCGTTCTGAACCCGTTCCCAACCAAATGGGTCCACCCATATGTGGGGTGGTCTTGGGGGATTCCCGCCGCTCATCGGGCCAAATGCTATCACGCCAACCATCAGAAATGTAGCTGAGCTTTGGTTTGGACGTTCAAGGTTGAACCAACAGTGACTCAGGCTGCCGCCAAATTTTGCGATGTCAGTTCCCAGGGAACTAACCTGCCCATTCCTGTATAATTCGCCGCTTAGGTCAAACTTGTGGGACCCAATCCTGGCTTGTTTTCCCTCCAAATTGATGACTATCTAATCAGTCACATTGCACTGAGAAAATTGTTTGTTGATTCTTCTTCCTTAAATTTTCCATTAAAAACAACCTTCCCCAAAATTCAGTTTTTATATGTTGAAAATTAAGCTCCCTTCCAGTTCCATATTCGTCAACCAGCAGCAGTGCCTCTGGCATTCTGGTTTGCCATTTGGGTGCTCTGGCATCTGTACTGGCAGGCCAGTCTAATTCTTACTTGCTGTTTGCCTGGCATATATGGATTTTATTAGGTATATATGCGGCCCCAAGAAGATCATTCCTGAGATGCCTGGGAAGTTCTGGGGACAATTGACCAGATGGGACTGAGATTGAAACCTTCCATGTGCAAATTAAATCATAGTTTGGTAACATTCCTAGGCAATGTGGTTTTCCAGAATGGTTTGGGAGTAGGATCCGTGGGTGGAGTGTGTCAAGGAGCAGATGAGATGGCTCATACCATGTCATATATTGGGAAGAAGTTATGGGGGAATTTGGAGTGGGTGGTGGCCTGGAAGAAGTGACAGGCAGATTGACAAAGGGCTCCAGATCCAACGTATAGGTCTGGAGACTGGGTATTGATGGCGGCTATGAACTATGCTGTCCTGGTTAAGAGTTGTAAGCTGTGACTGAAGTTTTTGGGCCCATACCACATCATCTGAGCCATTAATTAAGTTGCCTTTGAATTAAGTTTGCCAATAGGTTCCAGGGCCCATCCAGTGATTCATGCTTCCCAGCTACAAGCGTTCAAAGGAATAGGTCTGGATTGACCAGGACTGCTAAACCCTAGGGAAGGGGATGTTCCAGAATATGAGGTGAAATGAATATTGGATGCAAGATGGGTGAGGGGCTGGCAGCAACTGCTGGTGAAGTGGAAAGGCTATTTTGTTGAGGAGGTGACATGGCAGACAAAGGGGGACTGCACACGATTCCTGGAGAAGGTCCAGGAGTTCTGGTCTTACAGGGGGGTGATGTAACGGATCAGGAGGCACCTGATCCATACATTGCTTCAGATCAGGTGGCGTTCAATCTGAATGTGGCCCTAATCCAAAGAGCCTCAAACTTGGGAAAGTTGGAGCTGGGAAAATTCACCATCCTGAAACCAAATTGCATCCTCAGAATGACGTCAGTATTATGCATGGTGTGGATGGTGATCTGGTGGGATGGGGAGTCTTTGCAAACGATGTGCTGGACAGGGCTCAAGAGAGCTTAGCCTAGGAGGAGCTTATTACATACTTGCAAAGCACTATTTAGGGGAGGAAAAGCAGCCCTAAAGGGCAGTTGCATCTTCTAAAAAAACGGGAAAATCAAATAAAGCAACATTTGATTGGTAAAAAGGAAAATTTATTTTATCAGAATTCTTCAAGAAGATCAGATCAATTTAATGATCTCAACCAGTGAGCTCTGTGTGGCGTTGGCGTTGTTCTTATCCCTTTCCTGGTCCAAGACCCTGCTGTTGATGTTCAGCGTCATGAGAAACAGTGGCACGAGAAAACGTGGCAACAATGAGGCATGGTGGTCAGGTTTGGGGATGGCTTCTGCAGGCCTGTCCCTAGTATGGTCAGTAACTTGGCTCTTGCTGCCCAATTTGTTTGTTGCATATTGGCGTGAACCTTCCCATTACATAAAGCAGTTGGAAAGGACTCTTACCAGTGGTCAAATGGTAGCTGATATTATACACAAAGACAGCTGTGGGTAAGAGGGTACTCCATTCAGAGGGCCAATCTTTCACAAGCTTTCAGAGTATATTTATCAATGTTTTATTGATCCATTCCACCATTCCATTGGATTCTGGATGATAGGGTGTATTCAAGACTATGCAGATTTCCATCAGTTTATTCAACTTGGGCAGGATATGTGAAGTGAAATTGGTTCTGTTGTCCAATAAAATGGACTTTGGACAGCCGTGTCACTGTATGACACACTTTATGTTAAAATTGATGGTAGTGACTGCTCCCAAGCCATTAATCACCCTGGCTTCCACCCATCTCATAAGATGATCAATTGCTATGATTATGTACTTAGATTGGTTTGCACCAGTTGGCAGAGGCCCCACTACATCAAGGGAAACATTATGCCAGGTGAACCGGGGCTTAACCAGATGGTATGTGGTCCACTTGTGGAAAGGTTTCTCTATTTGATACTGTTGACAACAGCTTATCATTTCCAGTATATCATAATGCATGATCTCCCAATAGTAGAAGGGTCACAAAATCTCCAAGTTTTCTGTAATCCACCATTTCCTACCACCCAATGTGCCCATATAATTGCTGGCCTATCAGATGGTTTAGGAAAGCTTAGCATTAATTCCCCAATCCGCTTATATAGTCTACCCTCGCATAAGAAGGTATCCTGTTTAAGCCCATCTAGCACTTTGATCACTTGTGGCAGCCCATCATGGTATTTGCCCAACACCATCTTCTCATACATAATGTCATCCAAATCTGCCATAATAGCAACCATTGGTAGCCATGAAAGACAGTCTGCATTTTGACTTCACTCCCAGTTGGTGTACAATCTCAAAATCATATGCTTGGAGCTTCAACGCCCATCACACAAGCTATCCTTCAGGTTCACAGAGATTTTGAAGCCAGCGCAAGGAGGCATGATCCATTATCACTTGTAATTTCAACCCGTGGAGTTATACTCAAAACTGTTTATATGCATAAATCACTGCTAAGCACTTCTGTCAGTCACAGTGTAATTTTGTTCATGACAGTTTAAGCTTTAGCTACAAAATGCGACATGGTGCTCTATGCCATCATCCTTCTGTAATAATACTGTCCCGATGGCAAAAAGCAATGCATCCATTTGTACTATGAATCATTTTTCAAAGTTGGTGTATTACAAAATGGGTGCACTCACCAACACAGTTCATAAGACATCTAAAGCGTTTTGGCATCGTTCTGTCCAGTCAAAAGTAGCATTTTTCTTTAACAACTCAAAGAGCAGTGCCCCAATACAGCTGAAGTTAGGAATGACCCACCAGTAGTAACCAACCATCCTTAAAAACACTTGGATATCTCGTTTATTACCTGGTTGGGTCATCTTGCTTATAGCTTCCAATTTTTGCTGGCTGCAGTTTAAGCCCTTTTGAGTCCACCACAAACCTAAGGTATTCCAGTTGCTCTTTAAAAATTTGAAAATTTTGAGTCTTAACCTTTATATTAGCGTCGGTGAGTTTACAGAACACTTGTTCCAGATGGTCAAGATGCTCAATGAACATTTGAAAGAACATAATGATATCATTGAGGTAAACTAAAACGCAGGTAAGCTTCACAACTTAAGATTGTATCCATAGAATTCTGGAACGTAGCCAGGGTGTTGCACAAACCCTGTGGAATATATGTAAGATGATATAACCCCTTCAAAGTGATTATAGCGTATTTCTCACGTGCTGCCACTGGCAATTTTGTCTTCCAGTACCACAATATCAAAATCCATGGCAGAAAAATAGTTAGCCCCTTCAAGTCAACCTAATGCTTTATATATTTGTGGAAGGGGGTAGGAATCTTTCTTCATAACGCTATTGAGCTTTTGATAGTCAATGACCACCCGTTTTGTGCCATCTTTTTTTTTAAAATAAGCACCGGGAATGCCCATGGACTCTTATATGGCTCTAACATTCCTTGTTTGATCAATTTATCTAACTCATCAGAGACAACCTCTTTACCACCTAGAGCATTAAATAGGTCTGTGATCAAATGGGAGGGTGATCTCCCATATCTACCTGATGCACCAAATCTCAGTTACACCCCAAATTGTGATCATAAGAGGCAAAATATCTCAGTATTTTTCAAATAAAGCTATCACCTTATCTTTCTGTTCCTCTGACAATCCAGTTAGAGCTTCCCGCAGAACCACTGCCATTATTCCAAATGATGTATTTGGTGGTAGGCCGAGGTCCTCCTACAATTCAAAGTCATAAATACTGTGAACTGTATCAATAAGGGCCAAATGTAAATAAGCCACCATTTGGTGCCTTTGGATCATTGACTCCTTTTGCAGGTTTACTAGCAATACCTTCACTTCCGCATTTCCTGGTGACAGTAGCCCTGGAGCCACATGGGGTTCAATATGAGATTGCTGATAGGGCCCCACAATTTTCCCATATAGCCCTTCAGATACATTTATTTTAAGTTTGGTCCCTATTATGACCCAATGACCAGAAGGTATGTTCAAAGTGCTTGCAGCTCATTATAGAATACCTTTGTACTCGTAGATCTGATTGGGGAGGGCTCTAATTCTCCGCTTTATTCACCAATATTGGACAATAATCACCATGTCACTATATGCCAAATTGATCTGACTGGAGCAGAAGGGTCTTTTTGGGATTCTGCAAGAGGTAAATTAAAGGGAATCCGTTGACCCAAGAGACTAATAGTTTTTTCCACCATATCAAACACAGCCCCAAATCGCCTTATGAATGCAGCACCAATCAGCATATTGTAGTTATTATTTGTAAAAACCACATTTGGAGTGGAAGCCTTAACTGAACCAATTCACAAAGTAACACTCTGTAAGCTCCTTTGGACACAGTGCTCTGTGCCCCTGCAGTTCCATACACTACTCTGTGATCCACATCAGTCTTCAGCGGAAGCTTGGCCATGATGATGGTAAAGAATATATTAACTGGGCACCAGTATCTATAATAGCTTGGACTTTGTGTTCTGAGCAAAAATATCATAGTAGGTACACTCCAAATAAGAAACTATTGGTGCTTATCATGTGAACGTCTAAGGGCTTTTTGTTACTGAAGAAAGAGGATATACCCATACTGCATGAGGATACTCCTGAGAGATCTTTTCTACTAAAATGGCTATGTTAACCTCCACTAGGGAGGTGACGTCCGTTGATAATCCAGCATTACTTGTGCCATTTTGTTCTGTGATTTGCCATGCATAAGGCTTTTGCACATCTCAGAAGAACTTGGAGCTTTAAGGGGGATGGTCTCTCCCTTTAATGAATGCTGAGTTATCTGCCAGAAGTTGTTGGTATAATAAGTCATTGGGCTGAGTTCTGAGAACAACTCAAGGAGACTCTTGGTAATTGTTAAGACAAAAATTCGAATTAGTCAAGGAGAGCATCCCATCTCTACTCCACTCAAGCTTTTCCCTGATTAATCATACCAGAGGGCACTGCATACACCTGCTGGTTTCCTGGGCAATTAGCCGCATAATGCCCTTTTCATATGCACAAGAAACAAGCATTCATAAATGGTTCTCATCTATAGTTTGTGCCTGAAGGTCCAGATCAAAAGTTAATCAAATTATTGAAGTTAGACCAAGAATGGGGCAGCTGAGCGTAAGGAGGGCAAAAATGATCTGCTGACATATAAGGTGGAAATATATTCCCCATAGGCTTATAACTGGGTTGTTGATGTCTATATCCTGAGGAGTATGCTGCGGCAGGATCAGGGGCCTTCCTCTCCACATTGTGAGCACTGAATGTAGCAGAGAGACAGTGCAAAGTGTTCACAATTTGAAGAAGCCCTTCATATTCATCAGTATATGAGACATAGCATTATGCAATTCACAGTATTATTTGACTACCTCTGTCATAGCTATGCCTACATCCTCGGTGGTTAAAATATTGGCTCCTACTAAAACATGAGCTTAAGCCTTGAATTGCTCTGCAAACTCCATCAGGGATTCGTTCTTTTGAAACTGTATGGTCAGAGATTGTTCCTTGTGCTGCGCCATCTTAGTCACGCCCCAAACAGATGGAGCACAGTCATCTTTATCTCTTGATAAGATATGGAACCATTTTGGAGGTAATAGATGACCTTGTCAGTGCTCTCAATGTCTAAAGTGGAAAGCAACAGTTTTGCTTTATGCCAATATGAGGTCCCTTATACAGCAAATCCAAACATAAAAAATACCATGCATGTTCCCATCAAAGCTGAAGTGTGGTAACTTTTCAATCTAAACAAAATACCTAGCACTGGGCTCCAGCCGCGAGGAACAGCCAAAATAGTTTTAAATGATGGGGTAACATTCCCTTGTGGGACAAGCATAGGAACGCGCAGATTGATTTAAATCTGCTGAAGTGGACTGGGAAGAAGTTGGATTGCGAAAAGAGCTGCTGAGACCCCCAAGGGATACTCACTGGCTGATCCATAGCATTCTTCTCCTAACTCGCCGCTGACTGCACCTTTTCCCTTTGTCCCAGGATGTTCAGAAAAATGTTCATTATTTTGTTTGCTCAGATTTAACCAAATAGCACAAACACCGGCCATCTTTCACCTCCTGTTGAAGTGATTTGTACTGATTTTGCAATTTGTGTCAGAATTCTTACTCATAGTCCAGTTTACGCTCCATAGCCTGAAACTGTGAGAGAACGTCCTCCAATGTGCCTTTCATTTTTGAATTTTGCCTTCCAGTGTCACGCGCTTGTCAGTTTGCATCATCTACTTGATATGAGGGCATCTAACCTTCGCACCAGCTCCTCATTAGCCCGTCAAAGGGTATCTAAGTGCACTTGCATATCCGCATAATCTACCATCTTGATGAAGAGAAGGGTAATTGCTTAGCTCTTATCCACTTGACTAACAATTTCCAACTGTGTAATCTGACTCAGCAACTGGTATATTCTGTGGATGCCAAAAAAGAGCTGTTCATATGGTCAGCTGTCTGCTGGTTAATCTGCTCAACGCAAAGTTGACTAAATTCAGCTTCCACAGAGTCAAAGTGATCCGTTATCCACCGCTATGTCAGGGTAACCCTGTATCTAATCTGAGCCTTCACTGCTTTAATTGCTTCATCCCATTCTTCCAGGTCCATCATAAACCGCTTAGTGTTGCTTCCCAATGTGGTGACATACCAAATCCATTCCACTAATAATCTGCACCATTCCAACAGTTCTCCTATAACTTGAGGTAACTCCTGATTCAACTGTGGAACCAATTCGTCCAAGCGATGGCAGACGTCCACCACACTGTTTTCCAATGCACAAGTGCCCCCTGAACCTCCAAGAAATAGTGTTCAAGGTGGTCAAGTAGAAGGCGAGTATCATTCTGCTGCACTTGAACAAACCACATGATGTCCCCAATCTCAATGTTGTGTCAGGCCAGCACACACAAAAGCTGGTGGATCAACAGCTTCACGTATGCAACCAAATATTAATTGGTTCCATGGGTACTAAGCTGACAAGACAGCACCATGTTAGTCATGTCAAGATAGGACATATACAACATGTAGCAGGTTTCTTGGTCCCGTTGGTTGTAGATTAAACTCAGAGCATGCTCCCCCGCCTCATCTTTATAAAGTTGGTACCCATGCAAAAGCCATTATATAATCCTCCGCAGCTGCTTAGGGGTCACATTAATAGATCAGCCCTGTTGATCTGTCAACAACTTAGGACAAGTTCATAACTGCAATTTAATCATAGCATTCTCATCACTTGGCTCCATCACCATGAAAAGTGCTGGTTCTTCATTGGATGATTCCCTAGCTTCCTCAGTGCATTGAGTGTGAGATAAAATCAGGTTTTGGTGTAACAAGTGAGGGCTCACCATGATGCCCTAGTGCTGACAAGCTACAGTTGACCAGTGGTCCCCTGTAGTGAACACACTGTCAATTTTTCAGCGTAATGGTTTGATTCCGCTGAGCTGGTTTGCACAGAGTATTAGCCGCTAAGCAATGGAATAGTCAATATGCAGATCGCTGATCCTCAATAAAAACCAATATATGAAATATAGAGCAAATGCCTTGATTGACACTTTTATTGTAATAAAATGCATAACTTATCTGCAACTACTAAAAAACCTTCTTCTCTCATTATTCCGCTCAACTCTTAACTTGGTATTCTAGGTCAAATCAACCTTTCTGCTTAGTAATCTCCTATTTGTTCCCTTTTAGGAGTTTTCATATATCTTAAGGTTTTGGTGGAATTCCCATGATTCACCAAACTATTGACACTCATTTTGTTCGCTTCATATCAATATAACTTTCTGCTCAATATTGAGGCTCGCCTCAACTCTAATTTCTAATCTTCCAGAGGTGTAACTTATCATCCAGTCATATCAATTTCTTGACACTGGCTTTTTTACAGGATTGTGAGATGACAAAACAAACTGTTGGTCGCATGACCAGAATTTGCAAATATTGTGATGTAAAACTGTTTTCTTAAGAAGTCTTGTAGGGACCATCATCTCTTTCCTGTCACAAGGGTAAGATCGGTATACCAGAAGGTGTTGTTTGTGATAAACTTAAAACTTTACTTGGGCATAATAACTTTACAACTAAAGGCTTCTTAAATAAAATTTGTCAATTTTAGTTGTTTTAATTATGACCTTAATTAAAGTAAACTTGGTATATGTCCCAGTAAGTGGCCCATTTTGTTTTAAAATTAATTCTCAAGTGTATTACATGATCAGTAGCTTACAACCACCTGAAGATCACCATCTAACTTACGCTGGAACATTTACTATGGTTTCTGATGAGGCTTTACAAACATAAATTTGGAAAATTCGCAAATACACCATGTGACCCATGAATAATGACAATGGTCAAAATATTATTATCACATCACAATCCTTATGCACAAATATTCAATTTGCCAAATATTACGTGATGAATACTCCAGATGTACAATTAAGATTACAGCAGAAGATGCTTTTGATCCTTGAAAGTATAATTTGATAACAATAAGTTATAGCAATATTAGCAATATTGGTGCTCCCCAGGCCAATTTAACTTTGCTGTGTATACAAAAAGGTTTTGGAGCATTAACTCACATAGCCTATTTGAATCCACATAGCGACTATAATGTGTTACCCATTGCCTTTCCCATGTGGTGATTCAGGGTGGAAGCACAGCATGCCTCATGTTAACATCCATAAAACAGCAGTAAGGCCTGTCACTGCACAGTTCCAATATTAATGTTATTGTCTGGAAGCCATAGGGACCTTCTTTTTAATTCATTAACCAGTAAAACTTATTTAAACAGTATGACATTACCCTTTATGTAGAAGTAGAAGGCCACATATCGCTTATATAAGTTTTCATCAGGAGGAATTGCAAGATTAAAATTTACAGAAGTTTGAATGATTCATTCATAGCTATGCTCAACAAAGGGGTAAATAAATAGGAATTACAGCACTTGTGCCATCATCTTCTATAGGCTTTACAAGGAATAAAATCCAGAACTACTAAGATTTATGCCAATTGTTGCTCATTTTTGGCAAGAATTTTATTCTCTGTATTTAAAAGTAATCTGATATGACATGTAATAATGGGTGATTTACAGCCGTTTGAACAAGTTTAACACAGATCAGAACTGATAACAAGAGCCATTAGCTTAAGGTTTAAGCTTTTGCTTGATAATCTTCCCAAAAACATACATTGGGGATTGTAATATCTTATATATGTCATAGAATTTAAAAAAAGAGAGAATTGGCTCATGCACACATATTTTACTTATGTTAAGCCACTCCAACAAATTAACTTAGATGCACCTGTCAATATATCAATTATTGCTAAAATTTCTAATCTGCAAAAAGATCCCATACTTTACACCATTGTTAAAAAAATATATGATCCACAATCTATGTGGACAGATCAATCCAACTTGCCTCATATGAAAGATGATAGTGCACTAAAGGTTTTTAAAAATAAAAAAATGATTAAACAAATCTAATGTCAGCGGGTAACCTTATGCCTGAGGACAGATAATGGAATCAGGTTTTTAGTGGGAGAGTCAGTGTTATATAACCATTTAATTGTGACATATATTTGATACTTGATATTAATATATGATGTACATATTAGCATTGAGATTTGGTCTTCTGTAAGGTCTATTAAGCATTAGTGCAAATATGTATACAAGAGCCATTATTGCACATCAATAATTTTACATAACAACTCAGAAGGTTAACAACAAATCAAGTTGATGAAATCAACCTATACTTGGCGTTGGATTTTTTCCAAATTCTCTTGATTTTGAAAAGTCTACTTCATTTGATTCCCCCATCACTATTGGAAGGAGAGAGTAATCTATCTAAATATATCAAGGCTTTTAAAGGAAAATTAGTCTCATCCCAATCAAGGGATAGAAGATTTGATTGCTCAACATTTAATTAGATCAAATAGATCCCAAACCATTACAAAACCTATAAATATTCCATCCTTCTGATAATAAAAATTAGGTCGAATTATAACCTGTTTTTACTTTAATTTATCGCTTTTTGGAGAATCCACTCAAAGTAAATTTATTAGAAAACCTGCCCCATTGGAAGTGCAATTCAAAACTTCCATAGTGGTGCTCATTACAGGGGTCAAACATGTGCCATTAACATTATCAGCACCAGTGAAAACGTCTATCACTACTATGGATTCTCAATTTTTGCCTGATGAAGCTCAATCCATGAGCAAGGCAGTATTTTAAAGTGGGTTCGTTCAACTAGAACCAAAATCCCAAGAGTACTGTCCACGTTAGAATTTCGTGTTGACCAGGAGTTTTATGATCCTAATTTAAGTTTTACAGAAAACCTCCCAAATGCCAGGAATTGGAACTGAGCAATACTTACATCAGCTTGTACACCCTACACTATACCATTTATTAGTGGTAGTGGGGATGCATTATCAGGGGATGCTCAATTTACTAGAAGGACTCCAGTCCTTGAATAATTATGTTACTAGTTTTTCAAATCTGTCTCTAAGTTTAGCAGGGATAATCAATATGCCATCATCAATAATTTAACCCTTCTCAATGAAGTACATCAACAGCTTATTCATCTTGAACATGGGATGTCCAGTTTTTTTGATTTAAAGTTCCTAAAGCAAGTCCAGGAAATGAGCAAGAATGGAAAGAGGGAATTTCCCAACTCTTTGAGTGTAGTTAATCAATGGAGGAGAAAATCAAAAATTGTCTTTTCCAATTAGAGCAATTGTACTCCAGAATCCAATTCCAACTCATTGAAGTAGAGAAAACCTCTGGAGCTATGGGTCCTCCTGGGGTTGAAGGACCTTGTGGTCCACCTGGGGGCGTAGGTCCACGTGGACCTCCTGGCGCTGATGGGCCCCATGGACCCCCAAGGTTGAAGGGCTCCATGGACTGCCAGGTGCATAAGGACCTTGGGGACCACTGGGTGCTTATGGGCATTCAGGATCCCTTCAACAAATTGACTCTCTATTGAGCATTATGGACTGCTTATGTGAGAAATTTTACAAAGTGGCCAAGGAGTGTAACTTAACACCTTATGGGGTAACAATTGATCTCCTCCTGTCACTTCAGTCTCTATCTGACAAATTGAGTAATCTGGGTTTTTGGCAAAGAACACAGACATCATGTTTCAAGACTATAATAAAAAGGCAAGATGCTCCAAGAAAATATTGAAACACTGGAACTTAAGTATAATGCACAGCAGGAGCAAATTTATGAACTATCTCGTCAGTTAAATGAAAAAGTGGGGCTTGCTGATTTAAATCGACAGATTAGTGAAAGTTGTACTGAGACTGTTGGCCCTTATCCTCCATTTTCTTCTCAAGCTTCTGATTCCAACTTTTATGTTTCCACTCAATCTGAACACCCTAGAGCTCATGTTTTGACTGCCAATGCTCCAATGAGTTTCAAACCAGTATTTAAAGACAAGTTCTCTCCTGGGGAAGGCAGCATTATCTCCTTCCTCTATCTTTATGAGAAGGCTCTAAGTGAGGCCACGGATCACCAATAAATGAATTACTTGCCTAATTGCCTTAGATTGATTGGCCCAAGATATCATGGTACCCCACTTAATGACTTGCTCTACTTGGTCTCAGGTCAAAGAAGCTTTAATTAAAGAATTTGGGAGTGAGCGAACCTTATCCTCTCAAAAACAGGATTTTATGGGTATACAGCCCCACCAGAAGGAATCTTTCAAAGATTTTGCTCATCAGCTCTATTGGGAAGCTCAGACTTGATTAGCTTGTGGTCAGTTAGATTTGGATGATGCAATTATTGCAGTTATGTCTGCTTTTACTTCTAGGACTCAGATGCAAGTTTACCCTATTAGCGTAAAGAAGAATTTCAGAAGTATATCAGTCATCAAGGAGGCCTCGTTGGAATTGCCTCCTCATTTTTCTGAAAAACTCTGAGTTTATGATTCTTCAAGACCTTGTCGCCTTAGAGCTTACGCTGTGCCTGAGAATACTAGAGCAGTTCAATGTAATTACTGTCATCGATATTTCCATTCTGAGGATCATTGTTATAAAAAAAGCTGATGAGAAAAAGAAAAAGGATAAACACAATAAGATTATCCACATTGATAATGATATGAGTATGCAACATGAACTTTGAAGCCCTGTGGATTATAATAAAGATGAACATTCCTCCTATTCCTGGCCCTCCTTGTTGGCTTTATCCTCTCAGTTTGGAAGTACCATTACCCGCATTCTTTTTCAAGTGAATCAAGTCAATTCTAAGGCTATCATTGACACTGGATTCCCAGTATATGTTTTCTCATCAAAATTTATCAAGCAGATCAAGTTAACGCCCAATATTTCCCATTTTGAAGAATATGGCACTGCAGAACCTCAGAGTACTCAGTCAATTGGAGCCTTTTTGGCACTTCCTCTAAAGACTGGCAAGTTAACTTTTATAATTCCTGCTATTGTCCTCAATAATTTAAGTTACAACCTATTTTTGGGGACTCAATTTTTGTGGGACTTTAATGGAATTATTAAATATCCCAAATTCATCACTTTCCCTTTTTGGGGTATAGAGTTCCCTTACTTTTATCTAAACCTGCTCATACCAAAAGTCAGTTATGTCTGCTGAAGGGGTCTATAATATTTTATTCTATTCAATATCATGTTGAAGACCTGCATGTAAAATTACCCCCTCCTTTGACAGATATCAAGTAAGGGATGCCTATTTTCTCTACTGAGAATTTAGTTATTCCACCAAGATTGCAGGTAATTATTAATACTTCATTACATTTTTCTATTCCCAAAGGACATTTGTTACAAGTACAAGGCACTTTCAACCCTTCTGCTAAAAAAATCTTGCCTTGTCCTGGAGTATTGGATTATGCTTATTCTGGTTTTTTATCTGTTTTAATGGCAAATCTTACCAATGAACTGAAAATGGTAGATTAAAATCATCACATTGATTATGTCAAGTCATTACCCTTATGTCAAATCTATGATATTAAACCTTTTCAAGCTTACACGACTTTAGGCTAGAAAGTGATCAGAAAATTCTTACTGTGGGGCCTGTAATTGGAAAATACTTCACGAAGGAACAGGAGAGACAAGTACTTCAATTATTAGAAGAATACTCTGACATTTTTGCCAAGAATGCTTATGATTTTGGTAAAATGAAAGGGGTAAAGAATTTCATTGAAACTGATGATCACCTTCCTATTTGTCTCAAGACCTATTGCAAATCAAAAGTGGAGGAAGCCCAAGTTACCAAAGAACTGTAACAACTATTGGAGGCTGAATTATTGAAACCCTCAAATAGTCCTTGGGCCTCTCCATTGCTGTTAATTAAAAAATAAGATGGTTCCCATAGAGTGGTTATGGATTATTGTAGATTTTACGCTATTACTCATTGAGATAGTTAACAATTACCTTAAATTGATGATTCTCTTCAGTTGTTGGCTGGTTCAACTTATTTTTCTGCAATGGATTTAGCCAGTGGATACTGGCAAATTGAGTTATCCCTGGAAGATCGAGCTAATTGTGCCTTAATATCCAGTATAGGTTTATTTAAACTGACCCACATGCTGCAAGGATTGAGCAACGTGCCAGAGAAATCTTCAATGGGCCATGGATGGAATATTACGGGATTTAAAACTCACTTGTGTTTTGTTTATCTGGATGATATTGCCATGTTTTTTTAGTACTAGATGGTGCCATGTTTTCCAAAACATTTAACAAATATTTGTGTCATCCAAAAGAAGTTTTCAACTGAATTTGGAACTCTTCTATTAAGATCAAACCTTCCAAATGTTCATTCTTCCAAAATGAAATGGATTTTTAAGACATCAGGTATCTGCTAAAGGGATTTGCCCCCTCTCAACCAAAATTCAAGATATTCAACAAATGCCTGCTCCAACCTCTCTGCGGGATATCCAAGTATTTCTTGGCATGGTTGGGTATTATCAGCAATTTATACCTAAGTTTGCTGATATGGCTGAACCGTTATTCCATCTGTTATAAAAGGGGGTGCCATTTGAGTGGAGCTCAGCTCATGAACAGTCATTCAATTCCCTACAAATGGCCTTGACTAAGGCACCTGTTTAGATTCATCCTCAATTTGATAAGCCTTTTTTCTTAAATACTGATGCCAGAAATGTCGCTATCGGAGCAATTTTATCCCAGTGTGACGCAGAGCAAAATGATCATCCTTTCAAGTTCTATAGCAAAGCTTTGTCTAAGGCTGAAAGAAACTACAGTGTAACGGAGTGGGAGTGTTTGGATGTGATTCTAGCTATTAAGCACTTCCATCCTTTCCTATATGGTAACCAATTTACTATTATTACTAACCATTCTTTATTTAAGATGGTTGCAAAATATGAAGGATCCTGATGGGAGTTTGGCCCATTGGGCTCTAAGATTATAAAATTACGATTTTTCTATTGTGCATCATTTGGGTGCTCAACATCAAAATGCTGATAGTCTGTCCTGAATACCTATACTGACCTTAGATTTGGGAAAGGAAGAACGCCTATATAATTTATTGGATGGCTAGAATCGTGGGATCAAGAATCTGAAGAGGATTGAGATTTTTTAAAAAATATCACCAAATATACCATTATTTGAGAAGGAGCCTTATATAAATAGGTCAAGTCCAAATAATTGCCCTTTTTGCACCCAAATTCGAGATTTCATGCTGTTATGGAGGGACATGAACAAGTAGGTCATAGCGGATTAAAGAAGACCCAAGAATGATTGAAAACTCGATATTATTGAAATAACTTGACTTAATTCATTTGAGAGACCCTTAACTCATGTCTCACTTTTAAAAGCCATGGAGCTACCAACCCTACTTATCAACATCAAGTTATTCCCCCAACTAAAAGAGTTTGAAGTGGTAAGCATTGATGTTGTATGCCCTTTTCCTCAGGGATTACATGGTCATCAGTACATTATTATGGCAGTTGATCACCTCACTAAATGGGTTGAGGCTACTTCCATTGCCACCCCTTCTGCTAAGACTACTGCGCTGTTCCTTTATCAGCACATCATCACACAACATAGGTGTCTCAAAGACCTTATGTCTGACAATGGGACTAATTTTACCTCTCAACTCTTACAGAAATTATCCAAATTATTCAATCCTACTCAACAATTTTGTCTCTCCTTACAATCCATCATGAATGGAGCTGTCAAATGAATTAATGGAACTCTAGTCTCAATTTTAAGGAAGATGGCTTCTACTGATCCCTCTCAATGGAACTTCTAGTTTCCAAATGCCTTATTTGCATATTGAATAAGTTATCTTTGGATCATCAAGATGTCGCCTTTCAAATGCATATATGGGCGAGATCCATCAGTCCCTTATAGTATTCAGGCTATAATCAAAGAAAGTATACCTGAAAACTCTGATTTAGTTATGAGAAATCTGACTGATGAAATTATTTGTCTTCAAGCTCAAGCCATGAAATCAATTGAAATAACCACTCAAAAGGAGTGTTAAAGAAGTAATCAGCATAAACCTGCCTTACCTGAATATTAGATTGGGGATTTTGTTATGTATTATCACTCTTGGCCTGGTGGGCATACCATGAATTTAGGATCCAACTGGTCTGGTCCATATTAAGTTATATTTCAAAAAGGATTAGAATACTTAATTGTTCATGTGGATACTGGTATAGTGATAAACCAAATATCATCCCAGATTTTAAGAATTTACCCTCCTCCACAATCAAATCTTGAGGGGGAAGTGTCAGTATTTTGCTGAATTCTCTTGGTTCTGAAAAGTCTACTCCATCAATTATCCTGGCACTATTGGAAGGAGAGAGTAATCTATCTAAATTTATCAAGATTAACAGGGAAGATAAGTCTCATCTCAATCACAGGGATAGAAGATTTGATTGCTCAATGATTAATTAGATCAAACAGATCCTAAAACATTACAAAACCTATAGATATTCCATCCTTCTGATAATAAAAATTAGGCTAAATTATAACCTGTTACTACTTTAATTTATCGCTTTTTGGAGAATTTACTTAAGTAACTTTGAGAGAAAACCTTCCCCATTGAAAAAGTGTAATTCAAAACTTCCAGAGTAGTTTTGCCTCATTTCTCTTCCTCTATAAATTTATCATGTAACGGACAACAGTCACCAGAAAATCAAGCATATTACCTTTCTTAACTCACATAAACCAAGTGATAATGGTTCGTCATATGGAAGCCCTTAGTAACTGAGATGAGGTTAAGGAAGCGCTTATTGAGGAATTTGGCTCAACGCAGTTTTTAAATAGGAAAAAGCAGGCCTTATGTGCCTTAGCATGCAAAATGGAGAATAAGTTGCTACCTTTGTTAAGCAATGCTGCAGTGAAGCCCAGCCACTGTTACTCACAAAAATGTTAACTTTTAATGACGCCGTTGCTGCCATTCTGACTGGCTTGGCTTCCAACCCTTCCTTAGCAAGGCATATTATCTCAGTGAGGTGCTACTTCCAGAATGTTTGCAATATAAAGGAGGCTTTATTAGATGTTGTGGATTTCCAGAAACTTGAACTACCCAAGGAGTTGTTTCAAAACCCAAAGTCTTAATCATTGAGGATCTCCCAACCTTTTTTTATTTATTTGAGGATGGCTGACCAGGGGACAGACACATCCGATATGTATGGAAGAGGAAAACGGAAAACAGTAGAGGGAAGAGAGCGCAAAACAAAGGAACTCAAAAGATACAACTTGGCACACTTGGGTGTGGCTAGGAGCCACGGGTGGTGGATGACTAGACCTGAAGTGGCACGGCAGCTCAGGGGCTAGTAGGGTGTACCACCTATGTAGACTGTGAGGTTTTCAATGTCATAAAGAAGGAACCAGATTGGAATCCAGTTGCCCATCCATTTCTTCCATTTGTGTTGGAGTGATCCGAACATCCAGGCTTGGAAGTGGTTGGCCAAATGGCTGTGGAACCTGACGATGGCTTGGTTGAGATTGTGGAGGATCCCGTTGAAAGCGTCAAGGGTAATTGTATGAATGGACCATATTGAAATACTCACAATTAGAGCCCTTAGCGTCTGGGGGATAGGCGAGGCCATGTTGAGTTCCAGGATATCGCGGGATAGTCGGAATTCAGCTGTTGGTGATTGTTGAAACAAGTGCATCACATTGGCCCAGATATGCACGGATGGCGGGCATTCTTCCAGGCGGTGTGCTAGTGTGTTGGGTCTGCCACAGATGGCGCATGTCTTGAACATTGAGAAAGTGCGGTCAGCTGTTCTAAACGTATTGCGCATGTAGTGCCACACTGTGGAGCACACTTGGGGGTATAAGAGGGGGCAGGTGACGAGGTCCCACACCTGCTTTTGGGTGTGCAAGTCATATGGGACGTCTTGGTAGTCTAGGTAGTCTAGGTAGTCAATCCAGGAAAAAGGAAAGGATGGTAGTGGGGCAGGCGCGTTAGACACCGTTTGTCCCCTGTGGAGTTGCATGTAACCAGTTTGAGGGTGAATGTCTTTGGATTGCTGTGCATAGGAGAAACTTCAATCCCCTTGTCTTAGGTTGTACAGGACGCATTTGAAATACCGGTTGGTGTTGTGCGGACCAGTGGCGGTTGGATGTGTTGCAAGGTATTTCATCAGAGTTGCAGGGTTGAAGGGGGACCTCAGATGTAGTGCCCTTGCGAAGTTGGTTTGGGCTGCCTTAGCCCAGTGGGGGGATGGTGGGTAGGGTGACATTGCGAGAGCTACCCATGAGCTGAGGATTTGCATTGCTCATTCCGTGAAGTTGAGCAGCCCCATCCCGTCTTTCTTCCGTGGGCTGTACATGGTCTCCAGCCTGACAGGTGCGCGGTAACCAAACCATAGCCAGTTCTGCAGGAGCTTGTAGACTGCGTTGGTAAAGTTGGCAGAGAAGGGAACCACGTGGGCAGCAAACCATAATTTTGACAAGATCAGGGAGTTGGCTAACACAACTCTTCCTGTTAAACTAGCTTTACTCCTCCGCATACATGTCATTCTTTTTGTGATGTTGTCTAAAATGTTGGTTTCGATGGTGTCAAGTGCATATTCACCAGCTTTGAGCCATATGCCCAGATGATGGACTGGGTTGGTGGCGGGGTGGTGTGCAAAGGGTAAACACAATGGTTTTGCTGGCTTGGATCGTTGTTGTGTGGTTGGTTGGTTTGTGTGGTGGTGGGAGGGTGGGGCCCAGTTCAAACTTAATTTGCCCATAACAATTACCTCTGTTTTTTGTTTGTTCAGAATGGCGTTACTCACTGACTCATACTAGTGAATAATGCGCTCAATCGCCCTGGAATCCCTATTGCCTGAGACTCCAACAACGCAGTCGTCAGCAAAGGCGAGCATTTTGGTTGGTAGTTGTCCCTCCAACCTGATTCCAGTGAGCCTTGAGTTTGCAATGCGGAGGAGAGGGTCAAGGGTAAAATTGTATAGTAGGGGGCTAATCAGGTCACCTTGTTTGAGGCCCCTTTGGGGGGTGATGGTGTCAATTAGGAAACCTGAGCCTCTGATTGCAAACCTGGCTGAGCGTGTTAGGAGGAGCGCCCAGTTTATAAAACGGGATGGTAGGTTGAAAGCCTTTAGACACTGTTCTAGGTAACCCCAGTGCACTCGTTCATATGCTTTCTTTTGGTCCAGGAAAGCAAGGGCGCCTGTGGGGTTAGCTTGGCAGATGTTGGCAATTGTGTGGATGTTATCCCAAATTGAGCAATTTGGGATGAAGCCAAACTGATGGGGGAGAGGGCTGTCTGAGCAATGCAACCCAGACGCTTAGCTAAGATTTTAGTTAGTATTTTGGTGTCAGTATTGGTGAGAGCAATTGGACGCCAGTTTAGGTCTGCCTGGTCTCCTTTTTTGAAGAGTGTGACCACATATGCGTCTTGGCCGCCAGGTAGAAGGGTTGTGTTTTCCAGGCACTTGTTCATAGTTTCCAGTAGTATTGGTGCGATATATTCAAAATATTGTTTGAAAAATTCATATGGTAGGCCATCAGGCCCAGGGCACTTGTTGCACGGAGTTGATCTTATTACCTCCCATAGTTCATCTTTAGTGATGGGTGCGACAAGGTCTGGTTGACCAGCTATAGTGTCAATATTAGCAGATGATAAAATTTTTTTAATTTCTCTAGGTGATGCGAAATTCGCCATGTACAGGTTGGTGTAAAATCGGTGTAATTCAGCTGATATTTCAGATGGTGTGGATGCCAGTGTATTGTCTGCTCAGCGGACCTGTGTGCAAGTCGCCAAAGTTGAAATTGGTTTAAAATGGTGGAAAAATTGGGCCATGTGAGTTTCTCTGGATAAAATGTATTTGATTTGTAGCATACTTTGGTGTAGTGCTGGTGTTTTCTAAAGAGGGAGTTTACCTGTGTGGATATCTGGAACCACAGGTGTCCCCATTGGTTGGTGTATCCCTCGTAAGATGTGTTGTTTTCTAAGTGCTGAAGCTGTCTGATAGCCTTGTTGATTGTTGCGGACATTGCAGCTGTTTTTCTGGAGTTCAGGTGACAGGCTTTCTTGGTTGCTTGAGCCTTGAATTTTTCACTTGGTGATAGGGTTCCCATTGGGTGGTCATCTTTCTTTCTGTGTTGTTAGCACCATCTCGATCCAAAGTTTAAGCTCTGGAAGATGGATGGTTTTTGGGTGAACTCTGTGCCAGGTTGGTGGCTTTTGGCATTTTTCTGAGGATGATAATGCTATTGAGACCATCTGGTGGTTGGAGAAAGGGATAATTGTTGTTGTAAAATCTGATACCCAGTGATGGAAGTCTATAGGGGCGAGCATCAGGTCTATCCAGGTCATTGAGACCAGCTGGTTATTGTTGTGGTGGGGCCTCGTCATGTTGCCAGGGTGGGGGCTTGTTTGGGAATGGTGTCACACAGGCCCAGCGTTGCCTTTAGTATGCATAGTTCCATGTGGCCATGAGGTATAGCCTTAGACTTGGCCAGCGGTCAGTAATGGTGTTAAGCCAGCAGTTGAAATCTCCCGCGAAAAATGTTGCCTTGGGGAAAGGGATTGAGAGGATATTGGAGAAAAAATTTTGGTGGTCGTTCGGATCATTTGGGGCATACACACACGCCATGGCGAAATTTTCTCCATTCCACTTGAGATCCACTAGAAGCAGCCATCCCTCCAGGTGGGAGGATGTGCTTTGGATATTTACTGAAGGGTCACGATTTGTTTGAATTACCATTCCACAGTGGTATGTCCAAAAGGATTTGGCTGGAAGGAGCATGGTTGACCATGACTCCTCCTCCCCCAGTGGACAGTGGGGTTCTTGGATGGCCAAGATGTCCATGGGGATATTGTGCAGGAAAGCCATTTTTTGGCCTGAGACGTGGGGGCCTTGGCTCCCACAATGTTGAGTATCCCTATGTTGATTGCGGTAGTCTGCACATCAGGAACACTGGGGTGACCCACTGAGGTCACCCAGTTCCTTATCGCAGGTCATACTGCAAGTATGGGGCTGATTAGCCATATTGGTTCCAGTGTGTTGGTCGGCAGTTGTAGTACTGATTTTGTTTGGTTTCTTCTGGCTTGGATTACTCCGTGGAGTTTGGGTCTGGCGTGATTTGGTTTGTGCCCCATCAGCGAAAAACTTTCTGCCAATTGCCTGTGGGTTTGATGGGCAGAAACTAGGTGTTGGGGTGATTGGGTTTTGTGCATGAGTGTTGTCACATTGTGATTGGCTGAAATGGTCTTCCATATCATCGCTGATCACACATGATTGGCTGGGAGGATCCACAGTGGTGCAAGGTGGATTTGCTCCCACTTGGTTGGGGGTGTTTGATTGGTTGTGTCCAAAAAATTCATCATTTTGGTTGTGTTGGGTTATATGTGGGGGATTTGATTGGTTATTCCACTGTGCTGCCATGACATCTGCCTGAATCTGTTCTGGGGAAATCGTGGTGTGAGTTTGGGTCTCAGCGGAACTCATGGCCTGCTTGCAGGAAGTTTGTGCATTATGGCGATCCTTGCACAAAATGGTCTCGACTGAGGTGATGTCAGCTCTTTTGCCCCAATAGAAGGCGAAGATGGAGTCCTTAATTTTGCTAAAAGTTAAGCTTGTTTCATCCATATTGTCCTCACAAAATTCCGGTGCTTCAATCCCACACTTGACGGGGCATGCATGGTCTTTGTGGCCTATAGCCGAGCAGAATTTGCAGATAGGTGGGGTGTGTTCCAGTGTGATGCAGAAGGGGCGATATATGCTGCCATTGGGGAGGTTGATGGTCGTTGTGCAGGGAATGATGGTGATATCCTCTACCACGTCCTGATCGGGTTCTATAATGGCTATTGCCTTCCCTGTACACAGGTGGGGCAGGAGGGGAAATTTCTTAAATTCAAACTGCTTGATTATGCTGTAACCTATGAGGCCCCTGTGGAGCTCATCCATGAGGATATCACAGTGCTTGGTGCTTGGGAGTCAGTCAAATATGATGAATAGGTTGTTTGCCTCATCCCATCGTGTGCACACCGTGTGGATGGTGCAGTCTTCATTGTTATTTTTACAGAGAATACGATTTTTGCTGCTTCCACCGCTTCTTCCACAGACATGAACCCGACGTCCACCCATCCTCTATGTAAATTTTTATAATTTACTGAGACAGTGTTCAGGAAAGTTGCAGAGAAGGCCTTCCCCATTTTTTCCCATGATTTGAGGGAAGTATCACTGACCATAATTCTAAGGCCATGCTCAAGGGAGGACAGGGGTTGGGAGTGTTCTATTTTGGTATATGCGCCCATTTTTTGCAGAAATTGCAAAACTCCAGGTGCGGCGCTGTACTCACCCTTTTTGGTGGGAGGGTGTGTCAACATTCTGCTGGGGCATTTTTTCCCGGTGGTTTGGGAGGGCTTTGGGCCTTTTGCGCTGGCCACTTTCACCCAACTGGTGTTGTTGTGGACAAATTTGCTCATATTTCCTGGTTGATTGTCAATCTCGGAGAAATTGCGTAGAATCGTGTTACTAAAAGTGATAGTAACAGGAAAGAAAAGCAACCAGGATCTCCCAACCTTAGCTCATCAGAAAGATTCCATGAAGACCCTCATGGCCCCTTTTGTGCCTATTCTCAGCCTAAAGCCTGCTCCCACAGTGCAACTCAAAATAGACATCACTCCACCATGTGAGATTGGCCAACTTTCACCAGTAATGACAGGGCTGTACTCCCTTAAACCATCTGCACCCTGAGCGCGCTCTGTGCATTCAGTTGAGACTTTGCCTCACCCCACGCCCCTTACAAAAAGCTTCCCACAGCAGCTTAATCGTCATGTCCCTTCAAGCTTCAGTCCATAACCTTTTGGAATCTTCTCTGGCCGCTCTCATTCTGAAACCTGCCCCCAAGGTTCAGCCAAAACTCTCAAACCATCTTTCAATGAGCTCAAGGAAAAGGCCATTAAGCTGAAACGCCCAGTCCCACGGCTGAAATGGTAGTTGAGCCCCAAGGGAAATTACTGCAACAAATAAGGGCAGGTTGAAAAGGTGTATCATATGTTGAAACCAATGAACCTGACATTTCTGACTATGTCCTCCCTCCTATGCTCCTCTGATGTACATAAACATCCCTTTCTAATAAATCTAAAAAGTCTATGATGACATTAGATATTATGTCCTGAAAGCCCCAAGTGAAGTAGGGATACCAGATCAGCTGAACCCTGAAGCAGTAAATATGGCCATGATACCTGACAAAGCCTATCTTAGACAAGTTCTGAGGTGCCCTGAGGTTATCAATACCACCAGTGATGCCGACCAGTTCATTACATTTCTGATCCAACCTACTCAACATGTTCATACTCTACAATCTATTAAAGATAGTTATCCTGAGACAGCTAAAAAACTTGTCTCTACTTTGCATCTTAAGAACTTCTAGCTCTCCCCCTTAACATTTGTGGAACTCAAACCTAATTAGAGGTTGTCATCTACAAGGTAAGGGTTATGGCCATCCTTGACACTGGTTCCCCAATAAATGTGACCTCCTTAAAACTTATTAAGAAGATTAAGTTGGCGCCTGACCTGGACTATTTCTAAGTGTATGAAACTTCAGGTCCCATTAGTACTTGTGCTATTGGGGCATACTCCTCTTTACCCATCATAAATGGGAAGTTCATCCTATTGACACCTGCGGCGGCCTTGGACAACAACATGTATAATATGCTTATTGGCACAAAATTTATGCTTGAGTATGACGGAATCATCAACATGAAACAGATTTATCTCTCTTTGCTCAATTATGAGGTTCCTCTGGTCTTAAACCATAAAAAACTAACAAGAAAGAATACTTTTTTATAGTTGAGTACCCTTCTTCTTCATTATCTCTACATTACACAACGTTTGGGTAACATACCAAGAAATTGCCAGATTTCATGTATGCTTTAGAGGGCAATCCGTTTTAAGCTTATAAAGAAGTATTAATAAGTCTGGTGAACAACGGGTGATTTACACCAAGATTACTTTATAAATCCTCAAAAACTGATTGTTACACCTAACAAGCATTGATGGAGTTAGTCCCTTAGAATCTTGAGTATTACCTGGCATACTAGATCCTGCCTACCAGCAATCTATCAATATTATTTTGGGGAATCTTACCAACAAGGACATCATTGTGAAAAAACATCAGGATATTGAAAAAGCCTGTTGATCCCACTTGAGGATATACAAAAAAATTACTTTATTGTTTCTATGTTGGATGTGGGCTTACCCACTGACAAATTGTTATGTACTTTGCCTAAAGTTCATATTTCAGATGAAATAACCCCAGATGAGATTGAAAAGTTCACTCTTTATTAGAGGCCTGCAGTGATATATTTCCTAAACCTGATATTGACTATGGGCACATAAAGGATTGGAGCCACACAATTGATGTCAGTAATGCTCATCCCATCAGGTCCAAACTTTATCATAAATCAAACGTTGAAGAGCAACAAATGAGTACAGAGATAAAACAGTTACTAGACGCTGGATTATTAGTACCTTCCTAAAGCCCTTGGCCATCTACTCTCTTGCTTATAAAAAAGAAAAACGGAGGTCATCAGGTAGTTATGGACTACCAAAAACTGAACAACCTCATGTAAAGGGATAGTTATCCTATCCCATACATCAACGATTTGGCACAACTCTCTGCCTCAATTTTTTTGCTATGGACTTTTTCAATGGATACTGGAAATTGGACCTTACCCCGCAAGACCAGGAAATATGTGCCCTCAAATTCAGTGAGGGCTTATTTCAACCCACTCAACTGCATCAGGGGTTGTGCAATGTGCCTGCAACCTTCCAGCAAGCAATGGACCACATATTGCATAATTTTAAGCTAAATTGTATGATTTTCTTATTTTGATGACATCACATTCTTTTCCAAAACTTTCAATTAAAATCTCACTCATTTAAAAGAAGTGTTTCAATGATTTAGTAAGTTTAACATTAAAATGAAACCATCTTTTTAGCACTAATGGTGTCCAACCAAAAGGGGGAGCCGCCACTCATCTTTATTTGCAAATGGTCCAAACAAAGAAATTATTAAAATTTAAAAATCATAATATGGCACCTCAGCTAACAGCCTAGGAAGCCATATCAGAAGGCAAGAAAGCTTTATGGAAACTTTTGTCAACATTAAGTTGAAATCCTCAAAGTGCACTTTTTTAAAAGAAATTAGATTTTCTTGGACATGCTATCTTCCAGAAAGGATTCAACCCTTACAAGATAATGTCAAAGCAATATCAAAAATGTCTCCTCCTCAGAACCTATGAGATTTTAAGGTGTTTCTGGGTATGATGGGATATGACCATAAGTTTATCCCCAAGTTCAGCCATCTCAGTGAGCCTCTCATATGCCTATTGGCTAAAAACTCATTTATATTGGGGTGCTGAACAAAAGGCCGTGTTTGAGATGATAAGAGAAGTTGCTACAAAAACAGCCTATATTATGGCACCTGGACTATGGTAAACCTTCTATTCTGTTTACCAACGCCTCTGATTACGTCGTTGGAGCCACCCTGACTCAATTGGATGAGAACGGTGTATATCATCCAGTTTCATACTTCAAAATATGCTTTTGAAAAGCTGAATGCAACTACAGCATCACATAAATTGATTGCCTTGTTTCTTTTTCACTGTAACATTACCTCCCTTTCTATATGGAACTTTATTTAACGTGGTTACAGACCAACCCACCTTAGAGTGATTACAAAAAATGAAGGATCTCACTGGACGGTTGGCTTATTGGGTATTGAAGCTCCAACATTATGATATGAAAATTGAACACTGAGCTGGAGCTCATCATATGCTTGTTGATGGATTGACTCAGCTGCCTGTCCTTCACTTATACAATAGTGAAGCGGAGAAATCACATGACCTCCTCATGACTCTTGATGCCTAGGAGGATGAGGATGAACCCATTAAGGATCTTTTAGAAAGACACTTTATTAACACCAAGGTGGAGAGCGGGAAGTTATACAAAAAGGTAGGGGAAAATAGGCTGCCCTATTTTAACCTTCATTATGAGTACCTGCTATCATGGAGGTTCACTCTACCCTTGGCACGGCGAAAAAGAGAAAAACTAATGAGTGGATTAAAGATTAGTACTATTTGGAGAGAATTATAGAATCTATTATTAAAGTCTTGGGTGACTGATTGACCTGCAAAAAGAAATCCAGTCTTAAGACTAATTACCAATATCAACCTACTACCCCTCAGCAACCCTTCCACATGATAAGCTTAGATGTGGTGAATCATATACCACAGATTACCGGTGGGAATCTTTACATACTATTAGGAATTGATCACTTTATGGTATGGATTGAAGCTGTGGCTCTCCCAGATGAAACTGACAAAGCTACCGCCACTTTTCTTTATCATCATATTTTTACCCACCATGGTTGCCCCAAAGTTCTGCTCTGCAATAATGAGAAAAACTTCATCACCATATTAATCAAGATCCTGGCTACCTCCATGGTGCAACAGACCGGAAAACCCCAGTTCCAACTGCTGAATAATTTTACATATTGCTTTAGTGCACTGACAAGCAACAAAAGTGGCCTAACAAAGTAGGGAGAGGTCTGGGGCACCAACAAGCAGCCAAACATTCACCTCTCATTGGTTGGCTATGTAATTCCTCTGTGTGGTTGGTCCAACTCAACAACGTGAAAGCTTCCTTAAAACAGAAACACCCAAAAAGACCACAGGTATGTGAGGTATGTAAACCCTGAAACATTCTTTTATTTTTATTCTAAATCATAAAAACCAAGGCGCCCGCTTACCAGAGCTCATTTGGGGAGCAACTGACAATGCCCCCAGTAAGGGAATGCTAGGGTCCTCATAGAATTTCTGAAGTGAGCTTTGAAATGGGCACATGCGCCTTATAAAGGCAGCACTTCAGGGACCTCACCCAAGCTATCAATTAGGCTGCACAAGCCTAATTGACAGCTCAAGTGGGGCACAACCTAGCGTCTGAAACAACCAAACCTAAAAATGTTTAAAAGCGATCCAACTCAGATTTAGAAAATCTGAATCTGAGTCAGAATGCAACATATGAGACAAACTCATCTGTTACATCACCCCCTGCTTAGATGAAAAAACCTCTCTGAAGAGGGGCCCCTCAGCAGAAGGCTGCCATGATGAGGGCTTCCTGGGGCGAGTTACCTCTAGCCCCAGGAAAATTAGCCTGGATAAACTCCAAGCCCCTCAAAGAAACACAGATGTCAGGATCAAATCGCCACTGGGCTGCCAGAATCAGCCCACCCAGCATGAGGATGCACGTCCAGCATGTGGCTGTGTTGCACTCCCCCTCTCAGGCCCCCATTGGTGATGGTCTTCCCATCCTGACTGGGAAGCCGTTTTCACCAAGGAAAACATGAGAGGGGCGCACTGTCCAGCGCAGCTGAACATCTGACCCCTTTCTGGGTGGACCATCTGCGGGGTGAGAGAGCCCTGCTGGGACAGGACCCCTCAATGCCACCAATCCCTGGTGAGAAGGAGGCCCTACTGGGAAATTGAACTGACAGTCACTTCAAATCCAAGGTTGGCCATCAGTCACTGGCTCCCACAGTGCTGATTCCTCAACAACTGGGACCAAGTGACCACTGAAGTTAGTCCAAACTGGGGATTGGCAGCATATAGCGAACAATTGACTTCAGAAATAATGTAACATATTGGAAAAACCCCAGTTCCAACTGCCAAATAATTTTACATATTGCTTTGGTGCACTGATAAGCAACCAAAGTAGCCTAACTGAGTAGGGAGAGTTTGGGGAACCAAAAAGCAGCCAAACATTCACCTCTCATTGGTTGTCTATGTAAGTCCTATGTGTGGTTAGTCCAACCCAACCATGTGAAAGCTTCCTCAAAATAGAAACACCCAAAAAAAGACCACAGGTATGCAAGCTATGTGAACCCTGAAACATCCTTTTATTTTTATTCTGGATAATAAAAACCAAGGCGCCCGCCAACCAGAGCTCGTCTGGGGAGCAACTGACAATGCTCCCCAGGAAGGGAATGCTAGGGTCCTTATAGAATTTTTGAAGTGAACTTCAGAATGGGCACACATGCCTTATAAAGGCAGTGCTTTGGGGACCTCACCCAAGCTATCAATTAGGCTCGCACAAGCCTAATTAGCAGCTTGGGCGAGGCACAACCCAGAGTCCAAAACAACCAAACCTAAAAAAATGTTTCAAAGCGATCTGACTCATATTTGGAAAATCTGAATTTGAGTCAGAATGTAACAAATAAGACAAACTCATCTGTTATACATGGTGTCACAACAACTCTTCTTGACCCTCTATAACCCTTTAACATACAGTACTATAGAAAGAGTTAATGGAACCTTGGTATCCATATAACAAAAAATGGCCACTTCAGGCCTTCTACACTGGGATCAGTTCTTGCTTAGTGCCCTTATGGCATATCATATTAGTTATCACCGGATCCTCAAAATGTCTCCATTCCACATCTTATATAGTCAAGAACCTGGAATACCCGCTCTCTTGTCTAAAGATATTTTTCTGCTGGGACTGATGATTCTGACAAAGAATTTAAGAAATTGGCTTAACACTTCATCTAACTACTAATATGATGCTATGATAAATTTAGCTGAAACTGTCACTAAGGAGGTCCAAGCAGGTAATGAGCTCAGACCACCTCTACCCTCTTTTTAAATATCTGATTTGATTTTATATTATCATAAATGTGACACTCTTAGACATGAGAAGCTTGGTCCATTTGTGAAGAAACTTTCTTTATCTTCTATAAGAGGGGTGATGAATATTTTATCAATTCAATTGCTTCTGGAGTTACTATCAAACAAGTACATGGACTTTTTCTATGCCCTTATTCTACCCCAACATTCTTTTAGAGGGTAATGTCAGACAATTGGATGTACAACTAGTTAATGAGAATGTTTCAGTGCTAAATAGTCCAATATTACTAGAAATTCTTTACCTCTTTCTTGACATAATCATTTAGGTCATAGTAATCCATTTCCTCATAGCCCTCAACTGAATATCCTAAATTCAGTTAACGAGGTTCCATCAAACCTCTTGGTGGAATAGGCAAACTAATGTGGAAGTTTGCCCATGCACTACTTTGAATTTAGTACAACTTCCTAAGAGAAAACTACCCCATTTTATAGAACTAAAGGAGATTCCAGGGAATGAAAGTATTTTACCCACTAGTCACCAACTAGGACATACAGTAAATAGCTGAGATAAAAATATTTTCAATAAGCTTTATTGGATTAAATATTATAAAGCATTACCACATGGATTTGTCATACCTGCTGCCAATCAATCACCCAAAATTAGGTCAAATTGAGATGAAGAAATTTTTGAGAGTTCTGATAAATTGGATCATCATTTAACTGAATTGAGCTACCCTCTGCCTAACCTGTATTCTCTTGCATCTCACTATTAGTATTTAAGTAGCACAACAATAGGATGTGTTAATTTATAAAAGTAAATGAGGTGTATCAACCTTAGTACAAATATACCATGCTAAGTTTTTTTTGCCTGTGCTGGTTTCAAACCTGTTTTAATCAAAAGTTGACCAAGAGTGGAGTAGGAACCACCCCACTCTTCTATCCACTCCTGTTAATTTAATTAAGTATTGCTTATTTTACTTTAAGGAAAGTGATAATATTGTCCTTATTTTTATATTATTATAATTACCTTTATTTATGGTTTACTTCCCCAATAATCTTAAGTAGCAGTCAAGATTTGTAATACTCTGACATCCAAACATTGTTGAAATCTTGTGCCAAAAGCACCTGTTAACACCAAAGTGCCAGGATTACAACAGTTGTCATATAATATTAAGCACACATAGTCAACTTGGAGGCAGTATCAAATTTATGATTGTGGGAGAGCACTGGGGTGGGGTGAGTTGGGCGGGCACATGTAAGGTGCAAAGTGAGATCCTTGGGTGGGACAAAATGAACTGAAGAATTTGGAGAACTGGAAACAGTATATATGTGTTTTTCAACAGATTAGAAAATGCTAGGAGGAGTTATGCTGCTGCCCCAAACTAGAGCAGCAGGTGGTGGAGCTAAGAAAATTTGGGAAAATGTACTTCAGTGATTCAGGGTTGGTAATTTTAACTTTTAATTTAATTTTTTTCAAAATTGATGTTGAACTGAAAGAAAAGTTTCATATACTAATACATATATATTAGATGTCTTAGAAAGAAGCTAAAAAAATTTCTGGTGTCATATTCTTGTTTCTTGGCCCCAATTTGGGTAGGATTGACTATTTTTGTAAAGATAAGAGACAATTTTAGTTTATTTTTAGACCAGTGCTATTTAACATTATAAGAAGTGGGAGTATATACTATGTTTTTAGCACTAGTGGTGCCCAACCCAAAAGGGGGAACTGACATGCATCTTTATTTGCAAATGGGCCAAATAAAGGGATTATTAGAATAAAATTCCTAATATGGTATCTCAGCTAACAGCCTAGGAAGCTATATCAGAAGGTGAAGAAGCTTTGGGGAAACTTTTGTCCAGCACCCGCTTTAGCTGGTGGACCATGGAAGACAGCATTGGGGTGGGAGCATCAGTGGCATGTGGCATAAGGTGGCATAATCTTGGGCTTTCTTCAGTAATGAGGATGGCAGTGTCCATCACCTCAAAGTATTGAGCAAGTTGATGCTCAGCAAAAGTGATGAGAGCAGGCACACAAGTAAATGACTTAATGTGCCAGCAGGTTTCAGGTTAATTAGGGTCAAAAAGAGAGATTTTTGCTGCATTGATGCAGGTGCAGCTTGCACTAAAATCCAGCTCCTCAATCTCATACTACACCTATTCCTCAAAATCATGAGGGAAATGGGAATAGGAACACCCTCAACCAGGGGTTCCATTGCCCCATGGAGTTGCTGGCAGATTAGGGTGTTGGCAGGAGCTGCAGTGGCTTCAACTGCCATTTTATTTATTCTTTATAAATAAGATAACCGTTTTTAGGATGAAAATGATGGGGGTGCAATTCAGGAGGATCAACAAAAAACTCCTCCAATGTAAAATATAGTCTAACATTATACAATTGATCATTTCCTGTCAGGGAATATATGCTACGTTAGTATATATATTTAGGATTTACAAATCATTTTAATGACATTTCAATTCATATAAAGTGTTAATTGTTTCATATTACAGCATACTTTAGATTGAATCATTTTTTCCTTTTTACTTTTTTTTAGTACTAGATGGTTCCTTTTTACTTTTTTGTTTGATAAAAGTATTTATATAGTATAGTTGTTAAATCAATAACAAATGTATTTGTTAAAATGAGATAAATATAATAAAGATTCTAAATACTCTGTTTAAAAATGTAACAAAGACTATTAATACATTTGGTTTATTTTTACTGCTTGTAGTCAAATTACTTACATGCAAATATCGAGTTATCTATCATATACTAGGTAGATTATTTCATGAAAATGTGTTGTAGGGTAAACGTATGCATGCTTCTTAGTATATTGCTGAAATTTATAAACTTATCTGATATTTAACTTATATAGTGCTTCATATAAAGTTTCTTCATATAAAAAGATTATCTGAGTAGGTAACAATAGAGCTATTATAACTGTTAGTGTTAACACAAAATAATGCTAGGAAAGCTGAGCATTAATGAATGAATTCTAAAAAAGCGTAAAGTATGAGATGGCTTCGCTTTACCTACTAGGAACGATTCCTAAACGACATGATGATTACAGAGTTTGCTTTAGAGTGGTATAAAAATTCTCCCTCACAGGGAATCGAACCCTGGCCGCCACGGTGAGAGCGTGGAATCCTAACCACTGGACCATGAAGGACAAGTTTAAATTTGTAATTTTATATTTATTCTAATTGACATATTTCATGGTTTAATAAAATACGATAAAATGATCTTCATTTGCACAATATTCTATACGCTTAATCTTTCCTTTTATCTAAAAGCGTACCTAATATAAATTTTGGTCCATCTATAACTACCATGAATTTTATCGATATCTTAAATATCAAAGTAACTACAAGATTGAGTTTTGTCATCGAAAGCAAAAACATGATATCCTTTTAATGTCAAGTATATGTTTCACGCAGATTCATTTTTCAACAAACTCCTTTATTTTTTAGTATTGTACTATTTAAAAACTTTTTTTAACTTATTATAATCATCTTATTTTATTCGAGGTGGGCCGACCTGGGGATGATACCGCACCGATTAATGGGAAATCGAATGAATGGGAAAGGAGGATAAAATCCGAAAAACCTCCATGCACGGTGTATGATAGGCCAGGAACTCCATGGACCGCCTTTGCTATTCGCTATCTCGGTTCGGGGCATTGGTGCGCAACGCCAACACAGTCATAATCGTCCCCTACCCAAAGTTCCTGTACCGGAATCGAACTCGGGGAGACAGCGGTAGAGGTCCCTATTCTACCACTGGGGTATCCTCCCCTCTATTTCTTTTATAAAGCAAATATATGTTTATTCGAGGTTGGAACTATAACGCAAATATAAAGCTTGTTAAGTATAGATGCAAATATGTTATACATTCTAAATGTTTTAATTTTAGGTTTAATCTATTTAACTTTTTGCTCCAAGTGCTCTCCTAGGGATAATGATTTGTTTCCCAATATCAGCTGAGAATTAGTAATTTCAGTTGAATTCCTAGATTTTTGATTCTCTCATGCATTGTACCATGTGAAATATAGGCAAATCACTGATTTTCACAACAATTTGTAGTGACCTCTAAGTATGACTTGTTAAAACTTTTCTCTCTTGTTGCAATCACTTTTACAACTTATTCAATTCAAGTCTGATTCTAGTTTGATAATCTCACAGAGGAGATTAGTCTGCACCTATGTCAGGGAGCAGTTGGGCAAGTAAGGTAAGAGGAGCAGGTGGTAGGCCCGCGGCCTCCAATGTTTGGAAATGCCCCAGAGAAACTGGCAGAATAGAAAATAATAAAAAACTGGCAGTCACTATTTCCCCAGAAATCCTCACTTGGCAAGCACAAAGCAACCAGTACATCAACATGCTACACTCCCAACCACTCTCATCGGTGGAATATGGAGTCCATATGTTTCTGGACATCCAACAAACAGCTTTATGGAAAAAATCTTGTGGGGATGTGCACATTTTTTTCCCAACTGTGGTGTATGTTGCACCTCACTCCATGTCACATAGTTGGCTGGACCTCAGTTTTAAAAATAAGGAGGCAGCAGACAAAGCTGCTGTGGTGCATGTAGTGATCAACCTCCCCAAAGGGCAATAGGTCATCAAAACCAAATGCACCAGATGGATAAAATCTAACCAAATTTTCCTCACATTTGACTTTTTGCCTACTACAGTAAAATGTGCCATTTTGGAGCAACACCTGAAAGATGGTCTCACCATTTATGGCAAAATACAATCTTTCAAGATGCAATGCTTTATGCTGATACCACACCTGTGCACCAGCAAAGCCAACACAGTTCTGACCCCAACTGAGGAGATCACAAAGGACCTAACCCAGATCCTGCACTCCACATATATCAATATTGAAGGGCATACCACCCACCCTTTCTGGGTAACCATAGGCAGCGCACCCCCTATCTGCACCCACTGTGACATGTTCAGCCATAAGGTACATGTATGCCCCACCAAGGAGGGCATCACATTCCAAGAGCACCCCTCAGCGGCCATGGCCAGCAGAGAAGCACACTACAAACCAACCACAAGCACCAAAGAGGCTTTCCCGTGGGGAGCACAAGGCTGCTACCTACTGGTAAAACCTATCTACCCTCAAGAGCGGAAGAAGGCTAAACAGGCCTGCAGGGCCACGGCCAAGGAAGCAGCCAAAGTCACCTCCTCTATCCCATACTCCCAACGCCAGGAGGACATCAAAACCTTCGCGGCAGAAGCAACTTGGGAATCCATCAACCAATCAGATTGGGAAGCCCATGCCAATTGGGCCAACCAATCTGAGGATCTAATGGGTGACTTGATCTCACCTGACCTTTGAAACCAAGCTCTGGTTGAAACTGACTTGGTTTACAACCTACCTGAAAATTTTTTTGACCCAAATGTTGGTGCACCAAACTCATCTGCACTGCAAAAAAATTAATTCAATGTCGGGGAAACAAAAAGTGAAGGCAAAAGCCAATGAAAACCTTTCTGCTAAAATTAACAAAACCACCAATAACATTGCTGCAAACACCCACGCTGCCATGAAGGCCTGTGGGGATCTAGAGGAGGCTAGTGGGCCCAAGTGCCCACCCCCTCACACCTAAGGTATGATGGGGGAAACCTTCACTTTAGGGACGTTGAATATCGCTGGACTTAAGGCCTCACCGTCCCAGGCTAGGAAACTGAGTTTTTTACAAAAAAATTTACCCATGGATATCCTGACCATCCAGGAGTCCCACTGTCCATGAGGTTCTGAGGATGCTTGGAAAACCATGCTCCTCCCATCCCTATCTTTTTGGTCAGAGCACTGTGGGGTGTTAGTTTGGAAAAACAATTTTTTTAAATTTTTATCATTAGAATCCTTCCTCAATGGCCAAATCCTTGTTGTCACTTTCTTGTGGGCCAACGTGGCGCATGCCATCATCAACATCTATGCCCCAACCTGTGCACGAGAGCGTCAGGAATTTTTCTCATCAGTTAAATCCCTCCCGTTACCCCCAGACCCTTTTGTAGTTGGTGACATGAACTGTTAGCTAAACATACCCATGGACCGTTGGCCTTCCTCCTCCCATGCCCCCCAGGGTCATGTAGAACTTCGCGTTCTAAAGGCCACCCTTGGGTTAATAGATGTGCTGCTGCGGCAAGCCCCACTGCTCAAAAACATGATGCGCCCCATGTCCACAACGGCCAATTAAGGTCCATGACCCGCATCAACCTTATCCTCATGCCAGCGAGATTTCAATCTCATATTTCCCACTTCCAAACAACAAAAATTGAATTCTCTGACCACCAGCTGGTCTCAATAACCTACCACTTACCTGTCACAGTGGCTAAGGCCCCACATTGGTGCAAACTCCGCCCTCCCAAACTTGCGCCACCAAGATTTTCCGCTTGGGTGGAATCAGCAACTTTGGCAAAAGAGTTTGTTACACCGTTTTGCGCGGACCCAATTTCCACATGGTCAGCCTTCAGAGAGGATATCATCTGCCACTCTTGCCACCTCTCCTCCTGACGCTCATGAGCCACATTGGCCATCATTTCACGCGCTCTGGCAGAGTTGGCACACCTGGAGTCCAACATCCCAGCCACAGGCTACAGCCCTGCATGGGGCCAGAAGTGGGTGGAGGCAGCCACCCACCTCAACGCGCTCAAAAGGCAACACAAACATTGGGTTTGTGTTCAGTACAGGGCCAAATGCATTACAGAAGGTGCCAAGTGCACCGCATATTTTTTTAAAAAATTCTTTGCACCATGCCAGAGCATGGCCTGCACACAGGTGTGGAGATTGGATGATTCCGTCGTGGATATGCCAGCCAAAGTGGTAATCAAAATACAAAAGTATTACTATGAGTTATACCAATCTGATCCAATTCAGCCAGCTGAAGTGGCAAAATTTTTTGACTGAACCCACATCTGCACCGTTTCCTGATACCCATAATTAATGAATTTGATTACTCCAAATGAACTCTGGACAGCCATCCGCGGTGCACCAAACCGGAAATGCCCAGACCCAGATGGCATTCCATATGAATTCTACAAAAAGTACTTCAAATATATATCCCCACTGCTGCTTGCCTCCATTAACCAGAGCCTTCTGGAAACGCGCCTCCTACCAGGAGGACAAGAGGCTTTTACCATCACACTCTTCAAGAAAGGGGACAAGCTAGACTTAGCCAACTGGCACCCCATTTCTTTAACTAACACGGATACAAAAATTTTAACTAAAAACATGGCTAACCGTTTAGGGATTATAGCATCTGCCACCATCTCCCCAGAACAATTTGGTTTCATACCCAAAAGGTCGATTTGGGACAATGTGCACTCTGTGGCTGATGCATGCCAGTCCACAGCCTCTGGGGCACTTGTATTCTTGGACCAACAGAAGGCCTATGATAGAGTAAGCTGGGAATACCTTAGGGCCTGCCTCCATCAATTCCGCCTACCCCCCCCCCCCCCCGCTTCATCAACTGGGTAATGCTGCTCATGGAATCTGCTACAATGGCAGTGCGTGGCCCTGGCTTCCTAACAGAAGTAGTCCGCCCTCAAAGGGGCTTGCGATAAGGGGACCCCCTTAGCCCACTCTTATACAACTTCAGCCTTGACCCACTACTTCAAAACGTGAATGCCCACCTCACTGGGGTCCATGTACCAGGCCAAGCCCCAGTCAAGATGATGGCGTTTGCAGATGACTGTGTGGTTGGGGTGTCTAATAATAAAGATGCACGCGTGCTTGAAGCTCTAATCCAGAAGTATTCCTGGGTAAGTAATGCTGCACTGAACGCTTCCAAAACCAAAATCATCCTCCTTGGTCAGTATCAAACCTGCTGGGCCCTAGCGACCAGTGCCCAGCCCAGCTCATCTGCTCGCACATGTGCTCGCCCTCCCTGCTCACCCCACACTGCCCCACTAGTGCTCCCCTTCATGCCATGCCCTACCATAGGGCCTGTCCGCCATCTGGGTGTGTGGGTGGAGGCAGGCGGGTACGCATCAGCAGTAATGGAAAGTCGTATTCTAGACAACATAATGAAGCACATCGCCTCCCTCAGAGCCCACCCTACTTCCCTTACTGGCAGGGTTGTTTTAGCCAACTCTATGCTCTTCTTTAAAGTCTGGTTTGGAGCCCATGCCATCCACTTCTCCCCAGGCTTTTTCAAATCCTTGTATGCCCTTCTTCAAGGATGGCTTTGGTCAGGCCACCCACCACCAGTATGGTTAGAGGTCATGTTTGGCCCTCATCATCATGGTGGCATGGGCCTGCTTGACTTCAAAGCCCATTCTGCCAAGATCCTGGGCACCTGGATTGCGGCCATCACCGCCCCTATGCTCCCCTCTCAACACTGGTCCCATGCAGCCCGCTCCAACTTCTCCCGCGCCTTGGGCCTTAACAATCCATCGAACCCTCACTCCTTGATGAAATACCTGGCTTCCCACCCATCAGCCACAGGTCCTCACAGTACTAAAACCCACTACAAATGAATCCTCCTCTCCATGCGGAGCGCTGAGTGGAGAATTCATATTAGTGGACACACAGCCCAGAGAGGCCGCCCCTCTCCTCAGTTCACACAAGAGGTACAGGGGTTACCCATTCAAGATGGCGTGATCCCCATACGGCCCCATGTCCTATCCAGGGTGGACTACCTGGACATGATGGACATCCCTTATTCCCTTGAGACCCAGAAGACTATTTGGAAATACGCACACCATCCTCTGTTGCATCCTCAAATCCATTCCCATGTGTGGCGCTGCCTGAGGTGGGTGTACCATACAGCTGAGCGCTCTAACGCTTTACACTCATCCTGCGTTGTGTGTGGCCAGTATGGAATGCTGTTCCACCTCATGGAGAAGTGTCCTACCTCTAAAGTGATATGGCGCGAAGTTCAACATCTGCTTGGCCAGGATCAAACACATCCCTTCAGTCTGTCAAGAGATATATTTGCTTTATCAATGGCCTCCCCCCTTCCACCCTCCCTCCGTGCTCTGGTGGTTGCAATCGCCATGTGGACTATCCATACGATTGTCTTGGATGCCATCGCAGGCTCCACCCCCACCCTCCCAGAAGCTGTCCACAGATTCTGGTCTCATTTGGTGGACCACTTTCAGGTGTGGATGCTTGGATACCTCCCACCGCATCGCCAACAGCTGGTCTCCTCCTGGTTCCCAATTTGGTTCATCAAATAAGACCCTTTCCTCCACACATGTTCAATTGTGGCTACAGCCCCTTCACACATTCCCTCCCCCTCCCCATAGTGGCGTTCCCGCTGGCAACAAGAGATAACATCGCTTCTCTGGGGTGCCTTCTCTGTTACTAAGTTTTGTTTCTTTTGGGTCAAATTTGGAAGTGTCCATCCCATGGTTGGCCTTCCTCACAATAAATTTAAATCTAAGTATGACTTGTTTGAATCCCACAATTAACATTCTGCTTTTGAGTAAATTGGTTCGGTCTAATGTGCATGATGTTCTTTACTTACCTGCCAGGGTCAAGTCCTGATCAAATAGGGGTTTTGGCTGCAAGAGCATCAAAACATCGCACTTATGTTAGGAGCCTTGTACAATCAGCTTTGGCTGATTTGACTGGACAATATTTGATAGTGGGGTTGATGCATTCGCGTGGATACCCTTAATTATATAAAAACCAATATCTATATTTTACTTAATTACTTTTCTTTTAAATCTATCCTAAAGCCATAAGCTAAGTTATTTTTATTTAATATAAAAAACACTAAAAACTATTTATATTAAATTCTAATTAAACTGATATGCTGATTATACACTAATGTTGGTTTTGTTTATTTTAAATAGAGCTTTCCCACAGCTCTATCTGTATAATAATTGCATATTTAAACATTTATAGTGGGTCAATTTTGGGACAAGTATACAATGACAAGTTTTCTAGCCAGTACTCGTTTCAAATCTGTCAATCAAAACCTGCACAGGAATGGTGTAAAGAGTGTCTGTAACTCTCTTGTTCCCTGTGAGGTTGTGTGGGATACACAGCCACACCACCAGGGAACTAGTCTTTAGAAAGATTGTAAAAAGAGCACTGTGGAGTGTGATGGAGCCAAAGGGAACCAGGGCAAGGGTGTACAACACAATATACAGTAGAAGATAGAAAATAAATAACAAAACTTGGTTGGACCCCAAAGGGGAGCTCATAACCAAGTGAAGATCTGTGCTGGAGTGTTTGGGTGCCTCAATCTGGAGGGGACCAGGGTGGCCCAGCAGTGCACCAGATATGGTAGATGTTTTTGTAAAAATAAAATGGCCAACGTTGTTAGAGACCTCTTCAAGAAGGTCTACACACAGTTTTGCCTAAGGAACCATATTAAAAAATGTAAAATGATGGGAATTTATTAGGAAGTTGACCAATGAGGAAAGTTGGTCTTATAAAAACATACTTAAATAATGGGGGCAAATCATTGATCAAGGGAAATAGCTAAGCCTAAGTGACTCAATAGGTGCATCCTACCACTGGCCCAGGTACTGTAGATCAAAATTGACTGAATTTGAGTTATTGATTGAAGGAAAAGCTTACCAATTTAGCAATATCAAAAATTGAATGGGTTTCAAAAATCCATTCACTAACCAGCTGAATCAAACCATTGTTATTTTTGATATAGCTGGTGCATTTTAACACCCTTGCTGTAACACTGGGCCAAGCATCACGCTCATCCTCAGGACCAACCTGAGAATATATTGCCTGAACCCAGTGTTGGTCCAGGGTATGTTTGAGCTCAGGGAGTCACCAAATTAACCTTTTTGGCCTTCTGATGACCAGTTTTATCCTTACAGTTAATTCCCTCAATCATGTCATTAAGCCATGACAAGTGGAAGCAAAAACCACCCTACCAGGCTCTTTTATAATAACACCTTACTTTCATTTAAATTAAAATTGAAAACAAGGGTAAAAGAGAATAGTGGAAATGAAAGTTTTAGCCAAAATAAAGACTGGAATCAGATGCTACTAATTGACAAATATTGCTGACTATTCCTTGTCAGAAATCACCATTAATAGCCATAGTTCTAGCTTTGGTAGGATTACTTGCCAATAGAGCTTTAATCTATTGGTTTTTTTGTTAAGTTTAATAATCGCTCTGGGGGAAGTTAGGCATGAGGCTTTGTAACACCCCAGAATTAAGCACAATAGCTTTGAAATCCACAAAAGCTGATAATAGGGAATAAATCATTTTGAGACTAGATCTTTCTAATAGGGGCACTAATGGCTCAATTGCTTGGCCACAATTGCTAAGTGTACTACCCATATACAGTACTGATACAGGAAAGCTCAGAGCTGAATTAGTTGTGATTTCAGGGTTTTTGTAAAGAAAAGTTCTTGCAAGGGATACAAATATGGCAATAATTTTTAGATATGTGGTGTCTCATTGTAGACCAGTACTACTTGAGAATAATGCACTTAAAATATTGGTGGCTGATAATTGCTTCTGGTTTGGTGAAAACTAGTCAGCTTTTGTGAGTATAATCTTGGCTGCTGTGCTTGCCCAACTTGAAAACCTGGAGCAGGATCTTCCAGGTGATAAAACACTGGGTGGAGGATACAAATTTGGAATTGAGGCCCCAAACCAACTTCTGAGGTTATAGTTAGTATTGTGCCCCTCCTGCACCCAGCTGTTTATAATTCTGGGTCATGTTGGCAGGTTTGGCATAGGTTTCAGGAGAAAATTCCAAACTTCAATTAAATTAGATTTATAAAATCTTTTTTACATTGTTGGCAAATTTAACCAATTTTATTTCATTACTCCCACATTGTCACCAAGCACATTGCAAAATTGTGAGATTTGACATCCTGTCAAATATGGTAGCATTCCACACTGTAATTCTAAGTAATTAGCTGCCTAGATGAAATGCCCAATTGCACAGCTGCCAGTAGTAGGGCTCTTCTGCCAGGCAGGCATCTTTAAAACACCCTAACAAGTAACCATAATTAATAATTGCATTTGTATTTTTAATATGATATAAAATTATAGTTTCTCTAATGCTTTATATATTCATCTTTTTGAAAACAAATAGTGGCACAGCTTACCACTAGTGCTAAAACAAAGAGTGGCACAGCTTAAACAATTAAATTTTCTAGATAGATATATAAGAAATTATGCCTTAAATCAAATGTAAAACTGTCTGAAAGCTAGAACATGGCTATAAAATACAATATAATTAATATATACAAAAAATAATAAGATTATGCATGAAAGAAAAGGTATTATATTTATCTAAGGCAAGCTGACCAGGGGATGGACATAGCTGAAATAGAGAAAGAAAGTATCAACATGGTACCATATAGTACTAAAAAAAGTATCAACATGAAACATGAGTATGGTCAACTCTATTGTAAAAAGTTTTTCCACCTCCAGATTGGGACTTGTATTTTTCTGGTTATGCCATGGGCAAGGTTTTTGTGTTATTAAACCTACTAACCGCCAATAGCTTCCTTTGGCTGGTACCCTGATTGATATGCAAAACATGAAAGAAAAGGTAATTTATTTGAATAAAATTAAGGGAGGGTGCACCAGTGGTAGAGTATGAATTCAATGACCACTGCCTCCCAAGTTTTTTATTTAACCAAGGCAAGCTGACCAGGGGAAAGACATTACCAATGCTCAAATGAGCTAAAACTTAAAATTAAAATAAAATAAAGTCTAAATGAGACAGATGGATCTGCTTAAACTGACAAAAAAATTCAAACAAAACACACTAACCAAGTCAGAAGTGAAAACTGATATACATTCATGGCGGTGGGTGAAGGGGAATTAGGAGGCTCTTCTTCCTCATCTGTTGTGGACATGTAGTGGCACAAAACTGATAGCAATGGTGTGGGCGCATCATGGAAATGGGGGTCAAGGTAACAAATGGGTGCTTGCAACTTTATGTGTGCAATGAAGAGGATGGAAATATAGTCTGCAAGTGCTTTTTCTGCCTCAAGGCGTGTTTTAGGTAGGGTGGCGATGGTTGCAAGGTTGTTGCAGGTAATGTGGGTCTTTGGGCTTAACTTTGCAACCAAAGCAACTTTTTGAACTGCTGAATTTGCCACCTGATAGTATTGGAGATGGTCTTTTTCCTGTTTTGGAAGCATGGCACTAGGTAGGATAGGAGGTGGCAGGCCCATAGCCAGTACTGCAACCGATTTTGCATTAACTTTATGGGTTGGACAACATTTGGTGGAGGCAACTGCCTCTTCAGCTAGTTGGTAGTCACTTTTGAATGGGGTGCATCAAGCGAGGCGCATAATGGCGCTTTTGGAATTGGGTCACATAATCAGTATTGAGGTACATTTCAAATGGAGGGGCCCCAGCCCATTTGGATTCAGGGATAAGCTCTCTCAATTCATCAACTTCAACCAAATAGAACCATGGATTTTTGTTGAATTTGATTGGGTTGTTTGCATATGGGTTATCTGTTGCATTTGCCTGAAAGGATGGTTTAGAACTTACTTTTGTCCATTCTGGCTCCTTATTGGTGGGTTTAGGAGAAGAGGTTCTTTTAGGTAATTTTTAGTTTAAAGATTCAGTGGTTGCTGTGGCTACCACTTTGGGGGAGGGAGGGGGAAGGATAGTGCCCCATTTGAAAAAATGTTATTGGATCAGCTATGAGTTATTGTGCATAGAGTTGGGTGTGGATGCCACAGCTCGTGAGATGGAGGGGCAGCATCATTTTTAAATGGTACATTTTGAAACAGGCAGGGCAAATGGTGCGCTCTCCATCCAATTGAGCCCAAAAAGGATGGTTTAGGGCAGGTGATAATGGTGCAAGGGGGATTGAGAGGACTATTTCTGTTGATACTGGATGAATAGTTGTGAAGGCACGGGGGCCTTTGAGGCAAGTGGCTCCATTAGGAACCACAAATTGAATCGTGGGATCAGAACTGTATTCAAATAATCCAGAGATAATTTCCTTAATTAAAATTTTGGGTGGTAGGTGGGTAGGGAGGCCTGCAAACTGAAACACAAGAGTGGTATCAGTGGGCAACTGGGTACAAGTAGTTGGGAGGTGGTGCCCTGGAACACCAGGGGAGGGTAGCTGCTACTACAGCATCAGCTTCACTTGAGAAGCCAATATCAAAATACCCCTTAAAGGAGTGGAAGTCAATGAAGCCTGAATGCTGTATAACAACCTGAGCTAATTTGATAATGGCTTTATCTGAATATGAGAACAACTTGCCATATTCAACCTGAAGGCCAAATTGCATGTTGCTCTGGGGGAGCACAAGGGGGCAGAATGGCAACACCTGGTTTTGGGTGAGATGTAAGGCCAAGTCCTTAGGCAGGACATAGCGTCCTGAAGAATTTGGAGGGCTAGCTGAGCCATCCTGAGAACGTTTTGGCAATGGCCAAAAACATTAGGAGGTGGTGCACCTCTGCCCCACGTGGGGGCAGCGGGCGTCAAATGCATCAACATAGGTAACTTGAATAGGGCGATGACAAGTGGAGCTGTTTGTACTAAATTTCAAACTACAATTAGACCAAAAGTGAGCAAATTGAGAGAGAGAAGCCACTAACTCTCAAATTTTATCCCATTAGATAAACTTTTGTAGGGCCACTTTATGACTGTGTTGGCGTTTCACACCAATGCCCCAAACTAAGATAGAAAATAGAAAGGCAGATCATTTATTTTCTGTCACATCAGAATGCTATGTGTGAAGGATATAAGGATTTAATAATTTTAAAATTAAAATTTAATTTCAACATATAACTTAAAAACAGTGTGGTATCATCCTGAAGTCATCCCACCTCAACAAATAAATAAATGAATAGATAAACATAAGCAAATATAAGTAAAGATCTTATATGGGGAAGGCTGACCATGGGATGGACACTTCCAATAAACACCAACAACAAAATATCAAGAAAGATAGGGGCACCCCAGAGGGCTGAAGCTACCTCCTGTTGCCAGCAGGACCACCAGTGGAAGGAAGATGGGGAGTTTCAGGGGAGGCCTGGGCCAAAACCAAACACAAATGAAGTAAAGGGTCTGATGAGAGGAACCAGATGGGGAGCCATGATGACATCAACTGGTGGTGGGTGGCAGGTTGTCAAACAGCCAAGCTTGGAAGTGATCCATAAGGTGAGAGTGGAAGCGACGCACATCTTCAAAGAGGGTTGGGGTAGCGCCAGAAAGAGCGTCAAGGACTATTGTGGATTATCTATAGCACAATTAATATAATTAAAGTGAATAGAGAAGGGTGGATAGAGGAGGTCATGGAAAAGGTGAAGATGTTTTTAGACAGGCTGAAAGTCTGTACTTGCTCTTGGCAAAAGAGATGCATAACATCCTACCAGATCGCCTGTGATGGCAGGAAATCTTCCAGGTGATGGACTAATGACCTATACTGACCACACATAATGCACAAAGACTGAGAGGCATTGGACCACTCAGCAGTATGGTACGACTTTCTTGGGCATCTCCACACATGGGCACAAATCTGGGGCTGTAAAAGAGGATGGTGTGTGTACCGCCAAATGTCCTTCTGGGTCTCCAAAGAGTACTGGATGTCCAGCTTGTTAAGATAGTCCACATGGGCAATGATGAGGGGACATTGAGGTACCAGGTTGTTTAAAACAACTTGCCCATGGACTTATTATTTGAAACGGGGAGTAGGGCGACCCCTCTGGGAAGTGGGTCCACTGATGTTGATTCTCCACTCAGCACTCCACATGGAGAGAAAAATACGTTTGAAATGGGGCGGCATCCCATGCCGGCCTGTGGTAGAGGGATGAGAGACCAGATATTTAAGCAGAGAGTGGGGTGGGTAGGATTGCAGAGGCCAAGGATACGGCATAATTAAAGCAGGCTGCGCATGGCCAGAGCTGGTCTGATATTGTATGGTTGGTGACTGCAGCAATCCAAGTGCCAAGTATTTGGCGGCATGAGCCTTAAAGTTGAGCAGGCCCATACTAACACTATGGTGAGGGCCAAACATGACATCTAGGCGCATAGGGGGAGGGTGGCCTAACCAAAGCCACCCTTGTAGGAGGGCATATAAAGAGGTAAAGAAAGAGGGGGAAAAGGTGATGGCATGGGCACAAACCAGAATTTTGACAGGAGCATAGAGTTTGCAAGCACAATCCAGACTGTGAGGGTAGTCTGGTGGGCTCTGAGGTAGGCGATAACCTTTGTGACATTGTCTAGGATGTGGTGCTCCATTACCAACAAGGCAAAACCTCCCGCCTCCAGCCACACTCCCAAATGGCGTACTATACCAGCAGTGGGTCTTGGCACAAAAGGGAGCACAAGTGGGACATATGGGGTTGCTGTGGCGAGTGAACCAGAGAGCTAGCTGCTGGGGCAGGCTGACTATGGGGCGCTGGTGACCAGCGGGCTTGGTACCAGCTGAGGAGAATGATTTCAGTTTTTGAGGCATTAAGGGTGGCGTTACTGACCCTGGAGTAATTCTGGATAGTTTTCTCCAGCGCTAGTGCATCATGGATCTCATACATCCCAACCACACAGTTGTCAGTGAATGCAGCATCCTAACAGGTACTTGGACTTGCACATGGACACCAGCAAGGCATGCATTCACATTGCGTAAAAGTGGGTTAAGATGAATTTGAACAATAGTGGGCTTAAAGGGTCCCATTGGCAGAGACCTTTTTAAGGGTGAACCACATCAGTGAGGAAACCAGGGCCACGCACATCATTGTGGCAGACTCCATTAGCAATATCACCCAATTTATGAACCGGTGGGGGAGGTGGGATTTGTGGAGGCAGGCTCTGAGTTAATCCCAGGTGATCCTATCATAAGATTTTTGTTGGTTTAATAATACAAGCGCCCCAGTAGCCATGGATTGGCAGACATTGGCTACGGTGTGTATGTTGTCCCATATTGACCGCTTTGAGATAAAACCAAACTGCTCAGAGGAGATTACTTCAGAAGCAGCATCCCCTAGGCGGTTGGCCATAGTAGATAACTTAGTATCAGTATTATTAAGTGATATGGGGCGCCAGTTGGCCAATTCCAGATTATCCCCTTTCTTATACAGCGGTATAGTGCATGCCTTCTGGCCCCCAGGAAGATGGCACGTTTCCAACAATCACTGGTTCTTTGAGGCTAGCAACAAAGAGGTGAAACAATTAATATCTCTTATAAAACTCATAAGGAATCCCATCTGGACCTGGGCACTTCCTGTGCGGTGCACCGCAAATGGCATACCAGAGTTCATCAAGAGTAATTAGATTCACCAACTTTGGGTATTGGGAAACAGTGTGGATATGTGCACCATCAAGAAACTCACCAATTGCATCAGGTTTGACAGGTTGGACTTATACAACTCATAGTAAAAGTTTTAAACTTTGATTGCCTCTTTAGCTGGAGTGTCTGCGATAGAGTTGTCTGGCCGCCTCTCCTGTGTGCAGGCCAAGCTTTGTTGCAGTGCAAAAAATTTGCAGAAAAAAGAGGCGGAGTACATGTCACCTGCGATTATATTTTTTGCCTTAAACTGAACACAAATGTTATTTTTGTGTTGTCTTATCAGTGCGTTGAGATGAGCAGACACTTCTGCCCACTTATGACCCCAAGCCAGGATGTACCCTGCAGCAGGGACATTAGACTCCAGGTGGTCCACTTCCACTAGCATGTGCTTAATGACTGCCAAGGCAGCATGAGAGCGTCGTGATGAGATATGGCATGACTGAGGATGGTGTTTGCTCTAAAGCTGACCAGGTGAAAAATGGATCAGAACAGAACAGGGTGGCAACCTCCGGTGCCAAAGTTTTGATGTCCACCCATGGTGAAAACATGGGCAATGTGATATCAGCCAGTTGAAGTTTGCACCACTTCAGTGCATGTGCTGCTGGGCTTGTTAAAGTTAAGGATATAGATACCATCCTGTGGTTGGAGATATTGATTTTTTGTCATTGTAAAGTGCGCAATCTGGGGGAAAAAGCTCAATGGGGCAAGAATGAGGTCAATGTGAGACATAGAAATCAGCTGACCGTTGTGCACATAGGGATAGGGCATGTTGGGTAGCAATGGTGCATGCTTGGGGAGGGTACCAAAAGCCCCAAGATGGCTTTTAGAACGTGGAGTTTGACTTCCCCTTTGGGGGGGTAGGCGTTGAAGGCCAGCAGTCAGTGGCTGGGTTGGCCCAGAAGTTCAGGTCACCCACCATAAAAGATCAGGTGGAAGTGGGAGGAAGTTATAGCTGAGAGGAATTTCCAGCAGGCATGTGCACAGGTCAGGGCGTAAACATTAACAATAGAATGCACTTCATCATCCAATGAAAAGGACATGACAAGCACATGACCATCAAGATACAAATTTTTAGATATAGATTTAAAACTATGGGTTGCTTGTATAAGCACCTTACAGTGTGGCGACCAAAAAGAAAGGGATGGGAGGAGCATTGTTGCCCATGTTTCCTTGGAATAGTGTAGACATAGGGTTTCCTAAATGGCCAGGATTTTCCACAGGTAAATTATTCTTTAAAAAACTCAGTTTTCTAGCCCAGGACAGTGAGACCTTGAGTCCAGCAATGTTCAACATCCCTATAGTGAAGGAGACCCCCATTGCACCTAAGGTGCAATGGGAAGGGTCCCCTTGCCCTTCTTGCACCACATTCTCAGCAGCTGATTTATGTGAACAGGTTAGCGGCACCATGTATGTGTCCTTAAGGGTCACCTTCACTGCGGGCTTAGTTTCAGTTTTGGTGTTTTTTTATTTTAGGTCATTTTTCTATTGAAATGCTCCTGTGGTGCACCATCAGAGGTTGAATAAAACTCAGGGAGGGTTTGGTTGGAAGATTTGGTTTTGATCAGTGTGTAGTAACTTTGCGCAGATGAATCTGACTCAAACACCTGGTCTGCAGGTCATTTGGCCCAAATTGATTGGTGAGCAAATCCTTAAGCCACTTCAGCTGCAATTGACTCAATGTCAGCTTGGGTTTGGAGGGTGGTATCACGGACGCTGCCATAGCTGCTTCCTTGGCTGCTTCTCTATGGGCTTGCTTGGCCTTCTTGTGCTATTGTGGGGACACATGTTTAACCTGTATATAACACCCCTGCGCACCCCACAGGAAGGTGGCGTTGGTGTCAATGGTGGGCTTGTAATGGGAGTCAGAGCTAACCATTGCGTCTGGGAGGATTTCATTCTGAGTGATGCCCTCTCTGGAAGATCAGGTGTGTGCCTTATGGCCAAAAGCGTGACAATAGGTGCAGGTAGGGGGTGCACTATCCACTGTAACATGGAATGGGCGGGAGTCCTTCCCATCAATGTTAATAACTGCATTGTGTGGAATTTGAGTCAAGTCTTCCATGATGACCATGAGTGGGGTGATCACTGCAATTGCTTTGCCCGTGCTAAGCTCCAGCATAAGTGTGAAGAGCTGCATTTCAAAAGAGTGTAATTCCCTATATTTTATAGTCCTTCTGAAAGATACCATTCTAGTACTACACATCTCACCAGTGTGGGGAGAAAGTCAAAGTGACAAAATTTTGGGTAGATTTGGTACAACGCACGTGCTTCGTTTAGACCACCCATTGACCATACAGATCAACCACCACATGCACCTGTGCAGCTTTGTCTGCTGCTTGCGCAGTTTCAAACCCTAGGTCTAACCAACCCCAGGTCTTAGAATGAGGTGCTATGTACATGACAGTCAGGAAGTAATTGTGTACATCACCACAGAACTTCTCCCAAAATGCCATTAAATAATATCCAAAAACTCTAAGCCCATGCTCCACTGAGGACAGGGGCTGGGAATGTGGAGTTTTGATGTATTGGTTAGATTTTTCTTTTCAAGCTAAAATCTCCAGTGAGATACTCACTGCCACATTCTTAGTTTTGTATTAGCTATTGGTGTCACCAGGGCGTTTCCTAATTTTGGATGGTGTAAAAATCAACCCTGTGCCCTTTACAATGCTAGCCTAACCTTTATATGACATTTAGTGCACACTTATACCATTGTAGAGATTATCAAACTTACCAGTCTTGAATTGAATCAGTTGCAATTAGTGATTACAAACGAGAAAGAAAAGATCAGAAAATATAATTAAAGTTTAAGGGTTTATGTTATTTATGGTAATAAAAGAAACTACCAAACCATTTTTGGTGACATTGCACCCATAGCAGGTACTGAGTGGAAGATTTTCCAAGTTATTTATAACAAAAGGTAAATGTATAATTAGTGTAAAAAATCTTTTTGTGATACTAACATGACCAACCATGATTTAAACCATGTTTTAAGAATAGCTGAAAAACTTAAAATGTCTCTAAATAAGTATAAAACGGATTTATTTTTCTTTTACTTTGATAACTAAATTGAAGCCAAAACAAGATTTTTCAAAAAATACAAAAAATGACAGCTTGATTGAGCCAGGCTGGCTCTGCTAGCCCTCTGTTGGGATTTTTGCTATATTCCCAGCCTGCTAGATTACCTGGTATTGCTAGGGGAAAATTCCCTAAAGCGAAGTGAATTGGAAATTGGTTGGCCCAAGTTTTGGAGGAACTATGTTCAAGAGATTTTGAGATATTTGCCTGTTCATATCCGTTGGGGATCAATCCAGATGAATACTTAAGATCTCATTGGGTGGAGTTGCTGATGAAATAGGGGCATCTGATAGTGATTAACTATCAGGTGTACCGATTGGGATCAGTCAGGTTTCATCACCATTTGATTGGGAATGAATAGCGATTTGTGAGGTGAGTGATGCCGCCTGCAACTAGTGAATCAATCAGTTGGTGAGTGACCTGCCATAATGGGTAATAAGTCCCATTACCTAAGCAGGTTGCTAGCCAATTATGGTTGGTTTGCTTGGATTGAGAGGAAAATGTTAGGGACACGTTTTCAAACTCTTTCCATTTTGAGGTCTCAAGGATGTCCAATGATGGAATCCTAGCCAGGATGAGGAAGACCATCACTGCTGAGATGAGGATGGGTGATTCAATGGCAACGGCTGCTGTTTCATCTAAGAGGTGTCAACTGAGGGTTAGACAGCTAAATTCCCACTATATAATTCCCTAGGATTTACTATAATAAAAAACAGTATTTAGTAACAAACAGTATTTAGTAGAAAACAGAAATTTAAAGCATTATCTACATTTATAATATTGATTTGAAGTATATAGTTAAATTATCAGCTTCTATTGTGTTGTTCTATCTCAAGGATATTATTGCAGAAGGCAATAATTGGAAGACTCTCAGAGAGAAGAGTAAAGATCCAAGCGGGGATCTAGAGATGAAGGAACCACAATCAGGGATAGCTGCCAACTGTGTGTTGGGCTGAGAGAGACTGTCACCGGGGTATCTTAACAAAGATTGGGTGGACAAGAATATAGGGAACGAATCCCTACAAGTATGACTTCAAGAGTATTTAATCAGAAATACTGGCCAAGCGTTGGGCCGAATAATAGTTCAATCTCAACTACAGATAATAGTCTCCATACTATTATTAATCATTAATACATTCTATACAACGCGATGAAGTGCACAAGGAAATCAAACCTGTGCAGTATAAAGGTTACTGGTTTGACAGCCAATAATCAACCTAGAGTAAATTTTTACAAGTTGGTGCTCACTACAGGGGTAGTTGAGTGAAGAATCTATTATAATGTCATACAAAGAAGAGCTACGCAAGCTGTTGACTGAGATTGCCACTGTAAACCAGAATGCCTTAAACTCAGCGGACCATCAGGAGTTCGCGGCCTTGGAAGAATGAGTCGCCAAGGTGGAGGAAGGAGTAGAGAATGTAGCCAACTTTTAGGAATGAGTTACTTGGCAAAGTAAACTCATTGAAGAAGAAAGAAGGGGACCTCGTTCAAGAGGTCCTATACCTGAAAATGGAGCAAGAAGTGGATCGCGTTTGTTTAAGAAAATTTGGTGCAGATATTGAGAAATTAATCAAAGAAGTGGAGGAACTTAAAGCTCACAGATGTGCTTGTGAGCCTAATATGGCAAGCGATGCCAAAGAGAGAAGTCCTCACATGATACTTGGGAAGTCAAATACCCCAAGGAACATGACTGCCCACTTTTAATGCCATTTTGGAGATGATGCCCAAAGTCACTCCACAAGTTAGCCAAGTAGATGAACTGAGAGAATTGGCCAGAAATGACTCGGAGGAATTTAGGGCAATGCCAAAATTGCCAACATTCCATCAGGATAATGCCCCAGCGTTTTTCTGACTGTTTGACATGACTATGAATGGCTATGGAGATTGTCAAAAGGCGTTGACAGTCATGAACTGCCTGGACACTGACTGTCAAAACTTAGTGTTACCTCACCTAGAGGGGGACAGCTGGTCATATGCTGAGGCAAAGGCGGCCATCATGAAGGAGTTTGGGAGTCTGACATGCATGTCAAAATGCAAGCAAGAATTTATGGGAATTCAGTTCCATAAAGATGAGTCTCTTGCTAGCTTTGCGGATGATTTTACCAGGAGTCACAGATCCTGGCTGGAGCAAAAGTATTGGATGACTTTGATGCTAGAATCGCTTTGCAAGCGGCCCTTTGGCCCTATTGCAATTTGCATCATATGATGTCTTCCTGTGTTTGACAGAGATAACTACCTCGCAAATGGTAGACAACTTGAAGATTTTGGGAGTGACATTTGATGCCCCAAATAGAAGCTTCAAGTCCAATCTGGTACAAAATCCAAATCCCATGAAGGGAAATGAAGGAGCAAAGGAGGCTACCAATTGAAACATGCCAGGAAATAAGCCCAAAGAATTCAGATGGTTAAGCAAGAAGGAGAAGGTCTGCTATCAGTGTGGTGGGAAAGGACATTTCGCCGTACACTGTAAAAAGCCAAAGGATCAGATTAATGTGGTCCAGGCCAAGGAGACAGCAGCTGCCAAGGATTTGGGAAAAGGGCCCACTGCCTAGACAAGGAACAGTCTAGAGCGGTGGAGAAACCTGTTCCTCCTGATATCATGAATGAAGAAATTGACATTAGCAATCTGTTCATAGATGATGAGCAGGATCAGCTATACCAAGTGGTCAATATGGATGTGAATGCCGTGACCAGAGCTGGGGCAAAGAGAATTGACCCTGAGATAATCCAGGAAGTTGCCCAGCCATACGCCCAACAACTGGTGGAGAAGATTTGAACTGCCAAGAATCCTGAAGAGTTATCAGACGTCCGTTTAGATGAGGCCAATCTGTCTATCCCCCTCAGCGCGATAAAGGAATCATTTCCTGAATTATCAATGCAAATTATTCACACCCTAGATTTGGCTAATAATGCTGCCATTCACTCAGTAAATACTATATTACAATACTCTGAGTGTACATATATAGATATACAAGTGAATCAAGTGAGGGTGAGGGTGATTGTCTTGACAGCGGAGCGCCCATCAATATTGTTTCAACCAAGCTGGTAAAGAGGATGAAGATCTCGCCGGACTTGGAGCACAAGAGAGAATATGGAACAGCTGGGCCAAACACCACCGTTTCCTGTGGAGCGTATAGTGCGCTGCCACTATGATTTAGGTCATTGGTGGTATCTGCGCCAGCCATAGTTTTGGCAAACCAAAACTATGACATCCTGATTGGAACAGAGTTTCTATGGAAGTATGGAGTTAAATGTAACTTTGAGGATAATATGTTGACCATCTTGGGTCAGATGTTACCATTGGTATACCAGAAGGATGGTGAAGCTCCGTTGAATTGGAGAAACAACTTCATCAATCTGATATACAATGATGGCATTGTCCCAATTTGATACCAATTAGTTGGTAGGAAGTGACATGAAATGCCGGCGGAAATCCTAGAGAACTGGGGAATTCCACTAAGGATCAAGAAAGAGAGGACCATACCGGCCAGATTGCAGATAATAGTCAACACAGGGTTGACTTTGGAGATTCCTGAGCTGTTGTATGGGGAGGTCAGAAGCCCCTGGAAGAAGTCCAGAGTGGAGCCATGGGTGGCTCCTGGGATAATAATGCTGGGCCATGGAGAAATTTGAGTTCTCCTGGCGAATTTGAGTGAAAAACTGATGAAGATCAAGAGGAATCAGATCATCACATTTATTCATCTGATCCCAATGGCTGAATTGAGATGATTCCACGATTTTGGGTCTCTTGATGAAATGGGATTACTGGCTGGGGTAGCCAAAAGCATCAACCTATTGGTTGATTGAGAGCAGCTCGCTGATCTGCTGGAAGGCCAGCAGGAGGAGGTGCTCAAACTATTTGAGAAATATTGGGAAGTGTTTGCTCAGGATGACCACAATTTGGGATGCGCATGAGATGTAATTCACAAGGTCAACACTGGGGAAAATTTACCAATAATGATGAGACCAATCTGAAGATCAAAAGCCGCCAAAGCGGTAGTGGAGGATGAAATCAGCAAACTAGTGAAGCATGGGCTTCTAGTTCCATTGTCAAATCCCTGGGCGAGTCTGATTCTTGATTGTGAAGAAGAAGGATGGATTAAACTGGGTGGTGATTGACTACCAAAGGCTGAACAAAATTATGAAGAAGGATTTGTATCCCCTACTGAGGATTGACAATGTGCTGGATTGTTTAGGAGAAGCGAAGTATTTCTCCGTGATGGATCTGATCTCAGGATATTGGCAGATTGACTTGCCAAAGGAAGACCAAGAAAAATGCGCGATTATTACCGCGCAGGGGCTATACCAACTGATAAGGATGCCCCAGGGTCTCTGCAATGCGCCTGCAACGTTTCAGAGGGCCATGGATGCGATACTAAGCGACTTGAAGTTGTTGTGCATCCTGGTATATCTGGATGATATCAACGTGTTCAGTAGGACGTTTACTGATCACCTCCACCACTTGGAAGAAGTATTTAAGTGACTGTCCATGGCTAACCTGAAGATCAAGCCAAGGAAGTGCCACTTCTTCAAGAAAGAGTTGGAATACCTGGGATTTGTAATCAACTCAAGTGGATTGCAGCCGCAAACCCAGAAGATAGCAGCTATAGAGCGTATGGCTGTACTGAAGAGTGTCCAAGACATCCAAGTGTTCCTTGGGATGGTCAGATACTATAGAAGATTTATTTGGGACTTTGCCCAAATAGCTGAGCCATTATTCCATTTATTAAAGGATCTGAAAAAAGGATTTGTATGGAATGAAGAGGCCCAGGACTCCTTTGATGAGTTATGCCAGTATTTGATAGATTTTCCAATTCTGAAATATCCAAATTTTGATCAGGAGTTTATCATTCAAACCAATGCTTTGTTGATGGCGATCGGCGCCATACTGAGCCAAGTAGATGAACTTGGGGACAAACATCCAGTGGCGTATGTGAGCTGGACACTCTCAGCCACTGAGAGGAACTACACCGTGACTGAGTGGGAATGCCTTGCAGTCATTTATGCATGCAAGCAGTTTCAGGTGTACATCCATGGAACACTTTAAGGTGGTGACGGACCACTCTTTGCTGTGTTGGCTGCACAATCTAAGAGAACCAGAAGGATGACTGGCCCAATGGGCACTTAAGCTTCAGGCTTACAATTATGAGATAGTCCACTGAGTGGGGGCTTCTCACCAGAACGCGGATGGCTTATCGTGGTTGCCAATGGTCCAGTTGGTATACCCACAGGTGGATGAGCTATTCCAGAGAATGGTCAAAGGAAGAATTGGGGATGAGCCCCAAGAAATCCAAGGTGCGCTTTGGAAAGCGATGGAAAACACTGAGACTATGGATGGACAAGTATTCAAGATGATCAATGGGAAGTGGCTATTATTCCCAAAACTGTCAGAAAGAGCAGCGATAGTACAAGCAGCTCACAAGGTTGTCAGGCATGGAGGCCTGAGGAAAACAACTGACCATATTTGCCAGTATTATTACTGGGAATTGATCAACTACAATGTCATGGATCATCTGGCTTGTTGTGTGGAGTGCCAGCTGCACAAAACACACAAGAATACAACTGGATACTGACTGGTCCGCCCTGGATTTGCTTGGCACACAGTGTCCATCAATATGATGGGACCGCTGACGATGAGCACAGGGGGATTCAAGTACATCATAGTTGCCATTGACCATCTGATGAGATGGGTCAAGAAAAAGGCCCTAACCAGAGTAGACGCTACCAGTACTGTGAGGTTCATCCTGGATCAAGTGGTATACTGGCATGGATGTCCGCAGGTCCTGCTGAGTGACAATGGGACCAACTTCACTTCTCATGTGATCCTGAGGTTAAATGAAATAATGGGGATCCAAGGAGTCATGTCAGTACCATACCAGCTGGAGATGAACGGACTGGTAGAATGGGTCAATGGGACGCTGGCCGTGACGCTAAGGAAGCTAGTCGCAGGGAGAACTTCCACGTGGGGAATGTACCTGAGTTTGGTGACATTCGCTTACAACATTAGTCATCATATGGTGATGGGAAAGACGCCATTTGAATTTTTATATGGAAGAAAGGCCGCGTTGCTGCCAATTTTATATTCAGTGGTGGAACCTACGTCAGGGATGAGTACCAAGCAATACCTGAACTGACTGATGAGTATCCTGATCAATATGCAATTTCAAGCATTTGATAAAACCTTGAAGAAAAGGATATGAGAAAAATGATGGATGACAAGAACTGACTGGCATTAGAAGAATATCAAATAGGGGAAAGAGTTGCATATTGTAATATGCATGGTTTTGGATGAAGAAACAAGTTAGATGTGTTGTGGTTGGGTCCATTTGAAGTAATCGCCAAGATGGCAACCAATGCTTACTCCATCAAGAATCTCTCAGTGAAAAAGTTGTAAATTAAGTCCACACTAATTATTTAAAGCGTTGGATCGATGAAAAAAAAAAAGAGTTTCCTGAAGGACTGATGAACCACTAAGTTGGTCATGTCCTGATGATTAGGTCAAGTCAAAAAAAGGACCTCTGAACCAATCTAGATGGAGAAGTCCGAAAAAAGGACCTCTGAACCATGGAAAAATGGCAGGTTTAAGTATACCTAGGAACCAGTTTGGGGGAATAAAATAAAAAGAAGGACCACTGAACTGAATTAAAGGTCAAGTCCAATAGGAAAAAAGAAGAAGAAAGATAAAAAATTGATAAAAGATATTGGAAAAAATATAAACGCATAGATAAAAAAGCCAATATATTTTTTAATTTTAATTTTTATTGATTGTCCTCAGTATAGGATGATTCTGTCTATGTCGCCTCTTGGGGGAGGGAGGATGGATCGCTGTAGGAATGAACAGCCCATCAAAATCAATATGCAATCAGATGCTAGCAAGGGAGAGACCTATACAAAACTATGTTTGTTGAGCGGATGCTGAGCCCTGAGAAAAAGTGACTAGGGGAAGGGAAATTGAGATGTCAGAGGAAGCCAATCATGAAACGCTGGAGTGGGGAGGAAAGCAGGAGTATAAAAAGAGGCAATTGGCAAATAACACCAAGTAATCCCAATATGGCACCAGAGCTGGAAGATTAATCCTGGGCGCCTGCCAATGGGCTTCATCAAGGAGACCGGACATGTGGGCTGACAATGAAGAAGGAATGCTTGATGGGGGTTGCTGAATCATGCCCCCTATCAACGCCATCAGTGGAAGATACCGACGGGAAGCTCTGGAGAAGAGATAGTTGTGCAGAGATTGAATTGCATCCTGCAAGCAGCGACTATGGGCTTCTCAAAAGCTAAGTCTGAAAAAACGGTGGAAACCAGGTGAGGCTGGAAGCTTTGTGGACCAACTTTGAAGAACTTGGCCAGCAAAGAAAAGAGCATAAGCGGCAGTATCCTAATCCAGAAGTTATCAAGATCAGAGGGATTCAGCACTAAAGTCAAAGACTTGGTGACTTGGGTCTAGAGTTTAGCGTAGGGGAGCTCAAAGTGAATGCTGTTACCAATTGAGAGCTCAGAGACCAGAATAGCAGGTTTGTATAAATTGACCAAGTTGGAAGAGGAACTCAGGGAGCAGGTCTGACCCGGCCAGAAACAAATGATCCAGAGAAACTGGAATAATCTCTGGAGCATCTATGATGATGTTTGGAGCATCAGCAAAAGGAGCTGAATCCAGGAGGGTTTCAAAGTCCAGCTCTGGAATTGACTGCAGAGGAAGAGTCAGCTGAGAGTTGTTCAAAATGATGGCCAGCCTGGTTTGGAGGGATTAGTTACCATTTCCGGTAATTTGATGGAAGGACTAGCCAGCTGTGCCAGACTAGGAATATGAGTCCTGGAAGGACCATAAAAGAGGTTCTGTCAAGCATACCAACTCATTTGCTGGAAGAGACGGAGGTCTGGATCAGACAGACTATTGAGGAGCTGCTGGTAGCGAGATTTGGAATTTGACATATGAGCTGGACAAGAGAGGGGGATGTCAGAATTATATAGAAGTTGACATTTGCACTCTATAATCCATCAAGCTCAAATTTTGGAGAAATTAATCTCAAAATTAATGAGATAAGCTCTTCAAGGGAAGAATTAAGAATGGCTTATGCCAAGAGTTTATGAGCGAAATTATAAGGGCGAATAAGATATAAGTATTCTTAATTAAGCTGTTAAATAAACATTGATGGCAAGAGTCTCCTGTCTAGGATGAGGAGCAAATCAGGGAATCAAGGATGCCGGACCAAGAATCCTGAATATGACAGCGGGTCATATACCCTGATTGGGGGAAACTGGATCTCAGGACTAATATCATCATGAGTAAATTGATCAGCCCAGCATGACAGAAGGTCGTGGGGACCGTGCTCTGAGAAGGCAGTAGCAAGGAGGAAGAGGAAGAACGCCGTATGCTGAATTTCATCATAAGCAGCATTGAGTATTGACAAGTGTACTCTGCTTGAACCAATAAAATTCAACCAGGTGTCCAAAGTGGTGTTCTCATGCCCTGGTCCTTTTCTCACTGGAAATCTAGGTAAGAGGGGGATGTGTTGAGATTTTTGCCCATATTCTTAACCTGATAGATTCCCTGGTATCGCTAGGGGAAAATTCCCTAAGGCGAAGTGAATCAGAAATTGGTTGGCCTGAGTTTTGGAGGAACTATGTTTGGGGAAATTTTGAGATATTTGCCTGTTCATATCCGTTGGGGATCAATCCAGATGAATACTTAAGATCTCATTGGGTGGAGTTGCTGATGAAATAGGGGAATCTGATAGTGATTAACTATCAGGTGTACCAATTGGGATTGGTTGGATTTCATCACCAACTGATTGGGAATGAATAGAGAGTTGTGAGGCGAGTGATGCCACCTGCAACTAGCGAATTGATTGGTTGGTGAGTGACCTGCCATAATGGATAATAAGTCCCATTACCTAAGCAGGTCGCTAGCCAATTATGGTTGGTTCACTTGATTGAGAGGAAAACGTTAGGGACACGTTTTCTGACTTATACATTTGAGGTCTTGAGGATGTCCAATGACGGAATCCTAGCCAGGATGGGGAAGACCATCGCTGCTGAGACAAGGATGGGTGAAATGATGACAACGGCTGCTGTTTCATCTAAGAGGTGTCAACTGAGGGTTAGACAGCTAAATTCCCCACTATATAATTCCCTAGGATCTACTATAATAAAAAACAGTATTTAGTAACAAACAGTATTTAGTAGAAAACAGAAATTAGAAAAGCATTATCTACATTTATAATATTGATTTGAAGTATATTTAAATTATCAGCTTCTATTGTGCCATTCTATCCCAAGGATACTATTGCAGAGGGCAATAATTAGAAGACTCTCAGAGAGAAGAGTAAAGATCCAAGCGGGGATCTAGAGATGAAGGAACCACAATCAGCTAGCTGCCAACTGTGTGTTGGGCCAAGAGAGACTGTCACCGGGGTATCTTAACAAAGATTGGGTGGACAAGAATATAGGGAACGAATCCCTACAAGTATGACTTCAAGAGTATTTAATCAGAAATACTGGCTGAGCGTTGGGCCAAATAATAGTTCAATCTCAACCACAGATAGTAGTCTCCATACTATTATCAATTATTAATACATTCTATACAACATGACGAAGCGCATGAGGAAATCAAACCTGTGCAGTAAAAAGGTTACTGGTTTGATGGCCGACAATCAACCTAGAGTAAATTTTTACACCCTCCCAACACTACCAGGTGTTATGTACCCCCTCATGACTTGGCCCACCACCTCAAAAGCTCCCAGGCGGTGCTCTGGAGCCCTTTGATGCTCCCATATAGCCATTTGAAGTTCAGTCTCCAGATTGAATATGGGAATCTCTTCCCATACACAAGCACAGTCATCATCAAGATGGCCATGGTTGTTTTTAAACCCACCAGCTTTATTGACTTCTGCCCTTTAAGGGGTATTTTAATCTCAGCTTCTGTTCAGAAGTCAATGCAGCAGCAGCCAAGCTGCAAATCATTTTTTAAAAAAAATTCCCATTCCCACTGTTTGAACCTGGCTCCCAGATGAGGCCACTTTGGTGGTCCAGTTTGATGGGTTGCCCTCCCATCTCTCCCCCAAACGCCTCCACTACAAGCTCATGGAGGATTTGGCCATTTATGGTGCAGACTCCATGCTGCAGTTTGCAGTTCTTAATGAGGCAGATCAGTTAGCAGGGCCTCGCACCTTTGCAACAATATGCCTGTTTCATCACAATTCCCACCTCACAATTCCCCCTCACACCGTGATCAGATTTACCTCTGATCACCCATTCTGGGCACATGTCAAAACGGCCATGCCATTTGCCCCTTATTCTTTGAACTCGATCATTCAAAGCACAAGTGACCCATGGCTTCCACCTCTGCTGCTTCCGCTGTTCCTTCTTTCAGCATTGGGTCAGCGGCCACTTTGCCCCAATTCTTAAAATGGGGCTTGATCCACATGCCACCAGCCTCAGAGAAATTGGGTGCATCTTTTAAAGTTGCACCCAAGCATAATAAAAGTTTTAAAAATTTAAAATAATTAACTGGATTACTGAATCCTGAGTCAATGGCTGACTCAGTTTCAGCTGAGCTTCCATGGTCAACTGTATGCAACCAATCAGCTCTGCCCATCACTCCAATTCCGGTGGCTGTCCCAGCGTTGGCTGAGCTAAATGCATTCAGGTGCCTCAATTGGATTGATGATAGCAACCAGCTGTATAATGTCAAGCCAGATTTCACTTTTGGAGGATTTTTCTGTAAATCCTCCTGATCCATGTTCAATCCGTTTTTGATCTAAAATCAGTTTTCTTAATTATGAAAATATAAACAAAATGACGGTAGAAGAAACAGCTGCTCCAGCCAACGCCCTCCTCCGCCAACACCTCCATGGGGCGATGGAACCCTTGTGGAGGATATTCCCATACCAAATTTTCCCCATGATTTTGATGAGGATGCAAAATATGAAATTGAGGATCTCACTTTTGGAGCAAGCCACACTTGTATCAATATGGCAAAAACTTCTCTTTTATACCCCAATTATCCTGAAACCCACCAGTCATCAAGTTGTTCACTTGTGTGCCAGCTCTCATCACTTTTGCTTAGCATCAACTTGCTCAATAAGTTGAGGTGATGGACACCGCTGGACTCATAGATAAAGAAAGCCCACAACTATACCTCCCCACAACCATGTCACTGATGCTCCCACCCCAATGCTGTCCGCCATAGTCCACCAGCTAAAGCAGGCGCTGGACAAAAATTTCCCCAAAGCTTCCTTGTCTTCTGATATGGGTTCCTAGTCTATTAGTTGAGGTGCCATATTCAGATTTTTTTATTTCTAATAATCCCTTTGTTTGGCCCATTTGTAAATAAAGATGCGTGGTATCTTTCCCTTTTTGGGTTGGGCACCACTAGTGCTAAAAATGAGTATAAACCAGAATTACTTTGCTTTCAACACTTACCTTCTCCAGATATAGATTAATGTTTTATTAATTATTTATCTATATATCAAGTTAGCTGTCTATTAACCATTTACTTATATAATAAGTGATATATCTGAATAAAGCTCTAAAGGGACCTATCTTTTTTTCATAGTAATTCAAATTTTCTAAACTGATTTCAATATAACTTTTCATGCTTAACGCAGTGTAATACATTATTTATTGAGGTAGTTCAACCTGGGGATAACAATGCACTAATCAATGGGTCAAATTATGAACTTAAAAAAATGGGAATATTAGATATCTCTCAGTAAACCTCCACAAATGGTATTCTGATAGGCCAGGAACTTCATAGACCATCTTGTTATTCACTATCTCAGTTTTTGGGCATTGGCGTTGGGCTTTGTCTTAATATAGGTGAAGTATTATTAATGTTTCAAATTTAATTATAATTTTCACCAAGTTCCCCAAATATTACTTAATTTTTATTAAGATGAAGTACACCCCTGCCTATTCTGTATAAGGTATGAATACTTATTATAGTTAAATTATTCATTAACAAGCAATTACCATCAATTAACCAGAATTATAAGCTAACAAATTGATTAATAGATTAAGTATTATTAGACTCATAGTGATCCACTGAACTTTGGGATTAAGTGAGTTTACCACATGACATGGGTCATTCCCCATTATCACATGGGCTATTTTATTCCATTTAACTATAATGTAAGATTTCCTTATCTAATCTTCCCCTCTTCTTTTTCCCTAGTATCATAAAAAGTACTAAAATTTAATTAAATAAAATAACATCTTACATCACGAGTTATATAAAGAAATATTGTAACATTTGACCTAGGACTGCTAAACCTCCTAAAAGTACAGTTTTTGTCCAACAGATACCATCCTGAAATTGCATGCTTTAAAAGACATATGAAAATGAGTCAGGCTACCTTCAACTTAGTCAGTGGCCTGACAGGTGTTCATAACCATCAAATTCATAAATTGTCCTTCACTCAATTCCATTTTACTGGGATCAAAATGGGGAGGCAATAGTCATTGAGCCCATGATCTATTAACGTGGAACATCCCCATGATAATGAAATACTACTCACTAAGGTTTTAAAAAACACATCAGATACTTACTCACAAAAATACAATCTACAACAAGACTATTTTCTAGTTTTTCATTTGTTTTATTACATGATATAAACAACCTTCAGCCTATCAGAGGTTCAGCAAAATCAATACTCATTATTTCAATATTTGATTGTTACTAAATTAGGTTAGATATCTACCAGTTTTCAGGTATTTACTCAACTGTAAGTACCTAAATACAGCAGGTACCCAATGTAAGGATTTACATTTTAATTATTATTTTGGTTGAAAAGAACCAAATATATAGCAAAATATTCAATTCAATACCAATATGGTCAACTTTAGTTTTCAACCTATTTTTGAAGGGATGCCAAAGACAGCTTAAATAAGCTCCACATGGGTATTATCCTTATATAACTTAAATTCATTGTATGTGGGCATTGTAAGCCTTGAAGACCAACCCTTACAGCTAGACTGGGAGAGATTTCTATTTTAAACAGAAAATGGGAAGAAGATAGTGGCCATCCCTCTTGTCACCCTGGGTGATCTAGCCCATGTGGTGGATGAGAGATGGGTAACAGTGTATCCCCTGCAAATTGTGCCTCATATGACCCTGCTCAACACAAAAGAATTAATGGATAACTTTAGAAGTTGTGTTAAGAGGTAGCGGAGAGTAGAAGTGATCATCAGTGGAAGGCAATTAACGCATGTCCCTTAGAGGGGGATTGTCAGGTTCAAAATCCGCTAGGAAGACTGAGTTGCATTTTGCCAAAATAAATGAGCCAAGTTAGTTTCAGGTGTAAAGATTCCCATCCGCCAGGTTTTCTTAGCAGTTTTTCAAATGAGCCCATCACCAACAGGTACAGGCGTGGTTAAAAATTTTCCTACCCAATGGAGCTGGCCATTTGTCCTCTGGCTGTGGGTGCAACCTGCCATCCACTGAAGGCATCATCATGCCAAGTGCAATTGTGGTGGAATGAATATCCTTACTAGCAAAATTGATGTCAATCTGACTGAATAGATCAGATCTGAGCCAGTATAAAAATCATTTAGAATTACAATCCACTAGAACCAAATCATGAAATATTCCTTATGATAGTGTGCTTAGCTTTAGTTCCCCATTCAGTGAGCATATAGGGCAGCAGTCCCTGACAGATAATGCTGTCGCTTTATTTTTTCCCTTTCCACCATTTTGGTTTTTAATAAAAATTATTAAAAAATATCCAAATTTTATTTGTGAATTTTAGAGTTCCGTTGAATATTTGGTGGCGATGATTTCCAATAATAGAAATCTCTGGCTAGTCCTTGTGGCTGCCTTTTTCATTTTTCATCCATCAATATCAATATCTGTACCTGAGGTATTTTGGCTGGGGTTCAGCATGTTCACTCCCCTGGAGTTCCTTGACGGTCTTATTATTATCAGCACTCTCCATGATAGGCATGTTCATGTCTTCTATTATGCTACAAAAATTTTAACCAAAGTTAGCATAAAGAAATTATGTAACAGGAGGATAACCATAGGCAGGTTATTACCAATAATAAATGACTAAGCTATATAGATTAATCTTAAAACCTCAGCCTTTATTAGATTTATATCTTATATACTTTTCTATAGATTAAACTATTTGACATTATATGTTGACTTTTAGAGAGGAATTGTTAAGGATTTATGCAATGCATACTTAAAGATAAATATTATGTGATATCATAAAATGATGACAGTATTTGGGCTTTCATGAATAGAAGTTTTTGGATTATTTAATAGGGCAAAGATTTTGATAAATGTTTAGCAATTTGTTTATTTGGGTATGATAAATGTATATAAACAATGGTCATTGGTTATTTGTTTTATTTTATATGGTCAATAGTTTTGGCTAAGCATTTTTTAAGATTTATTTTTGCTTTGAGCCCATGAGTTCTTTTTTGTATTTTGTAAAACTTGACATTAAGGCTATTAACAGGGCCACACACTTCTAGTTAGCCCCATGCATGCTGATTGGCTGGTAGTATATTGTCTTGATTTCAGTATTGACATTATAGTTACAAATTCCCATTTTTCTGTAATTTCCATGCTCTGTTTGTTAAAAACTCTAAATTGATGGCATAATTCTAAAGTTAGAATAAATGTAGGCTTGCAAAATTTGACTATTTCATGGGACTAGTACACAATTAGAAAATTAAAAAACTCTAATTAAACTGAAGATTATGATTTTCCCATACCTTTGAACCACAGTGTCAGAACTAAATGAATTTACTTTCATTATATCTGGCACAGTTTAATTTGCTCTGTTTTAAGACTACTTACTAAATCATCAAGATTTGAACTTAAATATTCTGAAAATCATAATCTTTATACTCTAATTAGTCCTTAGTCCTAGTTACATGCAAAGCCTTTTTCATTAAATTTAGATTTAGGAGGTAGATGCCAAAATGCAATGATGAAATCATGATGTGATGATAAATGAAATTTTACAAAAAGTTTCTAACAATCTTCATCTATAAGGCATATATCATGCTTTTAAGTGGGGGTGGAAGGCGAGTCGGTAAGGGCGTACGGCTACCAACCTGAAGGTTGCGGGTTCGATTCCCGCCTTCGCACATCGATCGGGGTGCCAGCCAAAGGAAGCTATTGGCGGTTAGTAGGTCTAATAACACGAAAACCTTACCCATGATGTAACCAGAAAAATTTGAGTCCCGATCCGGAGGTGGAAAAACTTTCTTCGACGGAGTTGACCCTGTTCAGGTTTCATGTCGTTTCTTTCTTTCGGTAATGCCTGTCCCCTGGTCGGCTTGCCTCGGTTAAATAAATCATGCTTTTAAGTTTTCTACCAATGAGGTAAAAGTTAATATCTTATTAACCAATACCAATTAAGCAGAATACCTCTCATTAGGTATATGCTGTAACTGTGAACTTATGCTTGGTGAATTACCTGAAACCAATAAAAACATAAATAATAAGTTAGATATTAAATATAAATAAATCAAGTATTTTTTTATATAGTGGCCATCTGATAGATCAAATGATTTTTTTTAGTACTAGATAGTCCCAAGGTCAAATGATTTTTAATGTATTTATTCATTAAAGGTGGGTCAACCTGAGGATGATACCATATCAATTAATGGCGAATTTTTAAATTTATGGTAAAAGAGGATAAATTCTGGTAGACAACCATGGGCAGCATTCTGATAGGTCAGGAACTCCATGGACTGCAGTCAGGATTCTCAATAATGTAATTGAAGGATTGGCTTGGGGCTTCCAAATTATCTATTATTTTGGACAATCTCAACTTAAAATACTACAAATACTTTAATGTTCAATGCTTTGTTAGTTTCAAATCCCCAAGATTATTATTAACTTTAAGTAATTTAGCATTGCACAAATCCAATAAATTTTGATAAATTCCTTGACCAACAAACTTGCATAAAACACCATTTAAGTGATAAACTTATTGATACTCCAGGCTACTACACCCTATCTCAACCATTATTTTTTCCTGTAAAGAACAAATCCCTATTTCAGTTATTTCAACTTATATCTAACTTTGCCCAATCTTATGAGTACCTTTATTTATTAAATACTTCTTTAATCCTGTAAAGATCAAGGATAGAAAATCATGTTTTTGTTTCCAGATTCAACAGGGTATGTGTCAATCATTCCTTCTATCTCTTATCAATTTTAATTACCCTAACTGTATTTAAAGTGTTAATGATTTACCCAAGAAATAACTTTTATGCTATAATTTAATTAGGCTCTTTGTAAGAAAGATATCTTTTGATTTCATGGGACCTCTGAATCTTTTGGCTTATTCCCCATTATTTCATCTCCCAGAAACTCCTACTGCTTTCTAGATCTCCCTACTCTGACTTAGCCAGCGGGACTAATTTAATTCTCTGGGGATCCTCTGGCCTCTTTTTAGCCAAGTTCCAACTATTTTATAAGAACCTCTGAATAATCTTTAAAATATTACTACTCACTCTCTCCATCCACCTCAAAATCTTCCAGAACTGGCCTTCAGACTCTTTGTCAGTCCCAACAACTGGCTCTTTCTGCTAGGTACCTTTCAATCTGCACCCAGAGCTTGATACGCTCATTCTTGGACATCTCTTTAAAAAACTCTATCAAATCTCTCTTGCAGATATAAAGCTTACTTATGAGCATATTACTGAACTAGCTAAACTTATGAAGAGGTGATCAACAAAATAAAGAATATATTTGAAGCACTCCTCAATGACCTTGAGAAATTTATCTTTGAGAAAACTTGCAATTTTGGATAAACTCACCAATTCAACTTATTTCATAAAACAGACTAGTCCATTAGGAAATTGTTCTGATAAAACTGCCTGAGATCTAAGCCTAGTTGATTAAAGAGTTCCAGAAGTACCCAATTGTTTGAAAAACAGTTTTATAAAATACAAGCAGTTGTTGAAAGATTGAACATGATTATTACCCAAACTTGGTGAAAATTTAGGAAACATGTCATCAAAACTTCCCTTTTTCTGGAGAAACAAAAGAAGTTAGTTGAACTTGGGCTTGCTGAAGCTGATGAATCATATGTTGCTACCAAAGCTAAAGCTCAACAAGAAAATTTGCAAAATTAATTTTACATCCAATTTTGTGGCTCTTGACACTAACACCTAAGCAGCCAAGTCAATTGACTCCTTTGCTGCTTTGTTTCCCTAAGCTAAGGCGTACATCAGCTAAAAAGTCCAACTGAAACAGGTATTATGGCGCTATTTTTTCTCCTGCAAAGGCTACCAAATCTTCAATAATCCATTTGGGCCAGCCAAGCCAAGTGTCCTTGAGACCAAAAAAACCCTCTATTACCATTTTAATTTAATTTAAACATTTCATCATCATTATAATATATTAATACTATTTTTAGGTATTCTAATATTTTTAGAGAACAAAGATCCTCAAATGAAACTCAATATAAGCACATGAAATTAAAGAGGCTACCTCCTGACTGCTTTTATGTATTTATATGGAGAAGTTAAACTTCTCCCACCCTCGCCTACCTGACAATCTTTCCAAACATTATACCTTGCTGTTAAATCTCAGATTCAGGATAGTTTGGTGGTTAACTATCAAAACCAAATCTATGACTATACAACACCTAGAGATAGGTTGGATATTGATGATCTTAACTATTCATCCAGTTTAGATATATATTTCAAATTTTTAACTAAATTTAAACCTGAGCTGCCCAATATGAACTTCAAAATAGTAAAAATGATGGTCAAGTCTCTTTAATTCACAAGTTTATGAATTTGTCAATAGTATAGCCATCATATTGACTCTAAACCCAAACTGCCTGCTTTAATCTCATTATTAGATCACTCAAAAATCCAATTTTTAAATTTTTTAATTTATTTAGGCTGAGTCAGAGAATGCCAATAATTATCCCTAAAGTCATAAGTGCTGTAATTAAGGTTGCCATACTTGAGTTAGGTGAACTAACCAAATCTTGGGATCCCTGATTTTTCAAAATCAACTTTCTTAGGAGAATGCTATCTATATCTTTAAGATACTATGCCAATCCACTTACTGCCCACTCAAACCCCATTCACGCTCACCAGGCCAAGTTTTATTTCAAATATCTCAAGGCGTTATAGCTATCCCAACTCTGGAGTTCTGCTTATATGTAATAATTCTCCAACTTGGGAACTGCAATTGCCATCCCCAGTCAAGTCTTGATGGGGGCTCTGTTGGGATTCTCAATAGTGTAGTTTGAAGCCTCAACTTGAGACTTCCAACTTATTTATTATCTTGGGTTATCTTGACTTATACTTACTAAAATTAACCTACAAATTTTTTTTTTCAGGCCTAAAGTCTATAACTTATATTAACTTCAAGTTATTTAGCATTGGCTAAATAAAAATTTGTAAATTTCCCAATTGACAAACCTGGGATGAATTGCATTGAAAATCCAATAATTTATAATCCAATCTGATACACCCTATCCCAACCATTATCCTTTCCTGTAAATAACAAATCCCTATTTCAGTTCTTACCTTATCTCAAATTTTTTCTTAATTATGAGTACATTTATATATTGCCTAATCCTTTCATCCTGTAAAAGATCAAAGATAGTAAATCCTAATTTGTTTCCAATTCTAACAGGGTATGCTAAATCATTCTTTATATCTCTTATTTTTATTCTTCATTCTTCTAGAACCTACTAAGGTTCTATTGTTTAACCTAATAAAATAATTTTTACATCACTACCTTTAATTAAGCTCTTTGAAAAGTTCTTTATTGTTTTCGTGGGACCTCTGAACCTTTTGGTTAAGACATTGATTAATCTACCAGAAACCCCTTCTTCTTTCAAGATCCCTCACTCTTCCTTAGCCAGCAGGACTGAAATAATTCTATGGGAACCCATGGGTTTTTATAGCCATTATTAACTGTTTCATATGGATTTCTGAACCATCTTTGGTAAAGTACTACTCACTTTCTCCACCCACCTCATCAAGTTTATAAGAACTGGCCTTTGGACTCCTTGTCAGTTCCAATGAATGCCTTACTATCTGTTATCTCAGTTCAGGGAATTGGTGAACAATGAAAACACAATCGTAAACTTTTCCCTCCTAGAGCTCATTGACTGGGATCAAACTTAAGATGCAGTGTTCATTGTTAGTATTTAAATTTAAATTTATTGCGGGGAAGGCCAACCATGGGACGGACACTTATGAATATGACTCAGACGAGACAAAACTTTAGCCAGGTGAGGCACCCCAGAGAAGCGATGCTATCTCTTGTTGCCAGCGGGAACGCCACTTATGGGAAGGGGAGGGAACGTGTGTAGGGGGCGTAGCCACTATTGAGCATGTGTGGAGGAAGGAGTCTGATTTGATGAACCAGACTGGGAACCAGGAGGAGACCAGCTGCCAGCGACGTGGTGGGAGATATCCAAACATCCAAGCTTGAAAGTGATCCACCAAATGAGACCGGAATCTGTGGACAGCTTCAGGGAGGGTGGGGATGGATCCGGCGATGGCATCCAAGACAATCATGTGGATAGTCCACATGGCGATTGCAACCACCAGAGCACGAAGGGAGGGTGGGAGGGGGAGGCCATTGATGAAGCAAACATATCTCTTGACAGACTGAAGGGATGTGTTTGATCCTGGCCTAGCAGACGTTGGACTTCGCGCCATATTACTTTAGAGGTGGGGCACTTCTCCAGGCGGTGAAACAGCGTTCCATACTGGCCACACACGACACAGGATGAGTGTAAAGCATTAGTGCGCTCAGCTGTACGATACACCCACCTCAGGCAGCGCCACACATGGGAGCGGACTTGAGGCTGCAACAGAGGATGGTGTGCATATTTCCAGATAGTCTTTTGGGTCTCAGTGGAATAAGGGATGTCCATCATGTCCAGGTAGTCCACCCTGGATAGGACTTGGGGTCGAATGGGGATCACGCCATCATGGATGGGTAGCCCCTGTACCTCTTGTGTGAACTGAGGAGAGGGGCGGCCTCTTCAGGTTGTATGTCCACTAATACGAATTATCCACTCTGCGCTTGCATGGAGAGTAGGATTTGTTTGTAGTGGGTTTTGGTCCCGTGAGGACCTGTGGCTGATGTGTGTGATGCGAGGTATTTCATCAGGGAGTGGGGTTTAATGGATTGTTGAGGCCCAAGGCTCAGGAGAAGTTGGAGCGGGCCGCGCGGGACCAGTGTTGGGATGGGAGTGTAGGAGCAGTGACGGCCGCAATCCAGGTGCCTAGGATCTTGGCGGCATGGGCTTTGAAGTCAGGTAGGCCCATGCCACCATGATGATGAGGGCCAAACATGACCTCTAGCCGTACTGGTGGAGGGCGGCCTGACCAAAGCCAACCTTGTAGCAAAGCATACAGGGATTTGAAGAAGCTTGGGGAGAAGGGGATGGCGTGGGCTCCAAACCAGACTTTGGATAGGAGCATAGAGTTGGCAAGAACAACCCTGCCAGTGAGGGTAGTAGGGTGGGCTCTGAGAGAGGCGATTCGCTTCGTCACGTTGTCCAGTATATGGCACTCCATTACTGCTGACGCGTATCCTCCTGCCTCCAACCACACGCCCAGATGGCGTACCAGTCCTATGGTAGGTCGCAGCACAAAGGGAGCACCAGTGGAGCGGTGTGTTTTGAGTTAGTAAGGCGTGGACTTGGGCGAGCAGATGGGCTGGGTTGGGAACTACTTGCTGGGGCCCAGCAGTTCTGAAACCGACCAAGGAGAATGATTTCAGTTTTGGAGGCGTTCAGTGCCGCGTTGCTTACCCAGGAGTATTCCTGGATGAAAGCTTCAAGCGCGCATGCATCTTTGTTATTAGAAACCCCCACCACACAATCATCTGCAAATGCCATCATCTTGACTGGGGTTTGGCCTGGCACATGGACCCCAGTGAGTTGGGCATTCACATTTCGCAGTAGTGGGTCAAGGCTGAAGTTGTATAAGAGTGGGCTCAGGGGGTCCCCTTGTCGCAGGCCCCTTTGAGGACGGAATACTTCCGTTAGGAAACCTGGGCCGCGCACAGCCATTGTTGCAGATTCCGTGAGCAGCATCACCCAGTTAATGAAGCGGGGAGGTAGGCGGAATTGTTGGAGGCAGGCCCTAAGGTATTCCCAGTTTACTCTATCATAGGCCTTTTGTTGGTCCAAGAATACAGTGCCCCAGAGGCTGTGGACTGACACACATTAGCCACAGAGTGCACGTTATCCCAAATTGACCTTCTGGGGATGAAACCAGATTGTTCTGGAGAGATGGTGGCAGATGCTACAGTCCCTAAACGGTTAGCCATGATTTTTGCTAAAATTTTGGAGTCTGTGTTTGTTAGAGAAATGGGGCGCCAGTTGGCTAAGTCTAGCCTATCCCCTTTCTTGAAGAGTGTGACTGTAAAGGCCTCATGTCCTCCTGGTAGGAGGCGCGTTTCCAACAGGCTTTGGTTGAGTGAGGCTAGCAGCAATGGGGATATATATTTAAAATATTTTTTGTAGAACTCATATGGAATGCCATCTGGGCCTGGGCATTTTCAGTTTGGTGCACTGTGAATGGTAGTCCATAATTCGTTTGGAATAATTAAATTCATTATTTCCGGGTATCAGAAAATGGTGCAGATATGAGCTCTGTCAAGAAATTCCGCCATTTCGGCCGGCTGAATTGGTTCAGCTCAGTATAGCTTGGAGTAATATTTTTGCGTTTCGATTGCCACTTCAGCCAGTGTGTCCACAATAGAATTATCTGATCTTCGCACCTGTGTGCAGGCCATGCTCTGGCATGGTGCAAAAATTTTTTGAAGAAGTATGCGGTGCATTTGTCACCTTTAGTGATGCGTGTGGCCCTGTATTGGACACAAACCTGATGTTTGTGTTGCCTTTCAAGTGCGTTGAGGTGGGCTGCTGCCTCCGCCCACTTCTGGCCCCATGCAGGGCTATATCCTGAGGCTGGAATGTTCGACTCCAAGTGGGCCAATTCCACCAGCGCATGCGATATAACCACCGATGTGGCTCGTGAGTGTCTGGATGAGAGATGGTGATAGTGGCGGATGGTGTCTTCTTTGAAAGTTGCCCATGTGGAAATGGGGTCCGCGCAAAATGGTGCAACAAACAATTTTGCCAAAGTTGCCTCTTCCACCCACATGGAAAATCCTGGTGACGCAAGCTCTGGGGGGCGGATTTTGCACCAATGTGGGGCCTTTGCAACTGTGATGGGTAAGTGGTATGTTATCGAGACCAGTCGGTGGTCGGAGAATTCCATTTTCGTTGTTTTGAAGTGGGAGATGTGGGGTTGGAATTTCGCCAGCGCTAGAATAAGGTCCATGCGGGTCATGGACCTTAATTGGCCGTTGTGGATGTGGGGATGCGTCATGTTTTTGAGCAGTGGGGCATGTCACGGCAGCGCATCCATTAACCCAAGGGTGGCTTTTAGAACGCATAGTTCTACGTGACCCTGTGGGGCGTGGGGTGAGGGCAGCCACTGGTCCGTTGGTGAGGTTAGCCAACAGTTCATGTCACCAATTAGGAAAGAATTGGGGGGTAGCGGGAGGGATTTGACCGATGAGAAAAATTCCCGACGCTCTTGTGCACCGTTTGGGGCGTAAATGTTGACGATTGTGTGTGCAACATAGGCCCATGAGAAGGTGACAATGAGCACTCGGTCATTTAGGAATGATTCTGAAGATGTAAATTTGAAAAAATTGTTTTTCTGAATTAGCACCCCACAGTGCTTTGAATAAAAGGATAGGGATGGTAGGAGCATTGTTTTCCAAGCTTCCTCAGAACCTCATGGACAGTGGGTTTCCTGGATGGCCAGGATATCCATGGGTAAATTATTTTGTAAAAAACTCAGTTTCCTAGCCCGGGATGGGGAGGCCTTGAGTCCGGCGATATTCAGCATCCCTAGAGTGAAGGTTTCCCCCATTGCACCTTAGGTGTGAGGGGGTGGGCCCCCTGGCCCACCAGCCTCTTCCAGGTCCCCACGGGCTTTCACAGCAGCATGGGTATTAGCAGCAACACTATTGGGGTTTTTGTTAATTTTTGCAGAAAGAGTCGCATTGGCTTTGGCCTTCGCTTTTTGTTTTCCTGACGTCAGACAAATTTTTTGCGGTGCAGATAAGTTCGGTGCACCATCGAGTGGGGCAAAATTTTTTTTTTTTTTGGTTGGGATAGGTCCCAAGTCGGTTTTGACCGGGGCTTGGGTGCAGTGATTGAGTGAGATTGAATCTCCCATACAATCCTCAGATTGAGTGGCCCGTTCAGCTTGGGCCTCCCAATCTGATTGGGTGATGGATTCCTGAGTTGCTTCCACCGCGAAGGTCTCCATGTCCTCCTGGCGTTGTGAGTGTGGGATGGTGGTGGTGACCTTGGCCGCTTCCTTGGCCGCGGTCCTATGGGCCTGCTTGGCCTTCTTTCGCTCCTGCGGGGAGATGGGCTTTACCAATAGGTAGCAGCCTTGTGCTCCCCACGGGAAAGCCTCTTTGGTGCTTGCGGTTGGTTTGTAGTGCGCCTCTCCGCTGGCCATGGCCGCCGAGGGGTGCTCTTGGAATGTAACGCCCTCTTTGATGGGGCATGCATGTGCCTTATGGCCGAATGCATCACTGTGGGTGCAAATGGGGGGTGCGCTGTCCACAGTTACCCAGAATGGGTGGGTGGTGTGCCCTGCGATGTCAATAAAGGTGGAGTGCGGGATCTGGGTTAGGTCCTTCGCGATCTCCTCAGTTGGGGTCAGAACTGCGATGGCTTTGCCAGTGCACAGGTGTGGCATCAGCATGAAATGTTGCATTTCGAAAGATTGTATTTCGCTGTATATGGCGAGACCATCTTTCAGGTGTTGCTCCAAAATGTCACGTTTTACTGTAGTAGGCAAAAAGTCAAATGTGAGGAAAATTTGGTTTGATTTTGTCCATCTGGTGCATTTAGTTTCAATGACCCGTTGCCCTTTGGGGAGGTTGACCACTACGCGCACCGCTGCAGCCTCATCTGCTGCTATTTTGCTTTCAAAACCTAGGTCCAGCCAACCGCGTGACATGGAGTGAGGTGCAACGTACACTGCGGTCAGGAAAATTTTGTGTACATCTTCACAAAATTTTTCCCATAGGGCTGTTTTTTGGATGTCCAGATACACACGGACTCTGAATTCCACTGATGAAAGTGGCTGGGAATGTGGCGTGTTGATGTACTGGTTGCATCGTGCTTGCCACACGAGTATCTCAGGGGAAATTGTGACCGCCAGTTTTTTTAGATTTTTTTCTATTCCGCCGGATTCTCCAGGGCGTTTTCAAACGTTAGAGGCCGCAGGCCTTCCACCTGCTCCTCTTGCCTTACTTGCCCAACTGCTCCCAGACATGGGCGCAGACTAATCCCCTATATGAGATTATCAAACTAGATTTAGTCTTGAATTGAATGGGTTGCAAAAGTGTTTGCAACGAGAAAAAAAGTGTGTTCATTGTTAGTAAATATCTAGATAAATGGAAAACTAGATAATTGTCTGATGACTGGATATGTTTCAATCCCTCATTTGTTTTACTCACCTAATTGATTTATAATTTTTTTGTAAGTTTATATACAACAGCCAAAGACATTGTGCCAAATTAAATTTTAGATGTTATCAAATTTGGCACTTACAGTCCCTGCATGGGATGGTAATTAGCTATTTCCTGGCATTTTTTGCCATTACTGAAGCGTTCCTAGGCTAGCTCCACTAGCACCTCAATACCACCAGTTTATTTTCCCCCCTTGGGACCTTTCAAACCTTGTGCACTTCCAATCAGTGCCCTGTAGCCCCATATTGCTCCCCCATAATAACTTGCATTTCAGCCTTTAGGTCAAGTATGTGAGAAACTTAACCCAAGCAAGTGCTGCCATCATCTAGAGGGCATAGGAGGTATACAAACCCGCCAAACTTATCAATTTTACACCCATTTTATGGGTACTTTGAACTTGGCTTCTTAAGCAAAGCTCAAGCTATGGCTGCGGCAACAATGTCACTAGTGTTACAAAAAATCCCATCCCCACTACCCATACTTTATCTCTTGAAGACGCCATTCTAGTGGTGCAGTTTTCTGAATGCCCAACCATATATTCCCTGGCCACTCTGCCAGTAGCTTTAGGAGGGTTTGGCCTCTTATGGCGCCATTCTTTCCTCCAGTTTGTGGACCAATGGGGCCAGTCACCTTACAGGGTCTTGCGCCTTTATAACTATCCACCCCTTTCACTGGGACTCCCATATATAAGCACCCACTCATACTGTGATATGATCTTTCCCTGACCACCCATTTTGGGCCTGGGTTAAAGTGGCCACGCCCACTTCCCCTTGTGATTTAGGTTTTACCAATCAAAATGTAATTTCCCTTCTCTCTTTGCAGTGCAATTTCCACCCTCCTTCCTCCAGCGTTGGCCCACCACCATGATGCCTGAGTTTTTTGAATGGGGTTTGACACTCCCTCCCCATCCCCCAACCACTGAGGCCGCAGATCCTTCTGCAACAGCCAATCAAGCCCAATCTTTCCAAAATAATTCAGGAGAAGATTGCAGCTCCAGCCCTTGTTAAAGAGCCTTGGTCAATGGTTTATGGGCCAACCATTTTACCCCCAGCTTATCAGCTTCCATGGCAGACCCATTTTTACCCATACCCAAAACCATTCAAATTCTCTTAAATGGGCTGTCATTGAAGATCATTATTAAGATAAATTCCAACATGATTGGCAAGGACCCTATCAGCCTCACAATTCCAATCCTTAGTGCCTTTTCCACCCTTGCAAGTGCTGCCCAGTTTACCAAACACACCATAAGCTTTCTGTTGAATCAGCCGCTGCCCCAACCATTGCTCCTCTCTGTCATGCTCCACTTCTATAAGATGGAGTGCTAAAACATTATGAAAATATGCCCAAGTGCAAGCTCAGGTAATAGGTTTACAGGACAACAGAAAGAGTCATAACCGCACATAATTACATGGTAGAGTGAGAATAGTATGATTAAGTAAAGGCAATACAAACTAAGAGTAGTGCCAGGTGTTAAAGTTCCAAAACTAAGTCTAACACTGCAGCATCTTTAACCTCATTTCCTTTTGTCATAATAAATAGATAAAATGCCAAAGTTAAATCAGATATATATATGCTTATACAGCATTACAAAAGAAAGTAGTGATTTTTGTGAGTGTATGCTTATAGGAAAATTCTCTAAAGGGCTATTTCTACACTAATTGGTTATTCTTGATAAACTTACATATTGTCAAGCTCTTTTCAGGGTTTAACGCCATAGGTAGATCCTGAGCCTTTTTAATAACTGTTACTAAATTACATTCACTTGGATTGGTAACTCAATAGTCATTATTTTTAACATAAAAACCAGTGTTGAGATGGTAAAGATCATAAACTTTTATTAATAATCTTTATTGGGATGCATCACTAAAGGGGTTTAGCTTTACTTAACTTAGTTAGTGATTGATGACATTTAATTTCAATTGATTTATAAGCTTATTGTTTCAATCCTAATATAACTGATATCTGCAAAATATGACACAATTTTACAATCAAGAAAATCCTGATTTGTGACATCACCCAACCTAAATTTATAACCTTCTTCATGAGTAATGAATTGATAATCTCAGGGAATTAATCTTAGTCAGAATAAGATTGCTAGCTGAATTCCTCATTAGGGAATCCCAGCCATATAACCAAGTAAAAATAAGCACTCCCTAAAGATCTTATTTATAAGAATGGCCTCAAATTTTTGTATTATGCTTCACAAGAAGTTCTGAACAAATGAGTCCTGGGCTGCCCACTACAATCCCTATTAACTTCCTTAATTGGGAGACATAAAAAACTGGATGGGCTCATGAACCTTAAGGTAATACTATATCTTAGCTATGCTTTTGATTTGTCACATCACTTTGTATGGTTTCATGGCAAGAAGGCTTAAAACACATCACTCAACAGGAATAGAGTAATGCTTGGCGTTAATGAGAGACATTTTACCTTCCTTGTATACATGCTGGTCAAGAAGAGCGTCAGCCAAAATTTATGGTCTTGCACGGCCTTGTTGAGATAAGTCTTTATGTCAGGGTTTAAAATAACTGAAAGAAGACTGGCCATGAAAGTTGTGTGTATTAACGCCCTATTAGTGACCCAAAATTCCAAGGGCTCATTTGAACTAGTGAATAATTGTTGGTGTGTAAAGGCCCTCTAACAAGTCAGGAGGCTGTGATGGGGGCAATCGCATGTCTTACTGGGACAACTCTTATGGGCAAGAGGGGCAAGGAGGGTATAACCCTTAGAAATTCCTGGATGTTCAGTATTAGAGGTAAACATATCAGGATAGTGTGAAAGCATAAAATGAATGTAATGCACTGATCTTACAATAGATTGTCAGGTTATATATACATATTGGTATTCACGGTGTGCGCATCAGATCAGCAGACAAGCGTAAGTAAGTCAAGATGTATAAATTCTACTAGATTGTGAGGAATCACTGGATCAATGGTGTTGGAAATTAACCAGATGGATTCATCCCAATAATTTCAGAATTAGGGATGTCATTTAGTTAGGTGAGATTTCCAGCTAATCGCCTAGTTTAATAATATTAAAATTTTATTTGAGGTGGGCTGACCTGGGATGATACCGCACCAATTAAGGGAATTGAAGAAATGTGAAAGGAGGATAAAACCAGGAAAACATTATTTGCGGTGTATGACAGGCCAGGAACTCCATGGACCACCTTGCTATTTGCTATCTCAGTTTGGGGCATTGGTGTAACGCCAACACAGTCATAGTTGTCCCCTACCCAAAGTTCATATACCAAATTGAACTTGGGGAGGCAGTGTAGTGAGACCATATTCTACTAATTCAATGATATCTAACGAAACAATATATTAGTTGTCCACTCAACATCACTACTAAGAGATTTTGAAAATTTAGTCGATTTTCCAACACTACCTCACCGCATCAATTTCCCAATTTATGTCCTCAGATCCACCACCTGCTGCCCCAGTGTGGGGCAGTGGGGCTCCACCTGCTAGCGTTTACCGCCCGGCAGGCAAACGCGTACAAACTGGATCATCCAGTCCTCCAAATACATCCAGTTGCTATGTCCCTACAATGGACTTAGCACTCCACCTTGCACGAGTCCACCCAACCCACCCCCATCCATTAACCCTACCTTGATCCACTATCTGATTTTGCCTCTAAGTTGAATATGGACGTCTTTTCCCATATGCTGACAAAGCGATAATTAAGCTGGCAACTGCCACCTTCACACCAGCAGGAATTATAGACTTCCACCCTTATAAGGGCTATTTTGACATAGGCTTTCCCACCAAAGAGGATCCAGCCGCTGCAGCAGCTACAACCTTAATATATAAAAGCACCCCCATTACCACCACACAAACACGTCTCCCAGATGATACCACACTTATGGTAACCTTTGCAAATCTCCCCTCACACCTTTTCCTCAAACACTTTATGATGAGTTGATGTCGGGGCTGTATACTTAGGTCAAAAAACTCATCCTCCAATTCATTGTCTCAAGTGGTGCTAATCACCTTGCGGTACCTCAGGCAATGGACACCAAAAACCTCCACCAGATGAACATGGCCCAGCACATCCCACTGTGTGCCTATATCCCATCTGCACCTGACCATTTATTTTGGGCTTGTATTGACAATGGTTGCACAACTTGTCCCCTCTGCCATGAGTTGGACCACACAAAAAAACATGTTGATACAATTCAAACCCTGCAATTATGGTCAACTCTACCCATGAGGTCACGCCAACTGCGTTCAAGTGAAAATTTTTGTTGCCCCACCCCCTCAGGTTGTGCACTAATTGAATCAGCAGCAAAATTGAGCAACCCAAATCCAAACCATCCAATTTACACCCAAATCAACCAATTGGGAGCAGTTTTGGACCATGTTCAATCCAAAAAAATCTCCCCTTAAACTTACCTAACCACAGACACCTAATACCAATTCTTCCCAAGTCAACCAAAATCCATGGGACTTATTGGATAAATTGACCAAAAATGTTGAAATTGTCCCACACTAGGTTATCCAATTAGTTTAGAACTTATCTGACGTCAGACTTTGATGCTCCAGCCCCAACCAATCAATATGTCCCAAACCTGTCATGGATTCAGCTACAAAGAACTAGACTGGGCTCCCAGTTGGTGTGCACGAGCACCCAGTGGAGGGCCCAGAATGCCAAAGGCATAGCGGTCTGAGTGACCAATAAAAGTGGGGTTCTAAGGGAGATGTGAGGAATTAAAAGTTCAGTAACGTACCAAAGGCCTCAAGGCAAACCAGATGGTTGCAATGGGGGAAACTGCGAGTCTTGTGGGAGCAACCCCCAAGGGCAGGAGAGGAAGGGAGGACAATGAATCCTCCAGGGTTTGCAGTTGCTGGCCTTCAGATTTGGTTAGGGGGCTTGCGTTCCAGTGAGGGATGGCACAGAGGCCACCACATGGTTGGAAGTGTGAGCGGAGGTATAGTAGAACCCATGAGAGGGGTTGGGGCCAAGCTTCCCCTGGAGGGGGTGCTCTAGGTCCCACTGGCGGGCTGAGCCAGCGGCAGCTGAGGCGACTATGGAAGCCAAGTCCACGAGCGGTGGGGTGGGGGTACTTGGGTGCTGCTCTAGCTGGGGAGCAGTTTCAGAGGACTCAGCGACCAAATGGAAGGAAGGGTCTCCATTAAATGGATGCGCATCATAAGATGAAGCAGCAGGTTCATTGTCATGGGTGAGGTGGATTATCACATTTATGATCTGCTGCCACGTGGCAGGTTCAGGCGACTGGATAACCAAGTCATCAAACATTAGCAGGAGGACTTGGGTGATGGCACGTTTTGTCAGATCAATTTACGGAATTTTCGGAAAATAAATAAGGCAAATGGAGGCTGCGGCAAGCTAGGCGTGGAATTTGAATTTTATTAAGTGAAAAAGAAAGAGAATGAAATGACAAATATCCCAGGCTAGGGCAGTTGCCTTAAAAAATGGACTGATTGGATGAGGAAGGTATTGAGGGATTGTCCATTCAGGGGTTGGCGCTGGGATTTAGTTGGCTGGCTCAGAGGGGGTAGTATGATGTTCCAGATTTCAGCAAAAGTCAAGAAAACTTTTGCAAATTTTCCCAGGTTCCTTGGGCCAAACCAAGTTAATGCTACCAATCTGGGTCCTGGTCATCTGAGTTAGCCTGTTTGCATGGTTCAGGTGTTTCAGATTCATCCCAGGAGGCAGGGGCCCTTGGAACGGATTACATGCAACTCAAACCGATCCCTCAATTAGGCTACTCATGCGATCCAAACTCCCTGGATATGTTTTGGAGCATTGGGCCAGTTGGTCCGAGTCATTTGGGGCCTGATTTGAGATCAAACCATATCCAAATCTGATTTCTGGTGCAGGCCAGTCTGGACTGGCTCACCCAGTCTGGAATTTGCAGGCTGGGCTCCGACGTTGGGAATTGCTGTTTTCTCAAAATTCTGATATAGTTTGTGTGGGGAGTGGGTGGTCCCAGGGGCCTGTCCATGCCCCCTGGTGTGCGCAATCTCCATGCAGACTCCTTCTATCAAACTTACCAGGGTTGATGAGGGGGAAGAGGTGGGAGTGGGATATCTTTGGGGGAAAAGCAGTCACCCAGCGCTCATATATCATGTGGGCTAGGTCGCCCAGCTGTGACAGAGGGTCCACTGGAGCCTTTGGGGCCCCTTTTCGTCTGGAAGGGGTGTTGGTACCTATTCAGTTGCAAGGGCTGGTCCCCAGGACTTACATTACTATTTCCTTTTTTGACAGGGAGGATTCCACCCCTGGGGCATGGACCAAAGCATAATTCTTGTGGCTCTCCAGTAGCTTTATGGCCAGGATTGCCACGATCTTCTGGGGAGGGCGGGGGCTGTTGGGTGGGAGGCGTGGAATTCCTCTATCAGGTCCTTGCAGTTTGTACAATCATGCGCATTCACCCAGCTGTTCTCATAAGAGGGGTAACATTTTCAGGCAACCAAGTACTGAACGGATCAGCGGGACCTATGGAAAGCTAAAATGGCCTCCACCTCTGCTTCCTGGGATTCCCCGATGATGATTGGCTCTGGGGATGTTGGCCTTTCCCCATTAAAGATGTTAGGAGGAAGGTGTGGAAGACATTGTGCTGCTTCCAGTGCGCGGGCAGTATCAGGCAGTAGGCACCGTTGCCTAAATCCTTCTCAACCTCAAAGGGTCCCAAGCATTTGGCTGCAAGCTTGTGGGTGGGGGCTTTCAGGGGAATGTTGCGGGTATCTAACATGACAAGGGAACCAACCTTGATCTCATGCCCTTGAAGGCGCTTCCAATCAGCGAACTTCTTATAGTCCTCGATGGACTTTGTCAAGTGTTCACAAACCAGGTTGTGCATCTCGTGGAGAGAGTTTACATGGTCCATGGCGGCGGGAACTGCTGAGGAGAGTTGGGGGCCAATCTGGAAAGAGAGGTTATACCCCAGAGTAGCCTCAAAGGGAGAGAAGCTGGTTGTGTAATGGAGGGAGTTGTTGTATGAAAACTGTGCTTGAGGTAGATCCTTGGCCCAGGTATCTTGTGAGGCCATCGCATAGCAGCGCAGGTAATGCTCCAGTACATGGTTCACCCGCTCAGTCTGCCCATTGGACTGGGGGTGGTAGGCAGTGGATCTACAGGGATTGATGTGAAGGAGGGTCAGCAACTCTTCCCAGAACTGGGCCATGAACTGGGGTCCCCTGTCACTCACTATCTCCATGGGAGACCAAACATGGCAAAGACATGGTTGACAAATAAATTTGCGGTCTCCACTGCAGTAATAGAAGAGAGGCGGGTGATGAAGAGTGCAAACTTGGTAAATTGGTCCACAACTACCATGATCGCATCTGAGCCACAGGAGGGTGGGAGCTCCACGATGAAGTCCATTGAGACTGAGGTCCATGGCCCCTCAGCCTGCTGCAAAGGGTGTAACAGTCCCTTCTTCTCAGAAGATCTGATTTCGCCAGGCGCAGGTGACACAATGAGAGATCCAAGCGGGAATGTCCTTTGAGGACCCAGGCCAGTTGTAGGTTCTCTTTATGAGATCCGCACACTTTTTGATACCAGGGTAGCTGACAGTCTGGGGGACATGATGTTCCTCATTGACACGGCTGCGTAGGGAGGGGGGAACCCAAATCTGATCGTGGAACCAGATTATTCCATCCTGAAAAGTATATGGAGCTTTCTTGTGACGCATGGACTCCAGATCAGCAAAAAGCTCTATTCCTTCAGGGCTTAAGGTTTGGGAGGCGAGGACATGGAGGAGGAGTGGAACATCAGGGTCCATGTCAGCAAAGGATACTGTAGGGGGGCCAATGAGAGGATTTGGGAAGGGGGAACTAAAGTCATAATTTCTAATGGGTCTTCCCCCCATTGGGAGACAGGGAGGGGTTTCAGCTGAGCATGTCCAGTAAAACATTCAGGGGACCTTTAATGAATTCATACTTAAAATGGAACCCACAGAGGTCTTGATATGTGCGAGTTTGCCAATGTCCTAGCTTCTGAGGTTTTTGGTAGTAGAGCAGTGCTTTATGGTCTATCAAAATGGTAATTTCATGCTGAGCGCCCTGCTAGAGGTATCACCAGTGGGTGAGCGACCACGCCACCACCGCTAGCTCCTTATCATATATCAGCCATGCTTGCTCTGTTGTGGTGAACTTCTGGGAGTAATAGGCCACCAGGTGCTCAGCTCCCTCATGCTCCTGTAGCATCATGGCACCCACTGCCACTGACGAGGCATCACAGGCTACTATGAAGGGGTGGGAGGTATCAGCATGCTGCAGGATGGGGGCTGTGAGAAAAACCTTCTTGATTGCCTCAAAGGACTGCTATCACTTGGGGAACCATTTAAAGGGGGCGTTTTTCCCAGTGAGAGGGTGCAGGAATGCTGCCAGTTGGGCAAGAGCGGGGGAAAATTTCTTCAAAAAGGTGCGGTTTTAAGAAAGCTGCAAAGCTATTTTTGAGCGGTTGGGGTAGGCCAAGACTGAATAGCCTTCAGCTTGCTGGGGGGATGGCATAACCATCCTTCAGGACAAGATTCCCTAGGAAAGTAACCTTGTCCTTGAAGAATTCGCACTTGGAGGGTTTAACGAATAGCCCTGCCTTGTGGAGGGCTCCCACTACCGCTTTGAAGTCCTTGGCATGTTGTTCAGGGGTAGGGGAATGGACCAAAATGTTGTCAATATAGGCCACTGCACATGAGAATCACAAGTCTTCCAACACATCATCAATGAGGTGCTGGAAGGTGGAAGGCGCATTCTTCAAGCTGAACGGCATCACTATGAACTGGAAAAGCCCCTGACGAGTGCGGATGGCTGTGAGCCACTCCTGACCCTCGCCACCCTCACCTGATTAAAGGCGTTCACTAAGTCCAACTTCGAGAAGATGAAAGACTTGGAAATGGACCATCTAGTACTAAAAAAAAGAAAGACTTGGAAATGGCCTGGGCGATGCTCTGCTCTAAGAGTAAGGGGTATGGGTCAGGGATGGTAATGTTGTCGAGATGGCCATAGTTGACGCAGGGGCGCAGGGACCCATCTGCTTTCTTAACAAAAACTATGGGGGAGGCAACTGAGGAAGCTTCTTGATGAGTCACCCTTTCTATAGCATCTCGTCCAGCCAACTGCCCAAAGCCCTATCCTCTTCCTCTGTATAGGGGTAGAGGGGCAGTTGATCTTGACTAGATCAACTATCAGCTGGAATGTCGAGTCATATTCGGAGTGTGAGGGGGGCTTGAATGCCAGTGACATGTCGAAGATGGCCTTAAACGGGGCTAGGAAGGAGGAAAAGTCCAGAGGGAGGTCGACTAGGACGGGGTCTGGTGGGGAGATGGAACCAAGGGACGTACCCTGGGGAAAGGTGCAGCAAGGGAATCTCACCACTTAACTTGAGGTTTTTGAACAACAAGGAGTTGGTTGTAAGATTGACGTAAAATTGTTGGTGGTGTCACCAGCCCACCACAAGATTACAGGATAGAGCATTTCCTGTACTGCTGAGAAGTGGTCAGTGAATCTAAAGTCATGAACTGAGAGGTGCAATGGACGTCAGATGCGGTAGGACATCATGGAATCTGATGAGCCTAGGGTGGATGAGGCTTCCTCCATTGTTAGGTCCAAGTACTGTGCCACGCCAAGATTGATAAATTTACCTGCTGCTTTAGTATTGAGGAGGGCTTGCACTGTGATTTCACCTGACTCAGAGGGAAAGGAAATGGGGAACAGAAAGTACGCTTGGTCCTCTTTTAATAGGGTGAGCCAGAGAAAGGGCAGCCGAGGAGGGGGCATGACCCAAAACCAAGAGAGACTGGCCCAGAGGCATAAGGGTGGGGTGCAACTGATGCAAGGTCTCTACTACTTCTTTGTCCCAAATGGGTAGTCAAGGGTTAATGCGTAAACCTGCTCCACTCTCTTCAGGGGGGAGGAGGGGTCAGCCAGGGGGACAATTTCACCACACTGAGTAGACTCTGAACACTGGGGACCCAATGACCCAGCCTCCTGATCTGGACTGGAGGTAGGCGGAGCTATAGGCAGGGGCTCCCCTGGGGAGAGGTGCCCAAGGTGGCCACTGAGGGGGAGCAAAGGGCAGCGAGTCCAGGGGGGCGCTTACCTTGGCCGCGACCACTGGCAGGAAAGGTGTGGTATGGGGTACCTCAGGGGCGGTGATGGGACATGCGGGGGTGTGAGAGGGCCTGGCCCCAATTGTGCGGGCCACAGAGAATGCAACCTCTAAGGATCCAGGGAGAGGGTCCCAAGCTGTGTGGGCCGCCGCATGGGGTCCAAGGCAGCGTGGAATGCAGAGATGGTGATTTCAACGGGGATGAGTACCATTGGAGCCAGGACTGAAAAGGCCTCAATCTGGGAGGGTAGGTCCGTGGCTGTCTGTCCCAAGGTAAACAGATGGAGGAGGCGCGCCAGTCTCAACTCAGGGGCCTGGACTGCTGAGGTGACCAACACCAACAAGGGGGTGGGGTTGCCTGACCTGGCAGCAGAGCGGAGCACTCCCCTGACCCAACGACAGGCATCCCCATCCAGGGCGTCAAGGAGAGCCATGCTCTGCTGTGCATCAGAGGGAAGCGGGGATTTCCCACCATTGGAAGTGAGGTGCAACTGAGTTCTGCCAGAACGCCCAGGATTTGATCAGCCACCTCATTAGAAGGGACAGGGGGAACCCCCAACACTATTACATTAACTGATGGAGTGGCGCTCGCCATTGGAGCTCAGCGGGGTGGGTCAAATTCAGCAGAGTTGGCGGCAGGACCAGATGAATGAGGCCACCAACCAGCAGGAGAAGGCCAGGTCACAGAGGGAGAGCACGTTCAGAGTGAGGGCATAGGCTAGTGATTTGTCCGTGCCAGTGAGGAGGGCGGAGAAGGCTGAGATTAGTGGTCAGTTCATTATGTCACAGATTTGGCTAAGAAGAACTAGACTGGGCTCCCAGTTGGGGTGCACGAGCACCCAGTGGAGGGCCCAGAATGCCAAAGGCATAGCGATCTGAGTGACCAATAAAAGTGGGGCTCTAAGGGAGATGTGAGGAAATTAAAAGTTCAGTAACGTACCAAAGGCCCCAAGGCAAACCAGATGGTTGCAATGGGGGAAACTGCGAGTCTTGTGGGGGCAACCCCCAAGGGCAAAAGAGGAAGGGAGGACAATGAATCCTCCAGGGTTTGCAGTTGCTGGCCTTCAGATTTGGATAGGGGGGCTTGCGTTTCAGTGAGGGATGGCACAGAGGCCACCACATGGTTGGAAGTGTGAGCGGAGGTATAGTAAGACCCATGAGAGGGGTTGGGGCCAAGCTTCCCCTGGAGGGGGTGCTCTAAGTCCCACTGGCGGGCTGAGCCAGAAGCAGCTGAGGCGGCTATGGAAGCCAAGTCCACGAGTGGTGGGGTGAGGGTGCTTGGGTGCTGCTCTAGCTGGGGAGCAGTTTTGGAGGACTCGGCGACCAGATGGAAGGAAGGGTCTCCATTAAATGTATGCGCAAAAATGGACAAAGCAGAAGTATGTCGTTGGGGTTGAGGCGGGTTATCACGTTTATGATCCACTGCCATGTGTCAGGGTTGAGTGACTGGATAACCCAGTCAGCAAACATTAACAGGAGGACTTAGGCAACGGTGCGTTTTGTCATATTGACTGGCAGAATTTTTGTAAAATTAATAAGGTAGTAGGAGGCTGTGGCAATCTAGGCGGGGAATCAGAATTTTATTCAACGGAAGGAAAGAGAATGAACCAACTACTACTCCCAGCTGGGGCAGTTGATTTTTAAACTGGGCTGAATGTATGGAGTGGTATCAAGGGATTGGACATTTGGGGGTTGAGGAAGGGATTTGATTGGCTGGCTCAGAGGGGGGTAGAAAGCTGCTCCCAAATTTGACAAAAGTCCAGAAAACTTTTTGCAAATTCTCCCAGATTCTTGGGGCCAAACCAAGTCAATACTACTAATCTGGGTCCTGGGACCCCAGTTGGCCTGTTCGCATGGCTCAGGTGGTCTGGATTCATCCCAGGAGGCAATGTCCTTGGATCAGATTATTTGTGATTCGAGCTGATCCCACAATTGGGCTACTCATATGATCTGAACTTCCTAGATCCATACTGAAGAGTTGGGCCAGCTGATCTGAGTCATTCAGGGCCTAATTCCTTATCCAAACTGTATTTGAATCTGATTTCTGGTGCAGGCCAGTCTGGACTGGCTCACCCAGTCCAGAATTTGTAAGCCGTGCTCAAATGGTGGGAATTGCTGTTTTCTCAAAATTATGATATAGTTTGTCTGGGGAGTGGGTGGTCCCAGGGACCTGTCCATGACCCTGATGTGCGCAATCTCCCTGCAGACTCCTTCTATTAAACTTATTAGGGTTGAGGAGGGGGAAGAGGTGGGTGTGGGATATCTTTAGGGGGAAAACAGTCACCCAGCGCTCATCTATCATGTGGGCTTGGTCGCCCAGCTGTGACAGAGGGTCCACTGGAGCCTTGGGGCCCCTTTCTGGAAGGGGTGTTGGTCCCTATCCAGTTGCAAGGGCTGGTCCCCAGGACTTACAAACCCAATGTTACCCCTTTCCAAAATTACCATCAGCTTGCTGAGGCCCTGATGGCCTCACCCAAAATTGCTATCTTTGCAGAACCTTGGCAAAATCTGTCATGGAAATAAAAAAAGGGCCGCATTCCCTTGTTCCCCCCAATCTACCTCCTATTACAAAAGAGGAAATTACACACGTCTATGAAACTGCCACTACCACTGTCAAACATGTTGCTGAATTGGCAGATTTCTATCATCCACACATATCACCAAGCCAACATTGCAAAATCAGCCCAACTTCCTGAAATCTGCATCCAAGATGAACACCATGTTGCCAAACTCATAGAGGCTTTGATTCAGGCCCAAATTTTCAATCTCAACAACTATCTACTTCACCTCGACCCTCATCCTGCAGATGCCCCAACCCCCTTGCTATCAATATTGATCCAATACTTCAATGCTGAACCTGATGACGATCCACCTGATCCCCCCTCCCCCTCAGCCATGGTGGGATAAGCGGCTCACTGCTGTGCCACCTGGTAGGTTGTTTTTGTTTTCTGTTTTGTTTTCCTACTGCTCTATAATAGCAGTCAGTTCATGTTTTTTTGGTTGGTTTAGTTTTGGAGTTTTGTTTTGGTAATATCCATCCCCTGGTTGGCTTGACTCAGTTAAATAACTAAAAAAAGAAAATTGTTTTAGGTTTGGCGGATTCCTAGTTTGGCACCTACTGCAAAATTGTGGGTGATTGTGGGAATTTCTGGTGGAAAGCCAATGTATTTGTTTACAAGCATCTGACGATTTTTTTAAAAAACTCCATACTTTATTCAAAAAATTTAACAGATAGTAAGAGGGGAGGGCGGAATACAGGAAATTCAGCCAAGGATAAGGGACCAGAAGTTTGGAACTGCTAGAGACCTAGCACCACCAACCATTGCTGATCAGTGATTGTCATCGCTAGCCACAGTTCTAGCATTGGTGGGCTTACAGGCCATTTAATCTTTAATTGATTCATTGCTTTGTCACGTATGACAAGCAATCCTGTGGGAAAATCCAAATGCGCAGCTTTGTAACACCCAGGGATTAGGCATAAGAATTTTATGATCTGTCAGAGCTGATCAGAGATAATCTGAATGGTCTTCAACACCAAACCTTTGTGATGGGGGTACTCATTAACCAAAAATATTGACAACAAGAGCCAAGTGTATCACCCATACACAATAATGGTAGATGAAGGCTCGCAATTGTATTGGGGATGATTGCAGGGTTTTTGCAAAAAAGGTCCTGTGATGGATGTATTTCCATCAGCGATTGTTCACCTAACAGGATGTAGCATTTGTGGACCAATATTTTTTTGAACAGGGCGCATTCATAATATTGGTGAGCAATATCTGCTTCCAGTTCAATGCATACAGAACACTCCTTGTGTGGGTAGTCCAGTCTGCTGTGTTTACCAGATTAAAACGCTTAGTGAAGGATCCGCCAGGTTACTGACCATTGCTTGGATGTTACTAGTCAGGAGTTCAGGCCTGAGATCAACTCCTTCATTTGGTAGTTGGTGTCATGGCCTTCAGTTGCCAAGTTGTTCAAGATTTGTGGGTGAGCGGGGGGTTGCACCCAGGTTTTGGTAGCAATTCCCCATATTTGATCTGGGTTGATTTGTAGCTGATATTGATTGACTTGGCAGCTTATATGTGGATGATTCAATTTTGTTCTTCACAACTTGTTATGAAAGTAATTGCGGAATCATGGACCTTGGCATTCCTGTGGATTTGGTCAGTGTCCTGATAAGTTAGTTCGAATGACTAGCCGCCCAATCACACTGCCCAATTGCACAGTCACCAATAATGTGGAGTGCCTTTTAGGGAGGGTATTTGCGGGTGGCTCACCATCCATTCATAGTGAACTTGGTGAGATTAGCTCTTGAAGGCCCTTAGCTCTAGCCCGGTTCACACTCCAAGCTAGGGTCAGGCAGCGCATGTGCGTTTGCATCATTTAAGGAATGACTTCGCCCATATCCACTGACAGTGGGATTTAAAGTCCAGAAGGACCATGCCTCCTTCAGATTTTAGTTTGGACAGAGTTTCTAGTGCTATAGGTGACACTTTCACCTTGAGCCATAGGAAGGTCTGGAGCATTGTCCTGATTTTTTCTCTAGTTTCAGGTTCATTGGCAGCACATGGGCAACATACCACAACTTTGAGAAGATGAAAACTTTGATTGCCATAACTTTCTCCTCAAAGCATAATCTGGCATTTTTCCAGTATGCCATTAAGACTGATAGGCTCAATAAAACCTCTTGCTCCGTTTCTAGTAGTGCTGGCCCCTTATCATTAAAGAGTATCCTAAGGTATCATATCGTCTGGGAGTTCATGATTGGTGTTGTGTCAGTCAGTGGGCTGAAGTTAGGGGCGCCGATCCTCATTACAGAGGTTTTGTCAAGTTTAACTTCACATTTGATGCTAACTGGTATAGGTCCAGTAGCTCCTTTGAACCCTGCAGTTCAGTTGTCGAGCTAATATCTATCACTGTATCATCGGCGAAGGCTATCATTTTTAGTGGCATTTGGTTGGGGTGGACTAGGCCCCTGAGTCTCGCATCCACCACTGCCAATAAGATGTTAGCCAAAAATCTGAACAAAATCAACAACATAGGATCACCTTGTCAGGAACTCTGAATGACTGGTATCTTGTTGGTTACGCCATCTGCGATGATCACCTTGGTTACCAGGCCCAAGTACAGTGTTGTTATCCATGACCTAAAGGTTTTGTGGATTGCTGGCCGCTTTTAAAGCCTCATGTAGGAATGACCATGCAACTCGATCATAGGCTTTTTCCATGTCATGGAACATGATATATCCCTGCTCGGTTTCCCATGCATCTTGGAGTACGTTTTGGACTGCACTGATGCTGTCCCAAATACTCTAGCCCTTGATGATCCCGTTTTGGGCCTTATGGAGCATGTGCGGTACCGTTGCCAACAGCCAGTTTGATAATATGTGCATCAGCAGCTTATAATTGGTGTTGGATAGTGCAATTGGGCACCAGTTCCATAGTTGGCGCTGGAGTCCCTTTTTGTACATGAGTAAAATTCAGGTCTCCTGACCTCCTGGGATTTGCTGTCCGTTTTTCAGGCAGTGATTAAATAGGGATTTTAGTTCCAGCGCAATGCTGTTGTGGAATGCACTGTACACCTCCGCACATATGTTGTTAGGTCCGGGTGCCTTCATTCTTGGTGACTCTTCTAGCACCCACTTAACCTCATCAATCAAAATTTTGGTAGATAGGTTAGCGACATCTTCTGGAGTACAGCCCCCAAGATCTGGCTTGACCAAGTCAATTAGGGCATCCATCAATGACTCGCTCATTACTCATTAGCAGAATAGTTCGCCATAGAAGCGTTTAATCTCACGCTTGATCATTACTGGATCCATTGATACTTCCCCTTCCACCATCTCTACTTACCGTATCCTAGCCTTATTTTGGATTTCCTTGAGGTGCGCCAGGCCCACTTTGGTCATCTTCCCCACTAAGCACTGATATTGGTAGGTAGAGTTGGTCCATCTCTCCAAATCCTGCTTTACCTTTAAGGCCCAATATCTTTTGTGCATCGTTTGGTACTTTCTCCACCATCCTTCGCTGTCCTGCCTATTGAGCTTCAACCTCTCCAGTGTAGCTTTCAGCTGTTTCATGGTGTCAGTTTGCTTGTAGGTTGTCATTTTTTGAACTTCATGCTATAGTGCTTCATATTTTTTTGATCCAGATCCATCATTCCAGAGGGACTATCTCTGGGTTATGATCCAGATATGTGACTAGTTGATCCAGTCTGGCTTCTATTGTTCAGTGCCATTCCCCATCCCTCAGCGTGGCAGGTGCCAGTTGCCATTTGCAGTTCCTAAGGGGTTCTTCCAGATTGATATCCATGCGGACAATCATGTGGTCACTTTTGGCATTTATATTGACTTTGCTGTTGGACGTCAGCGGCTTAAGGTTGGATGTTACCAGTATGTAATCCAGGCACAAACCAGCCTGTGGGCTACTGATGGAGCCATATATCCATCACGTTAGGTTGGCTGGGCCATCCTCCTCCTCGTTGATTATGAGGCACATCCCCAATTTGACTAGGTATTCTAGCATCTCATTAGCCTTACAGTTGGGACTTCCGCTTGTCAGGAACATATCCTGACTCATGTTTGTCCAACAGTTTAGGTCTCCTGCTATAAAGGTCATTGTCTCAGCTGTTACTTCCAAAAAAAATTCCCAAAATATTCAGTTTTCGCAGCTATTCAGCAGAGCATAGAATGCCACCACCCAAAGGCTCTTGCCAGTTTCCTTTGCGTATTGGTCACTATCAGGATCCTTCCAGTATGAGTTTTCTCCACAAATTCCAGGTCTATGTTCTTGTTTAATTCAATGATCGCCACATAATCTGTCCAGAGCGCCTGATAGCCTATTTAGTGGGACCACGGGTGATTCTTCACATCATGGTTTGATCTTGGCACCATTTTCTTTTGGCAACCTGCTTGCGTTTCTTATATTAAAATTATGTCTATATTATTGTTTGTTTCAAAATTGTGTAACTTCCGCCTTCTCATTTGTATGCTCGCCATCCCCCAAGCATTTGTGGTCACAATCCTCATTTCCAGCTGCCCGACCCATGGGGATGAGGATAGTTTTTTGTAGTTGTGAATTGAGTCACAGATGGAGGTTTTCTTGTCGGTGGTCAGTGTCACTGAGGGGAGGTGGGGGGGTGATGGTCGTCCTTTGAGGTCAGTTTGATGGAACTGGGATTGCCTTACTGGGCATTCTTGTACCGGGAATTTAGTCTCCATCCCTGTCTCCCTATCAATGGACAACAGGGATGGTTTAGTTACCAGCTCCAGGTTCTCCATTGTCCCTACTGGCAGAGTGGTGGATTCCCCCTCATCTGTTGATCAGGTTCCCACCCCTTATTTCAAATTTTCATTGGATCTGGTCTTTTTGGTTGGAGCCCAATCAGCTGATTTTGTTCATTGCGTCGATTCAGTTGTTTGGTTGCTAGTCTCCTCAGGTTTGTTTGCTGACAATTTCTGAATTGAATTCAAATTTGCTTTCAACTTGTTGGGCTTAGGTTTCAATTTAGTGGTGTCTTGTGCTACCCATCCCTTCTTGGGGGATTTTTTCGGGTTTGCCTTAATCCATCTTTCTTCCTCATGGATCATCTATTCCACTTGGTATGGGGGTGGCTC
>JAKSZP010002772.1:0-172500 GCA_022478985.1 Massospora cicadina
GTTCTAGCTGTTGTGATTTTGGAAAGATTAAATATATATGACTTAATTGGATGACCAGAGTTATAAGAGTTAAAATTATCTCAAATTAGATATGTGTTATGCAAAATGACCACAAATCTAAGAAGGAATGTTATACAAGTCTATAAAGTATAAAAATGGAACCTTATATTTGGCCTTAACCCTAGACAGAAGCTATACAGGAAAATCATACCACTGTTTGTCACGAGGTTAAAAAAGTCTTAGAGTGGTTGCAAAAACGTTATCACTAGGATCACATGTTAAAAACCATACAAGCGGTAATAGATACCTGCCTGAATTGTCAAAAGTTTGAGATTAAGCAAGTCCTAAATATTAAAGTCAAGAGGTTGCACCACAAGGATTATTTAGTAGTGTTAGTGTAAATTAGCAGGTTTGTTAACTATAGTTTTATATGGACAATATTATACTTTTATTATCTGTTAACCACTTAACAAAATTGTTGTAAGATATATTGGTATAATGAGCAACAGTCAAAGCCACCGCGTTATTTTTATTTTGTTCAGTATTTTCTCAACAGTTTCCCTTGAATCCTTCTTTATGACAATAACTTACATTTCACTGCCCATGTAGTTTAGGAACTAATATCTCCTTTTAATATTAAATAAAATGTTACCACACCATATATTCATTAACTAATGGAGCCATGGAAAGAGACAATGATACGTTGATATCTTATTTAGTAAGATTTTAGCTACTGATCCAATGAGATAAAATACTTAACTACCTGCCTCTATACTATCTTAATGGGTCATTTATTATTACATAATAAGTATATCATCATTTAAGGCACTATAACTTTTCTTTCTCGTTGCAAACACTTTTGCAACCCATTCAATTCAAGACTCAATCTAGTTTGATAATCTCATAAGAGGAGATTAGTCTGCGCCCATGTCTGGGAGCAGTTGGGCAAGCAAGGCAAGAGGAGCAGGTGGAAGGCCCACGGCCTCTAACATTTGCTAACGCCCCGGAGAATCTGGCGGAATAGAAAAAATTCTCAAAAAACTGGCGGTCACAATTTCCCCAGAGATACTCACGTGGCAAGCACGATGCAACCAGTACATCAACACGCCACACTCTCAGCCACTTTCATCGGTGGAATTCGGAGTCTGTGTGTATCTGGACATCCAAAAAACGGCCTTATGGGAAAAATTTTGTGAAGATGTACACAAAAATTTTCTGACCGCAGTGTATGTTGCACCTCACTCCATGTCGAGCGGTTGGCTGGACCTGGGTTTTGAAAGCAAAATAGCAGCAGACAAGGCTGCACTGGTGCGCATAGTGGTCAACCTCCCCGAAGGGCAACAGGTTGTCAAAACCAAATGCACCAGATGGACAAAATCAAACCAAATTTTCCTCACATTTGACTTTTTGCCTACTACAGTAAAACGTGACATTTTGGAGCAACACCTGAAAGATGGTCTCGCCATATATGGCGAAATACAATCTTTCAAAATTCAACGTTTCATGCTGATGCCACACCTGTGCACCAGCAAAGCCATCACAGTTCTGACCCCAAGTGAGGAGATCGCGAAGGACCTAACCCAGATCCCGCACTCCACTTTTATTGATATTGCAGGGCACACCATCCACCCATTCTGGATAACCGTGGACAGCGCGCCCCCCATTTGCACCCACTGTGACGCGTTTGGCCATAAGGCGCACGCATGCCCCATCAAGGAGGGCGTCACATTCCAAGAGCACCCTTCAGCGGCCATGGCCAGCAGAGAGGTGCACTACGAACCAACTGCAAGCACCAAGGAGGCTTTCCTGTGGGGAGCACAAGGCTGCTACCTATTAGTAAAGCCCATCTCCCCGCAGGAGCGGAAGAAGGCCAAGCAGGCCCATAGAGCCATGGCCAAGGAAGCAGCCAAGGCCACAACCACCATCCCACACTCACAATGCCAGGAGGACATGGAGACCTTTGCGGCGGAAGTGACTCAGGAATCCATCACCCAATCAGATTAGGAGGCCTATGCCAAGCGGGCCACACAATCTGAGGATCCGATGGGAGATTCGATCTCACCCAATCGCTGCACCCAAGCTCCAGTCAAAACTGACTTGGGACCTATCCCAATTGAAAAAGAAAATTTTTGCCCCACTCAACGGTGCACCAAACTTATCTGCACTGCAAAAAATTTGTCTGACGTCGGGAAAACAAAAAGCGAAGTTCAAAGCCAACGCGACTCTTTCCACAAAAATTAACAAAAACCCTGATAGCGTTGCTGCTAACACCCGCACTGCCATGAAAGCCCGTGGAGACCTTGAATAGGCTGGTGGGCCCAAGGGCCCACCCCCTCGCACCTAAGGTGTGATGGGGGAAACCTTCACTCTAGGGATGCTGAATATCGCCAGACTCAAGGCCTCCCTGTCCCAGGCTAAGAAACTGAGTTTTTTACAACACAATTTACCCATGGATATCCTGGCCATCCAGGAATCCCACTGTCCACAAAGTTCCGAGGAAGCTTGGAAAACAATGCTCCTTCCATCCCTATCCTTTTGGTTGAAGCACTGTGGGGTGCTAATTCAGAAAAATAATTTTTTCAAATTCACATCCTCAGAAACATTCCTAAATGGCCGAGTGCTCATTGTCACCTTCTCATGGGCTGACGTTGTGCATACAATTGTCAACATTTATGCCCCAAACGGTGCACACGAGCGTCAGGAATTTTTCTCATCGGTCAAATCCCTCCCATTACACCCTGATTCTTTCCTAGTTGGCGATATGAACTGTTGGCTAACCTCACCAACAGACCGGTGGCCTCCCTCACTCAACGCCCCACAGGGTCACGTAGAACTACGCGTTCTAAAAGCCACCCTTGGGTTAATGGATGCACTGCTGCGACATGCCCCACTGCTCAAAAACATGACGCATCCCCATGTCCACAACAGGCCAATTAAGGTCCATGACCCGCATTGACCTTATTTTAATGCCGGCGAAATTCCAACCCCACATCTCCCACTCCAAAACAATGAAAATGGAATTCTCTGACCACCGACTGCTCTTGATAACATACCACTTAGCCGTTACAATTGCAAAGGCCCCACATTGGTGCAAAATCCACCCCCCCGAGCTCGCGTCACCAGGATTTTCCACATGGGTGGAAGAGGCAACTTTGGTGAAATCATTTGTTGCACCATTTTGTGCGGACCCCATTTCCACATGGGCAACTTTCAAAGAGGACAACATCCACCACTATTGCCATCTCTCCTCCAGATGCTCATGAGCCACATCGGCGGTTATCTCTCACGCTCTGGCAGAATTGGCCCACTTGGAGTCCAACATTCCAGCCATAGGATACAGCTCTGCATGGGGCCAGAAGTGGGCGGAGGCAGCCACCCACCTCAACACACTCGAAAGGCAACACAAACATCAGGGTTGTGTCCAATACAGGGCCACACGCATCACTAAAGGTGACAAGTGCACCGCATACTTCTTTAAAAAAAATTTCGCACCACGCCAGAGTGTGGCGTGCACACAGGTGTGAAGATCGGATAATTCCATTGCGGACACACCAGCTGAAGTGGCAATCGAAATGCAAAAATATTACTCTGAGTTATACCGAGCTGAACCAATATCAGACAGCCAAAATGGCAGAATTTCTCGACCAAGCTCATATCTGCACCATTTTCTGATACCCAGAAATAATGAATTTAATTACTCCGAATGAATTATGGACAGCCATTCGCGGTGCGCCAAACTGAAAATGCCCAGCCCCAGATGGCATTCCATATGAGTTCTACAAAAAATATTTCAAATATATATCCCTATTGCTGCTAGCCTCACTTAACCAAAGCCTGTTGGAAATGCGCCTCCTACCAAGAGGACATGAGGCCTTTACTGTCACACTCTTCAAGAAAGGGGATAAGCTTGACTTAGCCAACTGGCGCCCCATTTCTCTAACAAACACAGACACCAAAAATTTTAACAAAAATCATGGCTAACCGTTTAGGGACTGTAGCATCTGCCACCATCTTTCCAGAACAATTCAGTTTCATCCCCAGAAGGTCGATTTGGGATAACGTGCACTCTGTGGCTAATGTATGTCAGTCCACAGCCTCTGGGGCACTTGTATTCTTGGACCAACAAAAGGCCTATGATAGAGTAAACTGAGAATACCTTAGGGCCTGCTACCATCAATTCGGCCTACCACCCCGCTTCATAGACTGGGTGATGCTGCTCACGGAATCAGTGACAATGGCAGTGCGTGTCCCAGGCTTCCTAACGGAAGTAGTCCGCCCTCAAAGGGGCCTGCGACAAGGGGACCCCCTCAGCCCACTCTTATACAACTTCAGCCTTGACCCACTACTGCGAAATGTGAATGCCCAACTCACTGTGGTCCATGTGCCAGGCCAAACCCCAGTCAAGATGATGTCATTTGCAGATGATTGAGTGGTGGGGTGTCTAATAACAAAGATGCACGCGCACTTGAAGCCCTCATCCATCAATATTCCCGGGTAAGCAACGAGGCACTGAATGCCTCCAAAACCAAAATCATCCTCCTTGGTCGGTTTCAGAACTGCTGAGCCCCAGCAATTAGTTCCCAACCCAGCCCATCTGCTCGCCCACCTCCACGCCTTACTAACTCAACACACACCACTCCACTGGTGCTCCCCTTTGTGCCACGTCCTACCATAGGATCGGTGCGCCATCTGGGCATGTGGATGGAGGCAGGCGGATATGCGTCAGCAGTAATGGAATGCCGTATACTGGACAACGTGACGAAGAGAATCGCCTCTCTCAGAGCCCACCCTACTACTCTCACTGGCAGGGTTGTTCTTGCCAACTCTATGCTCCTATCCAAAGTCTGGTTTGGAGCCCACGCCATTCCCTTCTCACCAAGCTTCTTCAAATCCCTGTATGCTTTGCTGCAAGGATGGCTTTGGTCAGGCCGCCCTCCACCAGTACGGCTAGAGGTCATGTTTGGCCCTCATCATCAAGGTGGCATGGGCCTGCTTGACTTCAAAGCCCATGCTGCCAAAATCCTGGGCACTTGGATCGCGGCTGTCACCGCTCCTACACTCCCATCCCAACACTGGTCCTGCGTGGCCCGCTCCAACTTCTCCTGAGCCTTGGGCCTCAACAATCCATCAAACCCCCACTCCCTGATGAAACACCTCGCATCACACACATCGGCCACAGGTCCTCACGGGACTAAAACCCACTGCAAGCGAATCCTACTCTCCATGCAAAGCGCAGAGTGGAGAATTCGTATTAGCAGACATACAACCTGAAGAGGCCGCCCCTCTCCTCAGTTCACACAAGAGGTATAGGGGCTACCCATTCATGATGGCGTGATCCCCATTCGACCCCATGTCCTATCCAGGGTGGACTACCTGGACATGATGGACATCCCTTATTCCACTGAGACCAAAAAGTCTATCTGGAAATACGCACACCATCCTCTGTTGCAGCCTCAAGTCCGCTCCCATGCGTGGCGCTGCCTGAGGCGGGTGTATCGTACAGCTTAGCGCTCTAACGCTTTACACTCATCCTGTGTCGCGTGTGGCCAGTATGGAACGCTGTTCCACCGCCTGGAGAAGTGCCCCACCTCTAAAGTGATATGGCGCGAAGTCCAACGTCTGCTAGGCCAGGATCAAACGCATCCCTTCAGTCTGTCAAATGAATATGTTTGCTTCATCAATGGCCTCCTCCCTTCCACCCTCCCTCCGTGCTCTGGTGGTTGCAATCGCCATGTGGACTATCCACACGATTGTCTTGGATGCCATCGCTGGCTCCATCCCCACCCTCCCAGAAACTGTCCACAGATTCCAGTCTCATTTGGTGGACCACTTTCAAGTGTGGATGTTTTGATACCTCCCCACCGCGTCACCAACAGCTGGTCTCCTCCTGGTTCCCAGTCTGGTTCATCAAATCTGACCCCTTCCTCCACACGTGCTCAATAGTGGCTACGGCCCCTTCACACGTTCCCTCCCCTCCCCATAAGTGGCGTTCCCGCTGGCAACAAGAGATAGCATCGCTTCTCTGGGGTGCCTCCCCTGGTACTAAGTTTATCTTTCCTAAGTAATATTTGGAAGTGTCCATCCCATGGTCGGCCTTCCCCGCAATAAATTTAAAATCATTTAAGGCATTATATAGGCGATAAACAAGATTACCTAGTAGAATTCAACCTTATTAGAAGGTTCTGTTCCTAAAAATTCTAATCCCATGATGAAAAATGTAGCCAATGGAATTAAAATTATTCAAGAGATTGCTACTGAGGAAATTATATCTACAATTTCACAGGAAACTAGTAAAATTAATTGGAGGCATTTAGCTTAACTATCTATCATGTAGGCGATTTAATTCCCTTCTACCATCATTGAGCTAGAGGTCATCCTAATAAATTTGGAGTTTCTTGGTTCAGTTCACACAGTTATCCCTTAAGTTAGATCCAAATATCTAATTACAGTACTACACAATAAATAGTTGTTAATCGTGCAAATATTAGAATTCTATGACCTTATATCCCTACGGTGACAGGATCTTGAGTGGGGCATTGCTAGAGTATTTGTTGGAAAATGACTAGAATTACCTATTCCAAAGTCATATTTTGATGTAGTTCAATCAAATCCAACATCAAAGATGAATACAAAATCAATATTAAAATTTATTAGAAGCAGTTTTTATAATTTGAACCTATGTCTGATGATAATACTTGATGGAATGGCATTGATTAAGAAAACAATGAGATGAAAAATTTTATATCAAACACTGAACTGGTGAGAAAGATCCTAGTCGCTAAGTATTAATATTATCATATAATGACATGCACCTGTAGAAACTATAAATATTGAAAAAGTTGTAATAAAGGAGCTAAAATCTGTTGTCTAATTTTAAGTTTCGAGTTTGACTTTCTAAAATACTAAAAATACAGGTACATCTAGAAATCCTTTTTTGGACATCTCTAGTCCTAACTTGTAAATTAGTATCAGATTTTACAAAAATTTGCAAAATTTGATAGGTTCTAATAATGGTCACCAAATGAAACTCCATCTGCACCAAGTTTTCATCTTGAAGCCCTAAAACAATGGGAAGACAACAATCCAGAAACTGCGCCAAAGTGCTGACTGTGGCTCAACATCCTTACTAGATGAAGAGTGAAAATCTTGGATGAGGAGGCCACAGGCGCCCTATCTGGCTCAAGTCACCTAGTCACTTTTTAGTATTAGTTGTGCCCAACCCAATAAGGGGTCCTCCACAAATCCTTATTTTTTGTTTAGCCAAACAAAGGAATTACTAAATAAAATAAATAATCATAGCATGGTGCTGAAGCATTATCCTAAGCATCCATATTTGAAGGGAAGAGGGATTGGGGGATTTTCATCTGGTGCTGGCTTCAGGTGGCGGAAAAAGGTAGACAAAAAGGGGGTTGGAGCATCGGCGACATGTGGCAGAAGGAGAAAGAGGTGAGAGTTCTCATCATTGATAAGCACAATGGTGTGCATTGTGTCTACATATTGGGTGAGTTGGTATTTGGAAAAGTTAATATAAATAGGCAAACAAGTGAATAATTTAATGTAAGTTTGAGTTAGTTGGAGCCTGAAAGCAAATATCTCGCCACATCAACACATTTGCGGCCAACTGCAAATGCTAGGTCTTCTACATCTACTTTGGGATCCTTGGGAAAATTTAAAGGGAAGTTTAATATGAGAAACTCCATGAAAATTGGCTCAATTGCCTTATGGAGGGCTTGGTGGAGGAGGGAGTTGGTGGGGGCAGTGGATACATTGACAGCCTTTTTATAGATTGTGCTGTAGATTGAGAAACCATTGCAAGGATGGAAATGGCAGCGGTGAGTCAAGTTGTGGGTTGTTTAAAATTCTGACCAGTTGAGGTCAGGTTTAATTCTGTAGGTACAATCAGCATTATTGTATTTGTTAATGTCATTGAAAGGATCTACCACTTTTATTGCTGAGCCATAAACACATTTTTGGTTGGTTGGCAGATACTTAAAGGCCGCGCACAGTGGCCATGGCAATTCTGCCAGCGTGAGCAGCCATCTTCTCAGGAATGGGTCAAATGATTGAACCTTGGTTTGATGGAGTGGGGGGAGCAGCGCCTACAGCGGTCTAAGGTGGAGGATGGATGACCAATCCACAAGCAAAAAATCTAATAAAATCAGTAGCAGGGCTTACACCAGAGGGAGGAGTGGCGAAAGAAGCTTCAGCTGAAAACACTGGGCAATTGCACTTAGAATGATTGAGAGCAAAACACATGGACAAATGGCGCGGCCATTTTGACATTTTCACAGAAGGGATAATCAGGGGCAGATCTGATCATGGAGCGGGTGGTATTACAAGGCAGGTGTTGTGACGGAAGGGGAAGATCATCACAAATATGCGAGTCCCAGAAAGTCAACTGTTGCCATTTGAAACCATGAACTGCAGCATGGGGTCAATGCCATATTCGAGTCCTCTATGAGCTTATGGTGGAGGCGTTTAGGGGGAGGTGGGAGAACAAGCTGGCAAACTGGACCACCAGTGTGGCCTCATCAGACAAGCCAGTTAAGATGGTTAAAATGCTAGTATTTTTTAGATTAAAGGAAGCTATGTTGCTGATATGGTGTGGGATTCACACAAGAAACCAAGATTAAATTACCCCTTAAGAAGCGGAATTTCTATAGTTCTGGCAGGTTTGTAAACCGCCTTGGCCATCTCAATGATGGCCTTGATCATGTAGGGCAGAGGTCCCCAACCCCTGGGCCACAGACTGGTACCAGGCCATGGGTCATTTGGTACTGGGCCGCAGAGAAAGAATAAATAACTTACATAATTTCTGTTTTATTTATTATCTGAGTCTGAACGATGTTTTTTTAAAAATGATAAAATTCACATGTTGCATCCATCTATGACTCTTTCTTGATGCCTGTCTCAGTCACGTGATACGTTGGCACTAAAATTATACCCCAAGTTAGCAAAATGAGTAAAAACCAAAAATCTTTGGAAAGTTTCTTTGCAAATTGGAAAAGAGCCAGTGAGGAGACAGAAGAAGTGCCTACAACTTTGAAGAAAAAAGCTGCATTTAACAGACAACACTAGGACTCCTACTTAAAATATGTATTTATTGCAACAGGTAATTCCTGCGCACCAAGCCTGCTCTGCATAATATGCAGCGATTGGCTCTCTGATGAGGCAATGAAGCCTTCAAAACTGCTTCGCCACTTGGAGACCAAGCACTCTTCATTAAGGAACAAGCCTTCTGAGTATTTTGAAATAAAAAAGCATGAACAAGAAGGACAGAAGCAATTACTGAGGGCCATTACATCAACAAATGCAAATGCACTGAGAGCATCATACTTGGAGGCTAACCGTATTGCTAAGGCTATGAAGCCATTCACCATTGGTAAATAATTAAACCTTTCAGCCACTAAAGACATTGCTGTGAACTTCTATGAGAGGCTTTAGTTAAAAAGATAGCACAAGTGCCTCTTTTGGCTACCATTTTCACTCAGCGCATTGAGGAAATAGCAGAGGACCTTGAAACACAATTGTTGGAGAGAATTGATATATCACTGTGGTATGCTCTCCAGGTTGATAAGTCTACAGATATTGACAACATGGCAATATTACATGTTTATGTGTGATATATTTATCAGGAGGATGTGCATGAGGATATGTCATGTGCACTATCATTGTCAACCAAAACCACAGCCGCAGAATTATTCAAGTTGCTGGATGATTATATATCAGAAAAACTGAAATGGTCCTTTTGTATCGGCATATGCACAGATGGAGCTGCTGCCATGACTGGACGGCTGTCTGGTTTAACTACTCAGATTAAGGAGGTTGCACCTGAATGTGAGTCTACACATTGTGTCATTCACAGGGAAATGCTGGCTAGCTGAAATATACCACCAGAACTTAACAGCGTATTAAATGATGTCATTAAAGTTATCAAACCTATCAAAGCACACGCCATTGATTTACGCCTCTTTGAGCAGCTTTGTGAGGAAATGAAAGTGGAGAACAGAAACCTTCACTTATACACAGAAATAAGATGGTTATCCTGAAGGAGATCGCTGTCAAGAGTGTTTGAATTATGAGAGCCGCTGCAGAGATTTATCTCAGAAAAAGTCACCGCTGGCAGCACATTTCAGTGATGATAAATGGCCACAAAACTCGCTAAATTGTGTGACATATTAAACCTGTTTAATGAACTCAATCAATCACTTCAGGGGAGAATGACAACTGTCTTCAAGTTGGCAAATAAAGTAGCTGCATTTAAAGCCAAACTGGATTTGTGGGGATGCCACGTGAACAGGGGTATATTTGACATGTTTCAAACATTAGTGGGGATTTTGTAAGAGACTGGGCCCAAGTCATCATTATCCCATCTGGTGCATGATCACCTTTCTTTGCTTTAAAAAAGTTTTAGCATTACTTACCAAACACAAAAGACCCATGAACTGCCAAGGAATGGATTTGTGGCCCATTTGTCAACAAACCAGGTGAGTTAAGCATGTCTATGAAAGAAGAAGATCAACTGCTGGAGATTGCAAATGACAGCGGCCTTAAAAGTATGTTTGAGACAACAACTCTGCCGGTATTCTGGATTTAAATTATGGCATAATACCCTGAGATCGCCACAAAATCACTAAAACCTCTGTTGCCATTTCCGACATCCTATTTGTGTGAGGCGGGATTTTCTGCAGTGGCAGCAGCCAAAACAAAATTATGGAGTAGACTGGACATATGCTACACTTTTCAGGTGTCATTGTCTCCCATTACCCCTAGATGGGACCATCTTGAAGAGAAACAAGCTCAGGGCTCCCACTGATTTAGCGTTATGGTGAGTTGTATTTTTCATGCACTTTATATTTTTTGTGTTATATCTTATTTTTAAGGCATGTTTAAACATTACCTTAGTGACCAAAGAGTGTTAGGAGGCGGAGAGGATGTTACTCATGTTATGTTTTTGGTGCTATGTTATGAGGACATTGCTAATAAAGTTACTTACAAATTCACAGTGGATTCACATTTATTATTATATTTAAAAAATACCACAGTTTTTGAGCCAGTCATATCATTTTATTTTGTATATTTATCTGCCACACCTTAAAATCCAGTCTGTGAAAATTCTTTCTGACATTAAACTGGTTCATGGCCCAAAAAAGGTTGGGGACCACCGATGTAGGGGAAGAGGTTCCCATATTTGACCCAAAGGTCAAAACACATGTTGCTCTGAGGGATCAAAAAAGGGGTTTTCAAGCACTTACTGGGAGCATGTGAGGTGGTGGGCTAGGTCCCAAGGAGGAATATAACGATCTAAAATGTTCACGGGGCTAATTGGTCCATCCCAAGGCGTTTCAGTGGTGGCTAATAAACTTTATGAAGCGGTGCACTACCACCTCATATGTGGGCATCAGGCGTTGATCTAGTTGACATAGGCTAGTTTTAGCTCTGGTGAAAGGCGATTGTAATTAAATTCATTTTTAAAATCGAATTTTAATTTTCTAAGTGATTAAAGTGTGTCAGAAGGTTTACCAGATGAATTCCTCCAATGATTGATTGCTTATTGGGATGAAATAGGCCAATCCTGGAGGAATTTTCTATTGACTGGATTTTGTGGTTATTAGGTGATTGCTTGGTAGTTACTCCCCGGTGAGGGTTGATCTAAATCCAGTATTCCGCCGAGATTGGATGTGAGGAGTAATCAGGACCAATCACTGGGCCAAATTAGGTTCTGGATCACTGGAGACTGATAGCTAAGGATGATCCGATTGGTTTAAATATTAAATGCTGGTGTAAGATGATGATTCCAAGTTTGAGTTGGCCAAGGTTGTTTCTGGTGTCTCATATATATTTAGCTATCACCTGAATAAGGTGATCCCCAAATGTTTGACTAAGTAATTTGAAACATATTGTTGGTGAGAAGCCACGATATCCCAAGTTACCCAAGTTGCTGAAAAGGTTTCCAGCACACAATTATTATTTAAAAGCAAATTTGATACTTTTTTATTTTAATTTATATGACTCACCAGCGACTGAAAGCTGAGGATGAGCCAAAACTAATATTTGGACATCAGGAAGGTCAGGATGAGAGGAATGACGCCAGGAAGAGAGTAAGTGCAGCGGAAGGAAGAGAGTCTAATTGACTAGAAGATCCAGTTATGAGCTGATAGGTCAGCAATGGGCGCAGTAGCCCTTTTGTGCATACAGATACCTGGCGCTTTTCTCTCAATAAATTCCCCCTTTTCCTAATTTCCCTTTTATTTACATTTTGTGTATTCTTAAGGGTTGGAGTTTAGGCTAAAAATTCATAAATGGCGCGGGTGACATACCAAGATGTCAGTGATTCTGCTGCCCCATCGCCTAAGGTGAAATGGCAAGGTCAGCCAGTCTCCATACTGGTTGGCCTGCCAACCAGCAAAGCCCACTGTCGCCAGAAAATTAAATTTCTGACAAAATGAAAGAGAGATTGGTCAGGGAATCTAGTCGTCCTATAAAATCAAGAACTTTACTTAGAAATTATAGTTATATTATCCTATTGTATATATAATTACTTTACATCTAATTGCATAGTTATGATTCTAATTATAGTAACCAGGATAGTTGCCAACAATTGGGCCCTGCAGTAGCAAAAGTGCCTCGGCATCGCCTCACTAAAACCAACTCACTATTCAGTGCCAGTGTTAAGAATTCTTTTAAATTGTTTATGAACTTGGCTAATAGGCCAGGATCAACAGTATGAAGACTGCTAACCCCTTGCTACTCTGTCATTATTACCCTTTTGCTAATAGTTTGCAGCAGCAACTCCTAACCAGTATACCACAAACTTCACTAGGAGGAGTACTGACAACAGTAGATGGCTTTTTTCACCCTTTTAAAGAATGTAATTGACTGACCCTCATGATCCCTTCAGTAGATTGTTTCCTACACCATTCCACAGAGTGGATTTGACTGACCCTCGTGAACTTCCCAAAGGGTACTCAGTCCTTTGTCCCTCATTGTTAGGTAACAAGTTGAGGTGCTCATGCAAGGGTTTCAGGTAGCTAATTGTGGGGAGTGGTAGTGCTGACCACTCCCTAGATGTCACCCAGCATCATACATTGGGGATCTTTTAGCCTACTCAGAAATTACAGGAGTGATTAACTTGAAAAAATAAGCAAATGGAGATATTATTCAGGATATATTTATTTAACTGAGGCAATCCGACCAGGGGACAGCAATACTGATTATGTGTGGGAACAAAAAAAGGGTAAAGCGAAGGTAGATCAAATTGGGCACCCCCAGGGTACTCAGGTTACCAATGTTGCCAGCGGGACTGCCAGGTATGGGGGGGTTGGTGCGCTACTCCAAGGGGGTTTTCCCCACTATGGAGCAGGTGTGAAGGAAGGGGTCTGTGTGGACGAACCAGAGTGGGAACCACGATTCTATGAGCGCCTGTTGCCTTGGCCTCATATATCCATAGAGCCAGGCTTGTAAGTGCTCCAATAAGTGGACGTGGAACCTGTTGATGACCCCATGGATGGTTGGGACCATGCCTTTGAACGCATCTAAGACAATGGTGTGGATTGTCCACATTGCAATGGGTATCAATAAGGAGCGGAGGGTAGATGGGATTGGTGATTCAGTCTGGAGCGCGAAGATGCTCTTTGATATCGAGAATTCCTGTTTGTTTTGGATCTTAAGCAGGCGTGCGACTTCCTGCCATATAGCTTTAGTTGGGGGGCATGTTTCTAGGCGGTGATGTAGGGATCCCTCCCCTCCACATATTGCACATGTTTTGTGGAGGGAGTTTAAACGGTCCGCCGTCCTATAGGTCCTTATCAGACAGCGCCAGGCGTTGGCTCTTACCCTCGGCTGTAGGAGTGGTTGGTGCGTCATTTTCCACACTGCCTTCTGTGTGGTTAAGTCATAGGGAATGTCCAACTCATCTAGTTATTCGATTCTAGCAATGGTTGGGGTCATAGCAAGCATGTCTCTCTGTGGGTGGTTTTCTAAATTTCTTAATTTGAAGTGGGGGCTAGGTCGTCCCCTTCCCTGCACAGTGCAAGTGTTCTCTATGGTCCACCCCATGTGGCGGATGGCTCGGAGGATGCATTTGAAGTGATGGGGGTTCCATGTGGGCCCGTTGCAGTAGGGTGTTTAGCAAGGTATGATAATAGCCTGGGTGGGCTATGTGGGTTATATAATTTGAGCGCCTGTGCGAAGTTAGTCCTCGCTGCCCTGGACCAGTGTTGTTGTGGGAGGTCTGGGGCAAGGAATTCCTTTATTCAGGTACCCAGGATGCGGTTGGCGTGGCTCTCAAAATCTATTAGTCCCATGCCTCTACTTGAGCGTGGGCAAAAGAGTGTTTCCATCTGTATGGGAAGATGGTATCTGGGTCACAGCCAGCTCTGGATGAGCGCGCAGATTGAAGTTATAAATGTGGGTGAGAAGGCTATTGCGTGGGCAGGGTACTATAGTATTGGAAGGATGAATGAGTTAGCAACTGCTACTCGCCCCGTTAGTCCTGGGGATTTTCCCTTGAAGGGAGGTGACGCGGTTGGATACCCGGTGTAGTAGGTTGCTTTCCATTGTCTCATTGGAATATCCCCCTGTTTCCAGCCATATCCCAAGGTGGCGGACAGGAGTGGTGGTGGGAGGAGATGACAAGGGTAAGATGAGTGGGTTTTTACTTCATATGGGGGTATGAGGTTCTGGTGTTGTAGCCCAGTTGTTAGTGTACTTGCCTAAGAGAATGATTTCTGTTTTCCTTTTGTTGAGCAATGCGTTGCTCACCATGAGTATTCCTCTAGGGTGCGTTCCAGCTGTCTGGCATCATTGTTGTTAGCTATACCTGCCACGCAGTCATCCACAAAGGCCAGTATCTTGACTGTTGACTGGCCTTGTGCAGTTATGCCCATGAGGCGTGAGTCAGTTACGCGGAGGAGTGGATCAAAACTGAATTTTCCAGCAGTGGGCTGAGGGGGTCCCATTGTTTAAGCCCTCTGTGTGGTGTGATCTTGTTAGTTAGGAATCCAGGGCCGCATACAACCATGGTTGCAGATCTGAAAGGAGCATCGCCCAGTTTATGAATCTGGGTGGGAGTTTGAAAGCGTGTAGGCATTCTTTTAGGTATGACCAACTAACGCGGTCATACGCCATTTCCTGGTCTAAGAAGACCAGGGTTTCAGTTGCTTTGGACTGACATATGTTTGCAACAGGGTGTATGTTGTTCCAGATTGAGCGCCCTGGTATAAACCCAGACTGGTTGGGTGACAGGACGTTGAGGCTATTGTGCCTAATCTTGTTGCTAAAATTTTTGTTAGAATTTATGTATCAGTATTAGAAAGTGCGATTGGACGCCAGTTGGCCAAGTCAGTTTGTCACCCTTCTTATACAGGGTTATGACATATGATTCATGGCCACCATGCAGGAGTCGTGTTTCCAGCAAGCACTGGTTCATAGACGCCAATAGGAGGGGGGCAATTTGCTAAAATATTTTTTGTAAAATTCATAGGGTATCCCATCAGGCCCTGGGCATTTCCTATGTGATGCACCGCGGATTGTATCCCAAAGCTCCTCCCATGTTATTAGATTTAGTATATTGTAGTTCAGCGGTGTGCTTTGTATGCCGGCGGTATTCATAAATTCTGTGATTTTTTGAGGGTCTGTCAGCATATCACAGTATAATTCAGTGTAATAAAGGTATACTTCCGCCTTGACCTCCTCAGAGTCAATTGCCACGGTGCTGTCAGTCTTGTGGACCTGTATGCACATTGGCTGGTTGCCGCAAGAGTGGGATTGGGGTGAAATATATCGAACATGTCTCATCTTCTTTTATGAACTTACCTTTGTTCAATACTTTGATTCTGTGTTGGTGCTCGAAGGTGAGGGTGTTTAGGTGGGCAGATATTTCCGCCTATTTGCGTCCCCAGTTGAGGCTGTAACCAGATCTCAGGGTATTTAGCTTGAGGTGGTCCAGTTCCTCCAAGATACGCCTGATTGAGGCTGTGTCAGCGGTGTATTTACATGATGCGAGATGTCAGGTTTTGTTGATTAGTTCCTTTTGAAATTTGCCCAGGTTATGATGGGATCCGAAGTGAATGGAGCTGTGTAATCTGAGTTCGTGGCCTCATGTTTGACCCAGTAAGATACCTTGGGCAATTTTATATTTTCAAGGTGAAACTTTTTCTAGGGGTGACACCTGTGCGTGGGTTCAGGTTGGTGATAGCTGCACTGAAACAAGTTGGTGGTCAGAAAAATTACCTTTTTTTGTTGAAATTTGGAGATTGTGACAGTTGAGGTCTATCCTCAGCATCACATTGCCCTGATCTTTGGTAAGACAGGGCATGCTGTGTCTGTATGTATGGAGGAGGAGGGGGCGTTGGTTCTGGCACGGATGCCTAAGGGGCCGGAGCTTGGAGTAGGCCAAGGAGCAAGATGGGCGTCCAAGTTGGAACAAAACGGAAAATGAGTAAGATGGGTAGTTTCGAGATTCAATTTGGATTTGAATCGAGAATGGAATGAAACGGGTGCTTGGGAGTTTCGCGGTTCAATTGGGATTCAAAATGGAACTGGCGAGGAACCGTTGAGGATTGGAACTGGCATGAAACCATTGAGTAAAGATTCCGCGATCCTGCTGTAAAGTTTACACCAAACATCATTCAAGCTGGCACCATAAGCTTATATTATATTTTATTTTAGCTTTTAACATGTGTATATAGGGAAGGAACTGGGAGCTGGAGGCTCCTCAGTTCTGTTTTCTATCAACTTGGCTAAATATTAAATAAAAGAACCTAAAATTTATATATTTATGATTTGGGTTTATATTAAAGATATTGCCTAACTGCAGCCATGTTTGGCTTAAATCAACAAGAATTAGACTTTGAGAGTGAGTTTGGGAGGGCTATTGCCTCCCTCTATACCTTGTCTTGGAGTCAAGGCATGTTGCTGGGGTTAAGTATACTTGCAACTGTCTTCCAGGGGGTGCTTGTCCAATTTTGTAGCGCGCGCAACAGGAGAGTTGTATCAGGAGTCCTGTCAGCCCTATGGTCTCTAACATGCATCCTGTTGCCCAACTCATTCGTGGCTCATTGGAAGGAGCCAGTGCGTTAAATTAAACAGAACTCTTTTACTTTCCTGTCGTTGTGGTGCCAAGCAAAAGAGGTGCCAGAAGAAGTTGTGTTTCCAAAGTGGTATAACCATACTGCAACACTCTTGATGGTGATATTCTCCACCGCCTTTTTGCTTCATGAATTATACCGGGTTTTAGAGTGTGTGTCCCGGGATGGTGTGAAAGTGGTAGGGCCTGGGAAGGACAAAGGAAGAATTCCCACAGTTTTAAAATTGGAAGACTTGGAACTGATCCACCATACGTTTAGCTGGGTTCAGTTTCAGGGACGTTTGACAAAGGCAGCAGGTGGAGAGGATTAGTTTTCTTTGCAGTTAAGTCAGGTTCTGTTGGCACTTCCAGTAAAGCAGTCAAACTGGGTGCGAGAACTTTTAGAAGAGCAGTTAGGGTTACCCGTATTGGTGAGGAATGTCTGGATTGAATTGACCGTGCAGCATGTCCAGATGAGGCACAGGATTCGGCCTGGGCGGCGTTACTGCAGTGTGGTCAAGGGAAGAAGTCAGTGGAGGAGCATGGCCAGATGTTCCGCGCATTGGCAAGAGCAGCAAAGGCACCTGAGTCTCAGCTTCCGCGCATGTTTCGCCAAAACTTGCAAGCTGATTTATTATTGGCAATGGCGGCGGTGAAACCTGCAGCGACGTTGGAGGAAGAGGTGGGTTTAGCCTTGCAGGTAGAGTGACTGTTGAGTTTGGTACGGGCCCATCAGGAATTTGTGCGACCCCCAGGGGGATTCCGAGGACAGAGTGGTGGAAGAAGGGCAGGTTCAGAGCCCATACATGGTTATAAGGGGTTTAGCTATGTGGAGGAAGGAAAGAAGAGTCAAGGAAATCCTGAGGGTATGGTTGAGGTGCGGGAGACAGGGATTCCCATCGAGATTACCGCTCAGGATCCTGAGACTCAGAATAAGAAGACTCCTTATAATTTTCGCAAGAAGCCAGTGAATCCGGTGCCTCAAAATAGACCGCTTACGTCATCTTATCCTTATCTGATTTTGCCCATCAATGTGCTTGTGGGACATGAAGGAAGGGATTGCGGTGAAGTTCTAGCTTTAAATTGACACCGGAGCTGGGGAAAATTATGTTGAGGAGAAGTGGGCAAGAAGCCATGGATTGTTATTACAGAGGGATGGATGGGTGACGTTGGCATACGCCTCCAAAAAAACGGCGGTATGGCGAGTTCAGGCCAAGGTCCTGTTGAGGCAAGGCCCGGAGGTATTCAGGGAGGAGTTTCACGCCGTAGCTCACCTGCCACATTCGGTGGTGCTGGGGATGAGATGGTGGCACCATTTCTGCCCACAGTTTGATATGAAGAGAGAGAGGGTTCTGTTGTCGCCTAGAGGTCAGGGGACGTGTGAATGGACGTTTAAGTCCCAAGGTTCGTTGGTGAAGCACATGGGTGGAATCACCTCAAGTGTGCCAGTGTGAAGGATTACTGAGGGAGTATCAGGATTTTGCGGAGGTGTTTGAGCCTAAAGGTGATGCGCCTTTTTCGCCTACAGGGGATTTTGCATTTGGATTCCGGTTCAAGGAAGGCTCTGAGTTACCAAAGGGCTGTCCAGTCTATCCGTTGAATCCATGGGCCCGAGAGGCATTGGAGGATTATGTCCATAAGATGCTGGATATGGGTTTGATTGTGCCTTCCAAGTCGCCGGTGGTTTCGCCAGTCCTGTTGGTTCCCAAGTCAGGGGGGAGTTACGTCCTTGTGTTGATTTCTGACGCCTTAATGAGGTGACGGAACCTGACCCCTATCCAATGCCACTCATGGAGAACATTCTGCCCATGATCTAAGGGTGTGGGGTATTCACCAAATTGGATTTGGTGGACGCTTTCAATCAAATTCCTGTTCGCCCTGAGCACCAGCGGTATATGGCATTCAAATGTCATCTGGGAAACTTCGAATAAAGGGTTATGCCATTTGGGCTACGCAATACCCCTGCAGTTTTCAGCGCATGATTGATCATGTATTGGGGGACTTAGTGGGTAAGTGTTGTGTTGCCTATATGGATGACATCCTGGTGTTTTCCAAATCGGTACAGGACCATGTGAGGGATGTGAGAGGTGTGTTGTAGGTGGTTAGGAATGCGGGCTTGAAGTTGAAGCCGTCCAAGTGCGAGTTCAATAAGGAATCGGTGTCCTTCCTAGGGAACGTGGTCCTCCAAGAAAGGATAGCGATCTGTCCTGATAAGTTGCGGGCGGTGCGGGAATGGAAGGCTCCTGGGAATAGGACTGAAGTACGAAGCTTTTTGGGGGTGGTAAATTTCGTGCGGAGGTTTTCTAGGGATCTGGCTTAATGGGCTGTGCCATTGACAAGACTGATGGGAAACGCGCCATTCGTTTGGGGGAGGCTGAGGAGAGGGCATTTCAGCAAGTGAAGACGAGTCTGCTGACAGCCCCAGTTCTGGCACACCCTGACCCAAACAAACCATTCGTGGTAGAGACTGACGCGTCAAATTTTGCACTTGGAGCCGTGTTGTTGCAGGAGGGTAAGGATGGGGTTGAACATCCTGTCTGTTACTTCAGTCGGAAGATGGCACCAGCTGAAACCAACTATCCAGTTTATGATAAGGAACCTTTGGCAATAGTTGCAGCTTTAGGGGAGTGGCAACACCACCTATTATATGCCAGGCACCCAGTTGTCATCCAAACGGACCATCGAGCCTTAGAATACTATAAATCCCCACGCCTGATGAACCAGAGGCAGGCCTGGTGGCACTTAGAGTTGGTTCAATATGACCTGCGGATTGAATACAAGCCGGGAAAACAAAATATCTTGCCAGATTTATTGAGCCGTGATTCTGGACTGGTGTTTTCCGATGAGGAGTTGAGAAAGTCTAATATAGCCACGATGTTGCCACAGAACCTGTTTGCAACGATCCAGGGCTGGAGAGAAGTAATTGCAGGAAGAATCTGGACTGCACAGCAAAGATGTGAGCTTGGCCAACGGATAAGGGAAAAGACAGGAGAAGGTGAGGTAAGCAGGGGGCATGTGGGATTCTCAGTTCGGGGTGGTATCATACGCCATGAGGGAAGGATTTGGGTCCCTGTGAAGAGTCTGCAACAAGAGATAATGGCAGCTAATCACGACCATCCTCTGGCAGGTCATCCCAGTCAAGAGAAGACGTTAGATCTTGTTTGCTGTCACTATTCGTGGAGAGGTGTGGGTGTGGCGGTGCAGAAGTATGTTTCGCGTTGTGTGGTTTGCGCCAGGGCAAAGGCCCAACGGGTGGCACCAGGGGGAAATTGAAGCCGCTTCAAATTCCTTCTGGGCCATGGTCCTCAGTGAGTGTGGACCTTATCACAGGACTGCCCAAGTCACAGGGGATGGATTCCTTGATGGTGGTGGTGGATCGCCTGACTAAATATGCAGAGTTTTCCCTTGTCTGTCAACCATTTCTGCAAAGGTGGCAGGACAGATTTTTGTAAATGAGGTTTTCTCCAGACATGGGGTGCCTGAAGAGATTGTGTCGGATCGTGGTACACAATTTACATCTAAATTTTGGCTCCACATGTTGGGGAATCTAAAGATCAAGCTTGCCATTCGTCAGTATACCATCCTCAGTCAGACGGCCAAACTGAGAGAGTAAATCAGATATTGGATCAATATTTGAGTTGCTATGTCTCAGGGCGGCAGGATGACTGGGTATATTGGGTGAAGCTGGCTCAATTTGCTAATAACAATCATAAGCATTCATCCACAGGTATGACCCCGTTTTTTGCAAATCACAGCCAGCACCCAGAGGGTATGGGGCCCAGGGAGCAAGGTCAGAATCCAGTGGCAGATGAGCTGTCACGAGAAACCTGGGACACCCTGGAGCTCCTGAAGAAGAATTTGGTGGTGGCGGTCGCGGCTCAGAAGAGGAAGGCGGACTGGCATAGATCTGAAGGTAGAGCTTTCAAGAGAGGTGATTGGGTCTTGGTGAATGCTCGGAACTATGCCTTGCCTGTAAGGAGCTGGAAATTGGGGCCGGTGGCGTTGGGCCCATATCAGGTAGTGAGGGCGGTGAACGAGGTGGCATTTGAGCTGAAGCTTCCAGAAGGGTCTAGAGCCCATCCGGTGTTGCATGTATCACAGCTCAAGCCATTTTTTGGCCAGCCACCTGAAAGGGTTTCTCCTTTATTTCCAGCTGGAGGAGGAGCCAAAGAGTATGAAGTTGAGGAGATTCTTGTAACCAAAGTGGTGCGAGGACGTCGTTCATTCTTGATACGTTGGGTGGGTCATCCTATCGAGGAGTCCACATGGCAGTCAGCTAGGGATTGTGCCCGATGTCCTGAGAAAATCCAAGAGTTCTTCCTGTCTAGGGGGGTGATGTGACGGTTGAGGCTATCCTCAGCATCACATTGCCCTGATCTTGGTAAAATAGGGCAGGCTGTGTCTGTATGTATGGAGGAGGAGGGGGCGTTGGTTCTGGCAAGGACGCCTAAGGGGCTGGAGCTTGGAGTAGGCCAAGGAGCAAGATGGCCGTCCAAGTCGGAACAAAACGGAAAACGAGTAAAATGGGTAGTTTTGAGATTCAATTTGGATTTGAATCGAGAATGGAATGAAACAGGTGCTTGGGAGTTTCGCAGTTTGATTGGGATTCGAAATGGAACTGGCGAGGAACCGTTGAGGATTGGAACTGGCACGAAACCATTGAGTAAAGATTCCGCGATCCTGCTGTAAAGTTTACACCAAACATCATTCAAGCTGGCACCATAAGCTTATATTATATTTTATTTTAGCTTTTAACATGTGTATAAAGGGAAGGAACTGGGAGCTGGAGGCTCCTCAGTTCTGTTTTCTATCAACTTGGCTAAATATTAAATAAAAGAACCTAAAATTCATATATTTATAATTTGGGTTTATATTAAAGATATTGCCTAACTGCAGCCATGTTTGGCTTAAATCAACAAGAAATGGACTTTGAGAGTGAGTTTGGGAGGGCTATTGCCTCCCTCTATACCTTGTCTTGGAGTCAAGGCATGTTGCTGGGGGTAAGTATACTTGAAACTGTCTTCCAGGGGGTGCTTGTCCAATCTTGTAGCGCGCACCAGGAGAGTAGTATCAGGAGTCCTGTCAGCCCTATGGTCTCTAACATGGATCCTGTTGCCCAACTCATTCGTGGCTCATTGGAAGGAGCCAGTGCGTTACAGAGATGCTTGATCATTGGGATTGTGGAACGAGGATGTGATCAATGTGGCTCATTGATATGAGCACTCCCTTGCATATGTTGGGCCATGTCATGTGGGGAAGGAGTGGTGATCTGGGGGGAGGACATCCTGTAGGCCAAGGGATGCCTTTATTGTGCATAATTTGATGTGCCCTAGTGGGTATCCCCTGGGGTTAGGCCATCAGTCCATGTTGGGGTTATCCAAGCAGTCAAAATCGCCCAACAGGATGGTATCTGGTGGGAGGGTGAGTGTTGGAATGGTTTTGAGAAATTGTTTTCTCTCAGCTGCAGTGCACGGTGCATAGATGCATGCTATCAAGATTTTTTCCTCATGGCATGTGATCGTTGCTACCAGGATGCAGCTGTGAAGGTATGACGAGGATTTTTTTATTTTTAATTTTTTTGTTATTTTGGACAATCACCCCACAGTGAGACGTCCATACCAATTGTGATGGTGAGACTCTGGCTGACCATGATCCTTCTTCCCCTTGTAGACAGTGGGTTTCTTGGATGGCCAAGATGTCTACAAGGGGTTTTTGCAGGAAGTCCAGCTTTTTGGCTTGAGATGTTTGAGCCCTGGCTCCCACGATGTTTAGCGTCCATATTGACACTGAGGTGCCCGTGGTGCCTCAGGAGCAGTTGGGAAGGCCCTCTGGCCCTATCCCACTGTGTCTCATTTTGGCCATGCTCCGCGTCTGTACTCCAACTCTCTCAGTGACAATGTCAGTTCCCTTGATCTGACCCAATTTTTCGCGGAAATTGTGGCTTTTGGAATTTGCATTATCTTTTCCCGCACGTGTCTCATGATGGTTCAATGCGGGAAGCTGATTGAATTCTGTGATTTTGAATTCAAGTTTAGTGAATTGTGCACCGCGTTTTCGCCCATATTGCAGCTGAATTGTTCCTCAAAGTGTGCATAATTGATGTCACTTAGTGACTCAATCAAGCTATTGTGAAAAATTTCAACCTGGGCATATTGTTCTGATTAGTTGGTTCGGTAAATATCTGAAATATCCTCCTGAATTTGTCCGTGGTTAATGGCGGATTTCGCGTGTGCCACCGCTTCAGCCGCTGCTCTCTTGCGGGCTTTTTGTGCTGCTTTACGCTGTTTACTTGTAACTGGGTCCACGATGGAGTATAGTCCATCTTCACCCCAGCGGAATGGGTGGTGGCCATCAGTCATTTTGGCGAAGTTTTCATTATCTTCGTCCATAGCTTCTTCACAAAAATCATTTTCCATTAAGCCCTCTTTCTACAGAGCATGCATATCCCTTGTGGCCCAGTGAGCCACAGTGGTTTCAAATGGGTGGTGCGCGTTCTGGTGTAACTTGGAATGCAGCCGACTGGCCCCATCTGCAAAGTGAACTTCTGCTGCGTGGGGAATTCTGGATAAATCCTCTTCCACTTCTGGGAAGGGGTTTATTACAGCAATAGCTTTGCCCGTGCACAGGTCAGGCATTAAGAAAAATCGCTGTAATTCAAGTTGTTGGATTTCTCCGTAGGCCACAAGACCTTTGCGGAGCTCCTCCTTGATTACCTTACGAGGAAGGTTGGTGGGGAGTGAGTCAAAGGATATGAACAAAGTTTTTGCTTTGTTCCATCTGGTGCGCGCGGTGCGCACAATTTTTTTGCCCTCAGGGAGGGCAATTTCCACGCAGATTTTTGCTGCAGCATCTGCTTCATCAACTGTTTCAAAACCAATATTGATCCAGCCACGTCCCATGTTGTTGGTAGCTACGTACACTGCGTGAGGGAAAAGTGAGGGCTGTGCCTCACATGTTTTCTCCCACAGGGTTGGTGACTCATCCCCAAGGAAGAGTCTGATCCCGTGTTCCACCTTTGACAAAGGTTGGTTGAATTGAATGTTCATGTATTGCGCATGCTTTACAGTAAATACCATAAACCCAGATGATGTCTGAGTTTGTGATTTCTTTGCAGATTGGGTTCCTGGTCCCCCTCCAGGGAGTTTCTTGCCCTTAGTTGCACCGTTAAGCGCACCACTTGCTGCGACGCTCGCCCATGTTATATTATTTTTGTTATTAAAGTCGCCCATCTTTCCTGTGTGTGATTATCCAAATTTGCTGTTTGAATCAAATCGTAGTAACTAAAGTGATTGTTACAAGAAAGAAAAGCTATCCTTGAGCTGCCTTGGTATTCCAATTGTCTAAACTCATTATAACATTTTTGTGATTTTGTGCTGAGTTTGTTCCCCTTTAACTTTTTCTTTATGACTTTATAACCACCCTAAATTAATATATAATTTATTCTTACCTGGGGTTACCCCAGGTATTAAACTTTTCCCTTCAGGTATTTCTGTTTGGGCCACCTGTTAGAGATGGGAAATGGGGACTTTAGTTCTGTGATTACAGGTTTACATAAGTGTAAGTCCTGAGGAACATCCCCTTTGCGTAGATCAGGCGATTTTCCCATTCCCAAACAAGAAGGGCCCAAAGAGGGTGGCTGTATCCCTCATCACCCAGGGCGATCTCGCCCACATGGTAGACGAGCGCTGGGTAACATCACTCCATCTTTAAATCCCTCCCCTGGTACCCGCACTCACCTTGGCTGAAATTGCCCGCCAAATTGAGTAAATCTACACCGAGATAACCAAATTGAAGTTGTAAGGTCTTAAACCAATGAGAATAAAGCCTGACAATCAGAAACTCAATATTGAGAAAAAGACCATAAGAGAATTATTATACAGAATTGTGGACGACATTGAGCCTTCAAGTGAGATGATTGCTGTTGCTAAATCCCCTTCAAGATTTTGGGGATTATTGCTGATGATTTAACACCCCTAGTTCAAGAATCAGGTGTTGTGTCTGACACCACTCATTTGGCTGAACGAATGCCCCAGCGTCCAGGCATGGGTGGGTTGGCCATCTCAAACCCGTTTCTAACCAATTGGGACCACCCCTATGTGGGGTAGCCCTGGGGAATTCCTGTTGCTCATTGGGCCAAATGCCATCATGCCAACCAACATAAATGCAGTCAAGCATCAGTCCAGGCGTTTGCAGCTGAACCAATAGCAACTCAGCCTGCCACCAAATCCTTTAATGTCGGTTCCAATTAATTTATCTACCCTCTTCCTCAAAGATTCGTTGGGTTAGGTCAAATTGAGGGACCTGATCCCTGCTTTAACACACTACCAATTAGATACTATTTAATCAGTTTCATTGCACTGAGAAGATTGTTGGCCAATTTTCTTCATTTATCTTTCCAATGAAATCCCTTTACCCAAATTCCAGTTTTAATTTTGAAAACTAAACCGCCCTTTCTGCCTATATTCTAACAACCCTTGAGGTTAATGGCCATAATCACATGGTATTTTGCTAGGTGTCTACACATGATTATGGCTCATGGGTACTTACTGGCAGAATTTCTTCCTTGTTTTATAACCGTCATACAAGCAGCAGTGCCGCTGACATTCAAGTTTACCGTTTGGGAGACTCAGCACCTAAGCTGGCAGGCCAGTCTAAAAATAACTTGCTGTTTGCCTGACATTAAGCTGCACAGAGTTGTCTGATTTAATCCATGTAAGACTCTGAAGGTTATGAGATTATGATAAATTTGGGCTGAGGAATAGGTTGCGAGAAGTCACAAGGCAAGCAGGGAGGGGCAGAAGCTAATCATCTCTCATCTAGGCTATGCTTATGTTATAAATCTGGGTAAGAGTAGGCCTTGTATTTTGAGACATTTTTGACATGAAAGGGTGCATGACCTGTTAACAAAATGGTAGTCCAGCGGGCTTTACAGGTGTGCATCTAAACTTGGATTATCTGACTGATTGTATTGTATTTTAATGATAAATGAAATTATTAGCTCCGAAGAGGCAAGGGCTTAATATATGTTAATTGGGATCACTTTGCTCTTATAACTAAAAGTATCAGTATTTAAATCCATTATTGAATATAATGTTTTGGCATCATCATCCTTGGAAAGAATTTAATAAATCTACATTTCTTTGCTAAATTAACCATAAATTAGATGGCTTAAGTATTTGTTAATGTTTGCTCAACATCTCATTCTTAATAATCGATTCATTGAGACTTAAGTAATATTCTGCAAAAATTTTATGTTGCCTTTCAGTCAGCACCCCTTTATTTTCTCAAAATAAAAATCAGATGTCAACTGTCCATTAGTTGCATCATAGCCTTGCTCATGACTCATTATTTTAATCTGAAAAATAAAATCTTAAATCTTATACCTTTGTGGTTGGTTCTTGGATCAGCCCTAGACAAGACTAATCTGAGCTTGCAATGAACTTACAGTGGTAATGGCGTCATCAATGAAATACAATTATTAGTGACTAATGGTTGAGCGCTGAAATAGAATAATCTAGAGAAGTTGGTGGGACTTTCCCTCTTAATGAGTTGGTTCGCTATATAGCCTGATTTTGGTTCATAAGGGCTCAATAACTTCTTATCTTTTTTAAATTGGTCTTGTACTGCGACATGGTTTGACAGTCATGCAAGTGAGGGGTCATAATATATCTGGCCTCTCCTCAGAGACAGAAATGGATGTGCTTTAATTTCTGCCTGTCAGTGACCACATCCATCACATTCTCATATGCATTTAAGAATGACGTGGTACTCTTATATTATGAGATGAACCTCTTCTTGAAGCTGGGTCTAAATTTAAAGTCAGAAGGGGCAGAAAGAGTGTTTATACCCAGCTCAGCTCAATGGCTTGACTTATAGGATAGATTTCACATACTCGTGGGAAGCTCTTTGATCTATTTTTTCTTATTTTCTTCACTTCATCTTAGAGTTCATTCTAAAGTTAGGCAAGGTTGGCTGTATACAATTTTTGCGCCATCTGAACTATTAAGGCTGAAAGCTCAGCTTCGCAGTTGCTGACTTGGCTTCCAGAGCTAGTATAGGAATCTAACTCCAAAATTAAGGTGGTTATCAGTAACGTTTGTAGATGCCGGCATATTTTTCATCTCCTATATAGTACCAACAAATCAAGTTTTAGTTTGATAGGATGACTATCAGTGGAGGACACCACACCCTGGGATATTTGTTTCATATGCTTATGAAAATCCTAGATCTTTACTAATATTTTGCTTTCTTATGGATCATCAGCACCCTCAATGCATGGGGTAGTGGATCCAGGGGTCCAGATGGCCTTTCTGCTCCTTTGGAGCGACTAGTCACTATATGTCCTTCTAAACTTCATGATCTTTCAGAACCTTTGGCTCCAGTGGGGCCTTAAGGCCCTGGGGTCCTTCATCCTGCAAAGAACCTGAGCCCTTGAGCTCCTGAAACTGCGGTTAGTTCCTTGAATTATTGTTTCAGTTTTTCAATCAGTGCCTCCATCAGGATCAGGCATTGCAGTAAAGCCAATTCAAGAGTTTAGTTTTGCCAGCAGGTTCAGAGGCAGTTCAATGCACATATTTGCATACCTCAGTCACTAGCCTTGTAGATGACAAGTTAGTTGGTTGTCCATTTGGCTCAAAATCATAAGAGTAATTTGTTTCTAAGCATTGTTGATGAGATTGAATTTCCTGGATTCCCTACACTGTTATATTGTAAAAATGCAGAAATGGCTTCATATATATCACAAAACCTGGTGTTGAGGCTCTTCATTAATACCAAATGGTATAACATCTCTTGATGATGCAGAACTAAACTGAAGGAGTTGAGGAAGAGCTGGATGTGCAAAAAGGCTTGTGTTTGGCTCCACCTGTTTGGTTAACTCATTTATTAGCCAGGATAATTAAGCTATAAAGCCTTTGAATGTAGGAGGGTAATTCTGCGGCTCAAGAACTGCTGGATCAGCCACCAACTGAGTAAATCCCTCTAATAGCTGCCGAATGGTACCACTAATGTCGTTAGAAAAAAAATGGTATTATTGATGGTCTAATACTGGCAAGCTAAACTCAAAAATAAACCAAAACTCCAAATTCTTCGTTATATGAGTTGTATTTTATAATGAGATGTATTAACTTGTATGGTGATACTTCCTTCCCCCTGTAGGGGAAGAATTCATTGCTAAAAATATAATCCATTTTTATTGACGCTTTACTTATAATAATTTAAGCCCCCTTTAGTGAGCACCACTTTCAGCTTCACCTCTATAGTGAAGCCAAGAATTCAATGTTCAGTTTCTCAAAGGTATTTTGTTTGATATCTAAGCTTCCTTCAGGATGGCACATATTATTGAAATGGCTTCTTAAGGGTGATTACTAAGCACTTTTGCATTCAGTAGGTCCACTATTTTAACAACTATCCTTGGTCATGAATTCTATGCTATATTGTTGTTAGTACATAAAGGAACTTAAAAATATATTTTAAGAAAATTCTAGGAAATAATTAAAAACTAAATTTATTGAGTCAAAATTCATATTTTATAGGGGGATTGGTACCTTGTGGTTTAAAGAATTCCTGGGCCTTCTCAATCAGATTCCTCATCTCTCATCAAATATAAAAGTTGAGCAGTTGTCGTATTCCTCAAGTATTTCTTGGATTACTGCACCTTTATTGTACTAGGGCTTCCAGGTTGTAGCTCATGAATTCATAATGAAGTTTCACCCAGATTGTCAATTGGTAGCCAGCCTAGATCATACTTTCTAGTATTCGAATTTCTTTTTTGCTTTTTGCCCAATCATGGGCACTGACACATTTTATGGCATAATAATCATATTAGTAAGGCTCAATTCTGGAAAAGCGCATTAGAACTAGTTTTAGCTTTAATCTTAAACTTTTTCAGATTGTACGTTATCATAAATTTCAACATGCTTATAAATAAGTCAAGATTAAAGGTTTTAGTAGATAAATAAAATTGATATTAAGCTAATAAAATCATGACAGGTGGCTATTTAGCTAAAATGATATTTTTAATAGTATAATGTAGCAGGCAAACATTAAAGCTTCTCTTTCTGCTCAGCATAACTTTCAAAGCAAATTACACAAATTATAAAAAGTAAATCTTAAATGCCCAAGTACTTTCGCTCTGATGTCCTCAGATTCTCTGCCAGCTGCTCCAGTGTGGGGCAGCATCGAAACTCCCTCCACCATTTTCTGTCCAGCAGGAAAACGCGCTCAGACTAGCTCACCCAGTCATTCCAAACCCATGGGATGATTCGTTCCTCCCAAGGATTTCACAACCCATCTTGATCATACCCAAGTGGTACCTCACAGCCCCCTGGTGCTCCTCTGAAGCAACATGCACTATGGCCTAAGGGTCAACTATGGAAAACTTATTTTCATACCATGACCAAGTCATTATTGAAATGGCACAGGCGTTGATGACACCCACCAAATTTATAGATTTCCACCCCTATAAGGGGTATTTCAACCTTGGCTTCACAAGTGAAGCCAAGGCTGCCACTGCAGCAAATGTGCCCCTGGTATTCTAGGGCGCCCCTCTTCCCACAACTCAGACCTGGCTCCCAGCGGAAACCACTTTGGTGGTCCAGTTTGCTGGTTTGCCCACCCACCTCCCCCCTGAAGTGCTCCACCAGGAGCTGATGGATGGTTTGGAAGCCTATGGCTCCAACCCCATCTTACAATTTGTTGTCCTAAATGGGGCCACATGACTCACTGGGCATCAGGTGTATGCCATAATTAGCCCTAGATTTAGAAATTGCCATCTCAATTCCCCCTCGTGCTATTATTCCTTTAGCGCCTGACCATCCGTTTTGGGCCCGCATCAAGGGCGGTTGGATGATCTGTCTATCATGTTTTGAGTTAGACCAGTCAAAATGAAAAAGCCTCTCCTTAGCCACTTTTGACGGATCAGAATACTCGTCCACCAACCTCCAATCTACCGCCCACCCTGTACAAGTTCTGGTATGGGGTACAATCCTACCTCCCCCTCCCCCAAAGCCTGTGGCTGCAGCTTCTTTTGAAGCCACCAATCAGCCTTCCCCTCGCCTTAATGTCACAAATGATTCCTCCAATCAAGCATCAGATTGGATCCTAGTTCAATCCCATGCTTCCTCCAACAAATCAACCAAACCTCAACCATACACCGATTCCCCAATTGAATTCAACCAGAAACCATGGGAGTTATTGCCTGAAATTGATGAATCAAGTAAGCTAATTGAAGAACCATCTCTGCAAATCGAGCAGTTTGTTAATGCAGAATGGGATGCCAAATATCCCACTCAACTATGTACCCCATGGCTAAATGCTGAATCATTTTGCAGTGACCACCAGCTTGCAGTTGAAGCATCTGGCACATCAGATTGTCATCCCCTCTGTAAAGCTGTCGCCAAATCAGTGGCAATGCTCACAGGAGGTATTCCCCCTCCTGTTATCCCCTCAACTTTCACCCCAAAAAGTAAAATTACAGTTAATCAATTGCACAAAAATATTAACAACACTATCCAGAACCTGGTAACTGTAGCACAAAATTCTAAAGCTAAGATTACCTGAACCAATATTGCCACATTCATTAAACTCCCATATGCAACATTAAGGCCAAAAAAAGCTTTAGCTGAATATATCAGCACCATTTTTTTAACTGGCAATTTACATGAAATACCATTCATTAGCAATATTGAACCACATGCCGCTGATGCCCAACGCCCTTACTGTCCGCCTTGATATGTACCCTAGTATGGGATGAGGAAGCTGCTGCCAAAGATGAGCCCCCAATCCCCCTCCCCTTCTGCCATGGTTGGATAAGCGGTTTTCTGCTGCACCACCTGGTTGGTTGTTTTGTCTGAAGTGTTTCAAGCAATCCGCTCATTTGGGCGTTTTGTCTGAACCAATTAGTTATGTTAGTTTTTAGTTTTAATTTTAGTTTTGGTAATTTCCATCCCCTGGTCAGTACACCTCAAATAATTAATAAGGAGTTGCAGGCAACTATATGCCACTTAAACCTGAAGCAGAACAAAGACTTATAATGTTAAAATTTGAGGTATTCTGACTTGGGGATAAACATTAATAAAGTATTAATAGCAAATAAGATAGAACCAGACAAAATTAATTGACCCACCCAAAAAGAGCGGTAAAAAAACACAAAATGAAAGCATAACTAACAAGATGGGACATCAGTAAACCAAACTACATAAAAAATGGTGGAAAGAAGAGAATCAGGGGCTCATCTTCAGTTGTGGATATATCTTCCCAGTGCAGAGCACAGGCCAATGCTGAGAGCAAGGGTATAGAAACATCAGCAGTATGCATAGTGAGGGTGCTGATGAGCAGATGCATGTGAAAGTTACCAGCGTGTCAAAGTGCACTGAGATACAGCACTAAAAACTTTCTATGGATAAATTTAGGTGTCAGGAACGTGAGAAAGTAAAACATATGTTGATGCAGGTTGTAGCAGTCAATAACTGCACATGAATCTCATAAGATTTGGGACTTATGAGATTTGAATGTCAATAGTTGCTATTCTCTTATTCCAATGGGGTTTCCTTATTTGGTCAATAGCAGTATAATTATTCTAATGGATATTTAAGTGTTTGTCCGTTTTTTGGAAATTTCCCCATTTGCCAGCAAGTTGTTGGGATGCTGTTAATTTGAGAGGCTATTATGCACCTCATGACGGCCAATTCATTATGCCTTTTTAGTTAATATTTCATAGTGAGGTCACTCTTGATAAACGTCACTTTTAAATACTAAATTGGGCTTTATGTCTATCCACCAAATAAAGGCTGAATTTGCAAACCATGCTTATATACAAAATAATTAATTATTGTATTTTATTTGAGGAATGGGTAGGTCCATAATGGGTTCCGTGGTGTCTTGTTTGGCAGGCTTCTCATCTGGCAGGTTGGTTCAGGCATATGGTTATGCAATAGGAAGTACAAGGAATGGTGTGGACGTCCTGAGATCATTTGGGATGGCGATGCCCTGGTTGAGAAGAATCCACTGGCCCAGTGGAGGTTGGCTAAAGGAGCTTGTCAAAAGCCGCGGCATGAGTGACCAGAGGCTGAAAGGACATCATTGTTTGCTGCACCTCATCCCACGACCATTCCTTTTGGATGTCATTTGACAGAGTGGCACCAAGGTGAGAGGGGCCTTTTCGTCACACCTTGTACCAGTGTGCCCAGTGAGGCCACCTGCCTGGATAGAATTCTTGGGGGTTTGGTACAGCTATTGCATTCTCCCTCATTTTGAAGTGCTCCCCATCTGAAGGTTTGTCACGGCCAGTGGTGGGCTGGCACTTGGGAGTTCCAACTTTTACACAGGTATTTTTTGACTTAGGAATCCATGCAACCATTACTACTTACTAAATAATCATTGTGCGGCTTTTTTATGGAGATTTTGATTGCCACGCTTGCTCAGTGGTACAAGGGTTGGAGAAAATATGGGAGTAGGGAGGCTTTTTGTATCATTAACACTGACTTGGCAACAGCTCTGTAATGGGGTAATAATATGGCTTAGTAGCTGCTTCAACAGCAAGATGGTGATCATTATGGAATGGATCAGCATTTGGCCATGTGGCGTAAAAATGGCAATTGAACTGAACAAGGGGTTCTGAGTGGATGAACCTCTCAATGTGGACACTAGATTCTTCAATGAAGTACATAATTAATTAAAACAATAATCCCCAAGAGTTTTGTTTAAATTGGATTAGCAATGGAATAAGGTTTAGTTTGGTCGGCAATTAGGAGAAAGCATGGGATCAAACTGTTTCCCAATTCAGTTTATGATTGGTGGGAGAGATTGTGACACCAGAACAAGGAGGGGCCTGATTTGGTACTGCGGGCACTGTAGCAGCAGGTTTTGGGGAGGTGGATAGGATGATATCCCATACCAAAAAAGGCACAGTTTGATAGTAGATTGGAGGCTGGCAGATGAAGATTTGGAGCTGCAAAAGCTGAATGTGAGGGTTATTGGCATTTCAAGTGCTCCAAATCAAACAGGATGGACAGATAGTCCATCCACCCTTGACACGAGCTCATAACAGATGAATAGGGAAGAAAGGATGATGGTGAAAGAAGAAATTGACAAGGAAACTCTATAAATTTTAGGGCAGATTGTGGCAAATTCAAGACCTAGAGAGGCGTGTGGCTCCATTTAGGAAAACAATTTGTAGGATGGGTTTGATGCTTTAGGCTGCCAAAACATTATCAGTTTTTGATGGAGCACCGCGGGGAAAGGTGGGTGGGCAAACCAGTGAATTGAACCACCAACTTGGTGTCCACTGAGAGCTTAAGTGGTGAGAAGAGGAATATATTTTATAAAACCAGGGGCACAGTTGTTACAGTGGCAGCATCAGCTTTACAAGTGAAACTGAATTCAAAATACCCCTTGTGTAATCAGAAGTCAATAAATCTGGTAGGCTGCAACTCTACTAGGATTATTTGATGACTTTTCTTTATTGTATGGTAATAATTTCCTATAGTCAAATCTAAGGCCAAGATGTATGCTTCTCTGGGGGATCACCATGGGAAATGAGAACCGCTTGAGTACAAGCAAGTTGGGCATATAGATCCTTGAGAAAAAGTAATTGTCCCAAAGATAAGATAGGGCTTGACAAATCAGTCCAAATGCATTTCCTGTTGTACAGAAAATGCTATGGTGAGTTTCACTGCAGCTCACACTGGAGCAGGCTGGGAATTTGAGGACATTGGGAGAGAACAGTGGAAGGATTAAAGCTTAAGTTTGACTTGACTTTTACAAAAATTTGATTATGAGTTATGTCAAACGAAATAAAAGTATCCATAAATTTTATATTTTACTATATTGAATTTTTTATAGAAACCAGTAATCTCAATAAAAGTACTCTAATTAAACTTCATTTTAACTCCATATAAAACTACTAACCCTGAAATTAATGCTTTGCATTTGATAGCTAGTCATACCTGAAAGTGTTGGTAAATTCTAAAAGCACTTATAAAGCTTTATACTGCTGTTGTTTTCATATAAATATGTGCCATAAAAATTCCATAACTTATTTCAAATTAGAAAACACACCATGTTTCATTAATATTATCAGTTTAATCATTGTCAAAGTTTTAAACTGGACACTGCTTTTCTTTCTTGTAACAACTACTTTAGTTACTACAATTCTATTTGAATAGAAAATTTGGATAATCACACACAGGAGAGATGGGCGACTTTATCAATAAAAATAATACAACATGGGTGAGCGTCACAGTATTGGTGCGCTTAATGGTGCAACTAAGGGCAAGAAACGCCCTGGAGGGGGACCGGGAACTCAATCCACAAAGAAATCGTAAACTCAGACACCGTCTGGGTTTATGGTATTCACTGTAAAACACGCGCAATATATGTACATTCAGTTCAACCAGCCCTTGTCAAAGGTGGATCATGGGATCAGACTCTTCCTTGGGGATGAGTCACCGACCCTGTGGGAGAAAACATGAGAGGCGCAGCCCTCACTTTTCCCGCACACGGTGTATGTAGCCACCAACAACATGGGCCATGGCTGGATTAATATTGGTTTTGAAACAGCTGATGGAGCCGATGCTGCAGCAAAAATCTGCGTGGAAATTGCCCTCCCTGAGGGCAAAAAAATTGTGCGCACCGCGCGCACCAGATGGAACAAAGCAAAAACTTTGTTCATATCCTTTGACTCACTCCCCCACCAACCTTCCTCATAAGGCAATTGAGGAGGAGATCCGCAAAGGTCTCATGGCCTACAGAGAAATTCAGCGACTCAAATTACAGTGATTTCGCTTGATGCCCAACCTGTGCAAAGGCAAAGCTATCACTGTAATCAACCCCTTCCCAGAAGTGGAAGAGGATTTATCCAGAATTCCCCGCGCAGCAGAATTTCACTTCACAGATGGGGGCCAGTCAGCCACATTCTGAGTTACACCGGAATGCGCACTGCCCATTTGCAACCACTGTGGCTCACTGGGCCACAAAGAACATGCATGCCCTGTAAAAGAGGGCTTAATGGAAAATGATTATTGTGAGGAAACAATGGATGAAGATAATGAAAACTTTGCCAAAATGACTGATAGTCACCACCCATTTTGCTGGAGAGAAGATGGACTATACTCCATCGTGGACCCAGTTACATGCAAAGAACGTAAAGTGGCATAAAAAGCCTGCAAGCGAGCAGCAGCTGAAGCGGCGGCACATGTGGATTCCGCCATTAACCCTGGAAAAATTTGGGAGGGTATTTCAGATATTCACCGAGTCAACTAATCAGAACAATATGCCCAGGTCAAAAATTTTCACAGTAACCTGACCGAATCACAAAGCAACATCAGTCATGCACATACTGAGGAACAATGCAACCGCAATTTGGGCGAAAATAGGGGCACAATTCACCAAAGTCGAACAAAAAAAATGTAGAATCCAATCAACAATCCGCATCAAATCAAATCAACACGAGACCTGTGCAGGAAAGGTTGATGCAAATGCAAAAAACTGTAATTCCGATGAATCATTGGGTCAGATCAAGGGAACCAACAATGGCAGTGAAAGAGTTGGAGTACAGACGCGGAGCATAACCAAAATGAACCGTGGTGGGTTAGGGCCAGAGGGCCCTCCCAACTGCTCCTGAGGCGCTGTGGGCGCCTCAGTAATAATAGGGATGCTAAACATCGCAGGAGCCAGGGCTCATACGTCCCAAGTTAAAAAGCTGGAATTCCTGTGAAAACCTCTTGTAGACATCTTGGCCATCCAAGAAACCCACTGTCTACAAGGGGAAGAAGGATCCTGGTCAACCAGGGTCGCACCATTACTATCAGTATGGACATCTCACTGTGGGGTGATCATCTGAAACAACAAAAAGTTTAAAATTATAAATTTGTCATCACACTTACATGGTCAAGTCCTGGTAGCAACAATCACATGCCAAGAGGAAATAATTTTAATAGCATGTGTCTATGCACCGTGCACCGCAACTAAGAGATAACCAATTTTTGAAAACATTCCTACTCTTTTTCTCCCACCAGATACCATCCTGTTGGGCGATTTTAACTGCTGGGATAACCCTGATACAGATCAATGGCCTAATCCCAGGGGAAACCCACCCTGGACACATTGAATCCCGCACAATGAAGGCATCTCTTGACTTACAGGATTCTCTCCCCCAGTTCACCACTCCTTCCCCACATGATGCGGCCCAACATATGTGAGGGAGCGCTCATATTGATGAGTCGCATTGACCACATCCTCATCCCACAATCCCACCGCTCAAGAATCTCCAAATTTACAACAAAAAGATCAATTTTTCTGACCATTAATTGGGTACAGTAGAGTTAGCGCCAACCCAATCCCACACACGGGTGTTGCCTTGGAGAAAGCTTCACCCAGAAAGTATAAAATTGCCCAAGATATCTGACTGGGTCGAAAACTAGGCTACGAACTCAGAATTTACAGCCCCTTTCACTTTGGATCCCATTGGAACATGGGAAAATTTCAAAAAGGATTTAATCAACAAAACCCAACATATTGCATCACATAAGTACACCGCGGACACGGCCACAATCAAGCGTACCTTGGCAGAACTAGACCACCTGGAGATAAATACTCTGAGATCTGGCTATAGCCCCAACTTGGGACGCAAATGGGCATAAATATCTGCTTGACTTAACAGTCTCATCTTCAAACACCAACACAGAATCAAAGTATTGACAAAGGTAAGTTCATAAAGGAAGGCAAAACCTGCTTGACATACTTTTTCCATCAATTCCACTCCCGCGGAAACCAGCCCATGTGCACACAGGTCCACAAGACCAACGGCACCGTGGCAACGGACCCTGAGGAGGTCAAGGCGCAAGTACACCATTATTGCACCAAATTATATCGCGAAATGCCAACAGATTCACAAAAATTTAAAGAATTTATACAAACTGCCGAGATACAAAGCACACCACTGAACTACAACATACTATCCCTAATTACATGGGAGGAGCTTTGGGAGACAAAACGCGGTGCACCACGTAGGAAATGCCCAGGGCCTGATGAGATACCCTACAAATTTTACAAAAAATATCTTCAACAAATCGCCCCCTTCTTTTGGCGGCTATGAACCAGTGCTTGCTGGAAACACGCCTCCTGCCTGGTGGCCATGAATCCTACGTTATAACCTTATATAAAAAGGGTGACAAGTTGGACCTGGCCAACTTGCGCCCAATTGCACTCTCCAACACTGACACAAAAATTTTAACAAAAATTTTAGCAGCTAGATTAGGCGCAATTGCCTCTGACGTCCTATCACCCAACCAGTTTGGGTTTATACCAGGGCGTTCAATCTGGAACAACATTCACCCTGTTGTAAACATATGTCAGTCCAAAGCAACTGGAGCCCTGGTCTTCTTAGACTAGGAAATGGCGTATGACCGTGTTAGCTGGCCATACCTAAAAGAATGTCTACATGCTTTAAACTCCCACCAAGATTCATAAAATGGGCGATGCTTCTAACAGAATTTGCAACCATGGCTGTATGAGGCCCTAAATTCCTAATAAACAAGATTAAACCACACAGAGGGCTCAAACAAGGGGATCCCCTCAGCCCACTGCTATACAATTTCAGCTTTGACCCACTCCTCCAAGTAACTGACTCACGTCTCTTGGGGATAACCGCACAAGGACAACCAACAGTCAAGATACTGGCCTTCATGGATGACTGCGTGGCAGGTATAGCAAACAATGAAGATGCCTGACAGACGGAACGCACTCTAGAGGAATACTCCAAGGTGAGCAATGCATCGCTCAACAAAAAAGCCAGAAATCATCCTCTTAGGCAAATACACATACAACTGGGCCACAACATCAGAACCTCATACCAACACATGAAGATAAAACCCAATTATTTTACCCTTTGCAACACCTCCCACCACCACTCCTGTCTGACACCTTGGAATTTGGTTAGAATCAGGGGGATATGCTAACAAGACAATGGAAAATAACTTGTTACAATGGGTATCCAAACGCGTCGCCTCCCTCAAGGGAAGAACCCCAGGATTAACAGGGCGAGTTACAGTTGCTAACTTGCTCAGCACCCCAATACTATGGTACCCGGCCCACACAATTGCCTTCTCACCTACCTTTATAACTTCAATCCGTGTGCTTATCCAGGGCTGGCTGTGGCCCGGCTCTCACCCTCCTATATGGAAGGAAACACTATTTGGCCCACGCTCAAGCGGAGGCATGGGACTAATGGATTTTGAGAGCCACGCCAATCACATCCCAGGTCCCTGGATAAAGGAAGTCCTTGCCCCAGACCTCCCGCAACAACATTGGTCCAGAGCAGCAAAAACTAACTTTGCACAGGCGCTCAAAATTACCAGCCCACATAGCCCACCCAGACTACTTTCATACCTTGCCAAACACCCTACCGCAACGGGCCTGCATGGAACCTCCCCTCATTTCAAACATATCCTCAGAACTATCCGCCGTATGAGATGGACCATAGAGAACATGGGTACTATACAGGGAAGGGGACGACCCAGCCCCCAATTCAAATTAAGAAATCCAGAAAACCACCCCCAGAGAGATATACTCGCAACAACCCCAAACATAGCTAGGATAGAATACCTAGATATGTTGTACATCCCCTACGACTTAACCACACAGAAGACAGTGTGGAAAATGACTCACCACCCACTCCTACAGCCAAGTCTAAGAGCAAACGCCTGGCGCTGTCTATGAAGGACCTATAGGATGGCGGACTGCTCCAACTCCCTTCACAAAACATGTGCAGTATGTGGAGGGGAGGGATCCCTACGTTTCCGCCTAGAAACATGCCCCCCAACCAAAGCTATATGGCAGGAAGTCGCACGCCTGCTTAAGATCCAAAACAAACAGGAATTCTCGATATCAAAGAGCATCTTCGCGCTCCAGACTGAATCACCAATCCCATCTACCCTCCGCTCCTTATTGATACCCATTGCAATGTGGACAATCCACACCATTGTCTTAGATACGTTCAAGGGCACGGTCCCAACCATTCATGGGGTTATTAACAGATTCCATGTTCACTTACTGGAGCGCTTCCAAGCCTGGCTCTATGGATATATGAGACCAAGGCAAAAAGCGCTCATAGAATCATGGTTCCCACTCTAGTTCCTCCACACAGACCTTTTTTTTCACACCTACTCCATAGCATGGGAAACCCCCTCAGAGTAGCGCACCAACCCCCCATACCTGGCAGTCCCTCTGGCAACAGGGGTAACTTGAGTACCCTGGGGTGCCCAATTTTTATTTGTCAGTTATTTCCTTGTTTTACATATATTTGGTAATGTCCGTCCCCTGGTCAGCTTACCTCAGTTAAATAAATCATTTTCAAAGTTTTAACCAGATGGATTCCTCCAATGATTTAGCAATATTTAGGATGAAATAGGCCAATCCCAGCGGAATGGCTTATTGATTAAATTTTATATGGTTTAAATATTTTGTAGTGAGTTGCTCCCCAATTTGGGTTGAGCCAAACCATATTCCACTGAGTTGGGATATTAAGATTTAGTGGGGCCAATCAATAGCCCCAAATTGATATTTAGATCATCAGTGACTAGTAGCTGAAGATGATCCATTTCTACTATATTTAATTAATGATAGTGGAAACCAACATCCCAAGTTTGAGGCAGCTGAGTTGTCTCCGGCGCCTTATATTTTATAATCAAATCTTATTTGAAAAAGGCGATTCCCCAATTGATTGACTAGGAGAGTTGCAACGTGTCATTCATAATAAGCTAAGTTTTTCTGAGTCCCAAGCTGACTATGTTGTTTCCAGCGCATAGTTACTATTTTGAATTCAGATTCAATATCTATTTATATTATATGATTATATGGCTCACCAGTGACTGGATGCTGAAAATGATCCAAGACTAATATTTGGACAATGGTAAGGATGAGGAGAAAGAGTCATCACCAGGGAAGAGAGAAGTGCAGTGGAAGAGCGAGTGGTTGGCTGGAAGAACCAGCAATGAGTTGATAGGTCAGCAATGAGTGCAGTATCCCTTTTGTAAATATAAATACCTGGTGATTCCCTTTCAATAAACATCTCCCTTTGCCTAATCTCCATTTTTTAAATTTATTTTATTCTTGTTGGTTGGTGTTAGGCTTGGGGATCCCCAAATGGTGCAGGTGACATGCCAAGGGGTCAAACGGCACTGCTGGCCCTGTTGCCTAAGGAAAAACAGCAAGGGCCAGTCATTCTTAATAGTGATTGTCCTGACAACCAGTGGAGCCCACAGTCATGAAAAAGCAATTTTTCAACAATGGTGCTCACTATAGAGGTTCTGCTGGCTGGTGCCAATTAGCTGACAGGTGGGTTGAGGAGGTGGCGGGGATGAGCCACTGATTTAGCTGGAGAGAGGAAGATTATGCTGCTGTGACCTCAAACTGGTAGTTGTGTTTCAGCGATTGTTGGTGGTGGAGAGGGGAAGCCTTGGACACCCACCCACACACTGAGGCTGGAATAAAGATGGATACTATCTGTTTAAGTGGGGAAAAATGTCAGAAAGTTTAACTAGACTGGTTCCTTCTAATGATTTAGCGAGATTTGAGATGAAATAGGCTAATCCTGGCGGAATGGCTTATCAACTAAATTTTGTAGGTTCAATGATTTTATGGTGAGTTGCTCCCCAAATTAGGTTGAGCCAAAATCATATTCTGCCAAGTTGGGATGTTGGGATTAAATGGGGCAAATCAATGACCACAAATTGGTATTTGGATCACCAGTGAATAGTAGCTGAGGATGATCCATAGTATTTATTTAAGTGTTGTTGGTGGAAACCAACAATTCCAAGTTCAAGTTGACTGAGGTTGTTTTCTGCGCCTCATGTTTATTAATCAAATATCATCTGAAAAAGGTGATTCCCAATCATTGACTAGGAGAGTCAAAACGTGTTGTCAGTGAGAAGCCGAGTTATTCAAAGTTACAAAGCAGCTGAAGATGTTTCCAGCACATAATTACCAAGTCAAATTCAGATTTAATATTTATTTATATTATATGTTTTATATGACAAGGGTAGTTATTCTGGCAGGTTAATTCCTGCTTCCATTCTAGTCCAGGTTTTGTTCAACACATTTTCAAAACATGTATTGGATATAAAAAAATCTTGATGTGGTATATCTGTCCCAAGGTTGACACACCTCAATTGCTTTTATATAATTATACAGCTCACCAGTGACTGAATGCTGAGGATGAGCTGAAACTAATATTAGGACATTGGGAAGGTTGGGGTGAGAGGGTTGACACAAGGGAAGAATGAAGCGCAGTAGAAGAGAGATATTGGCTGGCTGTGAGAATTAGCAATGGGCTGATAGGTCAGCATTGGGTGCAGTAGCCCTTTTGTACATATAAGTACATGGTGCTTCCCTTCCATTAAACATATCCATTTGCCTATTCTCATTTTTATTATAAGTTTATATTTATTCTTATGGGTTTGGTTTAGGCTGGGGGATCCACAAATGGTGCAGGTGACATGCCAAGGGGTCATCTGGCGCTGATGGCCCTGTCACCTAAGGTTAGATGTCAAGGGCTGACCAGTCTTAATACTAATTGGCCTGCCAACCAACAGAGCCCACTGTCGCTGAAAAAGGAATTTTTTGACAATCATTATAGTGGATTTAAAGATTTTTACTTTCCTGTTGCTTAAGTATTTCCTGTTTAGAGATTCCAGCAACCTTTAGGATGGCTCTTATTGACTCTCTTGCTCTCAGCCTTATTGCTGGTAGCTTAACCCATTACGTGATTATGTCCTTTTAAGAACACAGTGTCAGGACAAGCTGAGATTACTTAATGAGAAAGACTTATCTTTTATTTAATTTAATTTATTGCGGGGAAGGCCAACCAGGGGATGGACACTTCCAAAAGTAAACACAAAAGAAAACAAAACTTAGTAACAGGGAAGGCACCCCAGAGAGGCGATGTTCTCTCTTGTTGCCAGCAGTAACGCCACTATGGGGAGGAGTAGGGAACGTGTAAAGGGGCCGTAACCACAATTGAACACGTGTGGAGGAAAGGGTCCGAGTTGATGGACCAAACTGAGAACCAGGAGGAGACCAGCTGATGGTGACGCGGTGAGAGGTACCCAAACATCCACGCTTGAATGTGGTCCACCAAATGGGACCAGAATCTGTGGACAGCTTCTGGGAGGGTGGGGGTGGAGCCTGTGATGGCATCCAAGATGATCATGTGGATAGTCCACATGGCGATTGCAACCACCAGAGCATGGAGGGAGGGTGGTATGGGGGAGACCATAGATAAAGCAAACATATCCCTAAACAAACTGAAGGGATATGTCTGATCCTGGAAAAGCAGACGTTGCATCTCACGCCATATCGCTCTAGAGGTAGGGCACTTCTACAGGCGGTGGAACAGCATTCCATACTGGCCACACATGATGCAGGATGAGTGCAAAGCATTAGAGCGCTCAGCCGTATGGTACACCCACCTCAGGCAGCGCCACACATGTGAACAGATATGAGGCTGCAACAGAGGATGGTGTGCGTATTTCTAAGTAGTCTTCTGGTTTCAAGGGAATAAGGGATGTCCATCATGTCCAGGTAGTCTACCCTGGATAGGACATGGGGCTGTGTGGGGATCACGCCATCATGGATGGGTAGCCCCTGTATCTCCTGTGTGAACTGAGGAGAGGGGCGGCCTCTCTGGGCTGTGTGTCCACAAATACAGATTCTCCACTCAGTGCTCCGCATGAAGAGGAGGATTCTATTGAAGTGTGGTTTAGTACCATGAGTGCCTGTGGCTGATGGGTGGGAAGCCAGATATTTCATCAAGGAGTGAGGGTTTGACGGATTGGTAAGGCCCAGGGCGCGGGAGAAGTTGGAGCGGGATGCGCGGGACCAGTGTTGGGAGTGGAGCATAGGGGCAGTGACGGCCGCAATCCAGGTGCCCAGGATCTTTGCAACATGGGCTTTAAAGTCGAGCAGGCCCATTCCATCATGACGACGATGGCTAAACATGACCTCAAGCTGCACTGGCGGTGGGCGGCCTGACCAGAGCCACCCTTGTAGAAGGGCATTCATAGATTTGAAAAAAACCTGGGGAGAAGGCGATGGTGTGGGCTCCAAAAAAGACTTTAAACAGGAGTATAGAGTTGGCTAAAACAACCCTGCCAGTAAGGGAAGTAGGGTGGGCTCTGAGGGAGGCGATGCACTTCGTCACGTTGTCTAGAATATGACTTTCCATTACTGCTGAGGCATACCCGCCTGCATCCATCCACACACCCAAATGGCGGACAAGCCCTATGGTAGGGCGTGGAGCGAAGGGGATCACAAGTGGGGCGGTGTGGGGTGAGCAGGGAAGGCAAGCACATGTGCGAGTAGATGTGCTGGGCTTGGCACTAGTCGATGGGGCCCAGCTGGTTTGATACCGACCATTGGGGATGATTTCGGTTTTTGAGGCGTTCAGTGCAGCATTACTTACCCATGAATACTCCTGGATGAGAGTTTCAAGCGCGCATGCATCTTGATTTATAGACACCCCGATTACACAATCATCTTCAAACGCCATCATCTTGACTGGGGATTGGCCTGGTGCATGGACCCCAGTGAGGCGGGCATTTACGTTTTGAAGTAGTGGGTCAATGATGAAATTATATAAGAGTGGGCTAAGGGGGTCCCCATGGCGTAGGCCCCTTTGAGGGCGAACTACTTCAGTGAGGAAGCCAGGGCCACGCACTGCCATTGTTGCAGATTCCATAAGCATCATCACCCAGTTGATGAAGTGAGGGGTAAGCGGAAGTGGTGGAGGCAGGCCCTGAGGTACTCCCAGTTTACTCTATCATATGCCTTCTGTTGGTCCAAGAATACTAGTGCCCCAGAGGCTGTGGATTGGCATGCGTTAGCTACAGAGTGCACATTGTCCCAAATCTACCTTCTGAGTATGAAACCAAATTGTTCTGGGGAGATGGTGGCAGATGCTACAATCCCTAGAAGGTTAGCCATAATTTTAGTTAAAATTTTAGTATCCGTGTTAGCTAATAAAATGGGGCGCCAGTTGGATAGGTCTAGCATATCTTCTTTCTTGAAGAGTGTGATGGTGAAGGCCTCTTGCCCTCCTGGTAGAAGGCGCATTTCCAGAAGGCCCTGGTTAAGGGAGGCAAGCAGCCGTGGGGATAGATATATGAAGTACTTTTTATAGAACTCATACAGAATGCCATCAGGTCCTGGGCATTTCTGTTTTAGTTCACCGCGGACAGCAGACCAGAGTTCTTCTGGAGTAGTCAAATTCAATAACTCTGGGTATTGGGAGACGGTGCAGATGTGAGCGCTATTGAGAAATTTCGACATCTCAGCTGGCTGAATTGGATTGGATTGTTACAACTCGGAGTAATACTTTTGAATTTTGATTGCCACTTTGGCTGGTGTATCCATGACAATATGGTCTGACCTCCGCACCTGTGTGCAGGTACGCTCTGGCACAGTGCAATGAATTTTTTAAAAAAATAAGTGGAGCACATGTCACCCTCTGTAATGTGTTTGGCCCTGTACTGAACACAAACCTGATGTTTGTGTTGCCTTTAATGCACGTTGAGGTGGGTGGCTGCTTCTGCCCACTTCCAGCCCCAAGCAGGGCTGTAGCCCATGGCTGAGATTTTGGACTCCAGGTGTGCCAACTCTGCCAGAGCGCGCGAGATGACAACCAATGTTTTTTGTGAGTGTCAGGAGGAGAGATGGTGAGCGTGGCAGATGGTATCCACTTTGAAGGCTGACCATGTGGTAATTGGGTCCACACTAAACGGTGTAATAAACATTTTTGCCGAAGTCATTGATTCCACCCATGTGGAAAATCCTGGTGACGCGAGTTTGGGTGGGCAGATTTTGCACCAATGCAAAGCCTTAGCCACTGTGTCAGGTAAGTGGTAGGTTATTGAGACCAGCCGGTAGTCAGAGAATTCAATTTTCTAATGTGTGGAAGTGGGAAATATGAGATCATATTTCACCAGCTTGAGATAGGGTCAATGTGGGACATGGACCTTAATTGGCCATTTTGGACGTGGAGGCGCATCACTTTTCGAACAGCAGAGCCTTCTGCAGCAACACATCTATCAATCCAGGAGTGGCCTTTAGAACGCAAAATTCTATGTGACCCTGGGAACGTGGGGTGAGGAAGTCCAGTAGTCCGTGGATGTGTCTAACCAGAAGTTCATGTCACCAACTACAAAAGGGTCAGGGGGAACAGAAGGGATTTGACCAAAGAGAAAAATTCATGATGCTCTTGTGCACAGTTTGGGGCATAATGTTGACAATAGTATGTGCCACGTCAGCCCACAAAAATGTGACAATGAGGACTCGGCCACTGAGGAAGGATTCAGATTTAAAAATTTAAAAATATTGTTTTTCTGAACAAGCACCCCACAGTGCTCAGACCAAAAGGATAGGGAAGGGTGGAGCATGGTTTTCCAAGCGTCCTCGGAACCTCATGGACAGTGGGACTCCTGGATGGCCAGGATGTTCACAGGTAAATTTTTTTGTAAAAAACTCAGTTTCCTAGCCCAGGATGGTGAGGCCTTGAGTCTGGCGATGTTCAATGTCCCTAAAGTGAAGGCTTCCCCCATCACACCTTAGGTGTGAGGGGGTGGGAACCCAGGCCCACCAGCCTCCTCTGTATCCCCACGGGCCTTCATGGCGTCATGGGTGTTTGCAGCAACGCTATCAGAAGATTTGTTAATTTTAGCAGACAGGTTCGCGTTGGCTTTTGCCTTCACTTTTGGTTTCCCCACTGTCAGACGAATTTTTTGTGGTGCGGATGAGTTCAGTGCACCAACATTCAGGTCAAAATTTTTTCAGGTAGGTTGGAGACCAAATCAGTTCCAATCGGGGCTTGGTTGCAAAGGTCAGGTGAGATTGAGTCACCCATCAGATCCTCAAATTTGGTGGCCCAATCAGCTTGGGCATCCCAATCTGATTGGTTGAGGGATTCCCGAGTTTCTTCTACCAAGAAGGTTCTAATGTCCTCCTGGCGTTGGGAGTGTGGGATAGTAAAGGCGACCTTGGCTGCTTCCTTGTCCGCGGCCCTGCGGGCCTGTTTGGCCTTCTTTCACTCTTGAGGGAGACAGGCTTTACTAGTAAGTAGCAGCCTTGTGCTCCCCATGGGAAGGCCTCTTTAGTACTGGTGGTTAGTTCATAGTGAGCCTCCCCATTGGTCATGGCCGCTGAGGGGTGCTCTTGGAATGTGATGCCCTCCTTGGTGGGGCATGGATGTTTTATGGCTGAACGCGTCACAGTGGGTGAAGATGGGGGGTGCGCTGTCTACGGTTACTTGGAAAGGGTGGGTGGTATGCCCTTCAATTTTAATAAAAGTGGAGTGCGGGATCTGGGTTAGGTCCTTCACAATCTCCTTGGTTGGGGTCAGAACTGCAATGGCTTTTCCTTTGCACAGGTGTGGCATCAGTGTAAAGCATTGCATCTCAAATGATTGTATTTCGCCGTATACAGTGAGACCAGCTTTCAGGTGCTGCTCCAGAATGGCACGCTTGACCGTAGTGGGCAAAAAGTCAAACGTGAGGAAAATTTTGTTGGATTTTGTCCATCTGGTGCGCTTGGTTTTGATGACCCACTTCCCATTGGAATGTCAATCACTACACGCACTGCAGCAGCTTTGTTTACTGCCTCCTTGTTTTCAAAACTGAGATCCAGTCAACTGTGTGACATGAAGAGAGGTGCAATGTACACCACGGTTAGGAAATGAGTGTGCACATCCCCACAAAATTTTTCCCACAATGCTGTTTGATGAATATCCAGGAACACCCAGACTCCATATTCCATCAACGAGAGTGGTTGAGAGTGCAGCGTGTTGATGTACTGGTTACATCGCGCCTGCCAAGTGAGGATTTCTGGAGAAATAGTAACCGCCAGTTTTTTATTTTTATCTAACCCGCTGGTTTCTCCAGGGCATTTTCAAACGTTGGAGGTTGCGGGCCTACCACCTGTGCCTCTTACCTTACTTGCCTAACTGCTCCCTGACATGGACGCAGACTAATCTTCCCTGTGAGATTATCAAACTAAATTTAGACTTGAATTGAATAAGTTGTAAAAGTGATTGCAATGAGAGAGAAAAGTTAAGACTTAGCCTTTTATTGAGGTTAAGAAGTCTCCTTTTTCTTAATATAATGAGACTTGAATTAAATAGATGTTCAGCGGTCCCAAGAGAACTATAAATTAAAACATATTTTGTATGTGGCGTTAGTTTATTCAGTAATATGTTGATACTAAGATAAATTCTTAGGAAAGAATAAGGGCTAAAAAGAGTGATAGGTGACTATAACATGTGAGGGGGAAGTAGAAGGTAAATGCACAGTTTAGTATCAGAGTTAAGTAGATCAGGATTCATAATTAAAGGCTGGATGAGATCAATGATTGTAACACAGTTATATTTATTTCCATTATATGCCATTTGTAAGCCAATAAATAGTAAGGCATAATAGTTGGCATAAGGCTGTTTGTGGGGCGAATAGAGGAGCTACATATTGAATACAACCTGTACTTATTATCAAGATGATAATAAGTTGGTTAGGCATTTTTCCTATCTCATCAGCCAGTTGAGCACTAATAGGGAAATTTATCTATATTATTTTGGTTGTGAACTTAGCATTATTAAGAACAATCGCTCAGTCTTTTAAATTCTGGTGCTAATGAAAATTTTGGTCCTTAGGCCCAATAAAGCATCAAATGATAAATAAATCTATAATAAATAATCTAAGTCAAGGTCGATTAAAGTTATAAACAAATCATAAGTTCCAAAGTTGAGGCTTCACACCTAGTAGGGCAAAGACCCAACAGCAATGTAATGACTTCTGTAAGGCTGTCATACCTCATGACATGAATTCTATAGTAAATTTAATTATATAGAGTGAATAAAGAAGGCCAAAGGTGCACATTTGGCTAATTTTCCTAATCTCAGATATTGTGTGTATCATTTCTGGGTTAATGTAAATCAGGCTCAGGTTATACCCCAGAAATTGCATGATGTGTTTCAGGTGTTACATAAATTATGCTGAAGATCGCCTGTTATAGTTTGAACAAGGATAGCTCATTACATTTGGCTTGTTAATTAGGATTGGATTCATTTTCAAGTTTTATTACTAAAATTTGTACCATTTGGCTTATGTCAAAGTCTCAGGTTCACACATACTAAAACTATAGAACTAACTTTAATGATAGTCTCATCTTATCGGCCTAAATCAAGTCTTAGCCCCAACAAATTTGTTCCAGGGCTATTACCCCAATTGTCGTTGAAGTAGTGCTTCTCTAACCATCTCTCTGTTGATCTTATCTCTTCCCTTCAATAAGATCCTCTTATATAATTAATTATCCAATGTTGCGTTTTGTTGCCCTCACAGGTCACCTTCTTTTGGAGGCTTTTTGGGGTTTATTCTTAAATATGTTGGTGTTGGCACTGTACAAGTTATGCATCCATTAAACCTATTAGTAGCCTTATCTTGTAGAGTTAGAGACCCTATCCTTACAAAGGCAAATGTAAAACACTTTTGTGACAGAAGGGTATACATAGTGGCAACTATCCTCGTTTACCACTGCTAATGCTATTAGCATTTATATGCAAAAGAACGTAAGAATATAAGTTATAAAAGATATGGAAGAGATTGGAATTAAATTTATTAGGTTAATTACCCCATAAGATATAGGATGTGGGGAGCATTGTGGCGTATAGATCGTCTTAGTCCATCTTGATCAGAATCTTTGACTTATCCAGTATAATGGATGAGTTGTATTATCTTCTTATCGTAAAGTCTGGATTGCCAAGCTCACATTGTACAGCTGCTTTATGATTGTGACCTTAAAATTTTTGGGATAAAGTTTACCCTAGTTTATCAATTGGCGGCCCAGTCAAAAGTTGTACCTTGTGATGATTCCTAAATCCCTCTTATTAATTTTTTGCCCATTTAAGGGCATTGATCTATAGGCGACAATTTATTAGTGTCAGCGAGGCTTAATTCTAGAGGAGGGTACTTAAACCACTCATTGTTTCAATACTTATTTTAAATTTATTGTGGGGAAGGCCAACCATGGGATGGACACTTCTGAATATGACTCAGAAGAGACAAAACTTAGTACCAGGGGAGGCACCCCAGAGAAGGATGCTATCTCTTGTTGCCAGCGGGAACGCCACTTATGGGAAGGGGGAGGAAACGTGTGAAGGACCATAGCCACAATTGAGCACGTGTGGAGGAAGGGGTCTGATTTGATGAACCAGACTGGGAACCAGGAGGAGACCAGCTGTCGGTGACGCGGTGTGAGGTATCCAAACATCCACACTTGAAAGTGGTCCACCAAATGAGACCAGAATCTGTGGACCGCTTCTGGGAGGGTGGGGGTGTAGCCTGTGATGGCATCCAAGATGATCGTGTGGATAGTCCACATGGCGATTACAACCTCCAGAGCATGGAGGGAGGGCGAGATAGGGGAGACCATAGATAAAGCAAACATATCCCTAAACAAACTGAAGGGATGCGTTTGATCCTGGCCCAGAAGACGTTGAACTTCGCGCCATATCACTTTAGAGGTGGGGCACTTCTCCGGGCGGTGGAACAGCGTTCCATACTTGCCACACAGGACAAAGGATGAGTGTAAAGCGTTAGAGCGCTCAGCTGTAAGATACACCCGCCTCAGGCAGCGCCACACATGGGAGCGGACTTGAGGTTGCAACAGAGGATGGTGTACATATTTCCAGATATTTTTTGGGTATCAATGGAGTAAGGGATGTCCATCATGTCCAGGTAGTCCACCCTGGATAGGACATGGGGCCGAATGGGGATCACGCCATCATGGATGGGTAGCCCCTGTACCTCTTGTGTGAACTGAGGAGAGGGGCGGCCTCTTTGGGTTGTAACTCCGCTAATATGAATTCTCCACTCAGCGCTCCGCATGGAGAGTAGGATTCGTTTGTAGTGGGTTTTAGTCCCGTGAGGACCTGTGGCCAATGTGTGTGAAGCGAGGTATTTCATCAGGAGGTGGGGGTTCGATGGATTGTTGAGGCCCAAGGCGCGGGAGAAGCTGGAGCGGGCTGCGCGGGACCAGTGTTGGGAGGGGAGTGTAGGGGTGGTGATGGCCGCAATCCAGGTGCCCAGGATCTTGGAATCATGGGTTTTGAAGTCAAGCAGGCCCATGCCACCATGATGTTGAGGGCCAAACATGACCTCTAGTCACACTGGTGGAGGGCGGCCTGGCCAAAGCCATCCTTGCAGCAAGGCGTACAAGGATTTGTAGAAGCTTGGGGAGAAGGGGATGGCATGGGCTCCAAACCAGACTTTGGAGAGGAGCATAGAGTTGGCTAAAACAACCCTGCCAGTAAGGGAAGTAAGGTGGGCTCTAAGAGGTGATTCGCTTCGTCACATTATCCAGAATATGGCACTCCGTTACTGCTGACGCATATCCGCCTGCCTCCATCCACACGCCCAGATGGCGTACTGGTCCTATGGTAGGACGTGGCACGAAGGGGAGCACCAGTGGGGTGGTGTGGGGTGAGCTGGGGGGCGAGCACGTGTTCAAGCAGATGGGCTGGGCTGGGCACTGGTTGCTGGGGCTCAGCAGGTTTGATACCGACCAAGGAGGATGATTTCATTTTAGAAGCGTTCAGTGCAGCATTACTTACCCAGGAATACTCCTGGATGAGAGCTTCAAGTGCGCGTGCATCTTTATTATTAGACACCCCAACCACACAGTCGTCTGCATACGCCATCATCTTGACTGGGGCTTGGCCTGGCACATGGACCCCAGTGAGTTGGGCATTCACGTTTTTAAGTAGTGGGTCAAGGCTGAAGTTGTATAAGAGTGGGCTAAGGGGGTCCCCTTGTCGTAAGCCCCTTTGAGGGCGGACTACTTCTGTTAGGAAGCCAGGGCCACGCACTGCCATTGTTGCAGATTCTGTGAGCAGCATTACCCAGCTGATGAAACGAGGGGGCAAGCGGAATTGGTGGAGTCAGGCCCTGAGGTATTCCCAGTTTACTCTATCATAGGCCTTCTGTTGGTCCAAAAATACAAGTTCCCCAGAGGCTGTGGACTGACATACATTAGCCACAGAGTGCACGTTGTCCCAAATCGACCTTCTGGGTATGAAAATGAATTGTTCTGGGGAGATGGTGGCAGATGCTACAATCCCTAAACGGTTAGCCATGATTTTTGTTAAAATTTTGGTGTCTGTGTTTGTTAGAGAAATGGGGCGCCAGTTGGCTAAGTCTAGCTTATCCCATTTCTTGAAGAGTGTGACATTGAAGGTCTCATGTCCTCCTGGTAGAAGGCGCGTTTCCATCAGGCTTTGGTTAAGTGAGGCGAGCAGCAATGGGGATATATATTTGAAATATTTTTTGTAGAACTCATATGGAATGCCATCTGGGCCTGGGTATTTTTGGTTTGGTGCACCGCGAATGGCTGTCCATAATTCGTTTGGAGTAATCAAATTCATTATTTCTGGGTATTGGAAAACGGAGCAGATGTGGGCTCAGTCGAGAAATTCTGCAACTTTGGCCAGCTGAATTGGGTTGGATCAGTACAACTCGGAGTAATACTGTTGCATTTTGATTGCCACTTCAGCCGGTGTATCTGCAATGGATTATCCGATCTTCACACCTGTGTGAAGGCCATGCTCTGGCGTGGTGAAAAAAATTTTCTAAAAAAATGTGCGGTGCACTTGTCACCTTTTGTGATGCATGTGGCCCTGTACTGAACACAAACCCGATGTTTGTGTTATCTTTCGAGTGCATTGAGGTGGGCAGCTGCCTCCACCCACTTCCGTCCCCATGCAGAGCTGTATCCTGTAACTGGGACGTTGGACTCCAAGTGTGCCAATTCTGCCATAGTGCGCAAGATAACCGCTGATGTGGCTCATGAGTGTCTGGAGGAGAGATGGCGAGAGTGGCGGATGATGTCATCTTGAAAGTTGCCCATATGGAAATGGGGTCCGCGCAAAATGGTGCAACAAACTTTTTTGCCAAAGTTGCCTAATCTACCCACGTGGAAAATCCTGGCGACCCAAGCTTTGGGGGCAGATTTTGTACCAATGTGGGGCCTTAGCAGCTGTGACAGGTAGGTGGTAGGTTAGCAAGACCAGTCAAAGGTCGGAGAATTCCAATTTTGTTGTCTTGAAGTGGGAGATGTGGGGTTGGAATTTTGCTGGCATTAGAATAAGGTCTATGTGGGTCATGGACCTTAATTGGCCGTTTTGGACGTGGGGACGCATCATGTTTATGAGCATCGGGGCATGTCACAGCAGTGCATCCATTAACCTGAGGGTCGCCTTTAGAATGCGTAGTTCTACGTGACCCTGGGGGGCGTGGGGTGAGGAAGGCCACCAGTCCGTTGGTGTGTTTAGCCAACAGTTTATGTCGCTGTCTAGGAAGGAGTCTGGAGTTAGTGGGAAGGAATTTGACTAATGAGAAAAATTCCTGATGCTCGCATGCACCATTCAGGGCATGGATGTTGATGATTGTGTGAGCTACATAAGCCCACGAGAAAGTGACAACAAGCACTTGGCCTTTTTAGGAATGTTTCTGAGGATAAAAATTTTGAAATAATTATTTTTCTGAATTAGCACCTCACAGTGCATCAACCAAAAGGATAGGGATGGGAGGAGCATTGTTTTCTAAGCTTCCTCGGAACCTCATGGACAGTGGGACTCCTGGATGGCCAGGATATCCACAGGTAGATTGTGTTGTAAAAAACTCAGTTTCCTAGCCTGGGATGGGGAGGCCTTGAGTCCAGCGATATTCAACATCCCTAGAGTGAAGGTTTCCCCCATCACACTTTAGGTGCGAGGGGGTGGGAACCCAGGCCCACCATCCTCTTCTAGATCCCTGCGGGCTGTCACAGCCGTGTGGGTGTTAGCAGCAACGCTATCGGAGTTTTTGTTGATTTTTGCATAAATAGTCGCGTTGGCTTTAGCCTTAACTTTTTGTTTTCCTGATGTTGGACGAATTTTTTGTGGTGCAAGTGAGTTTGGTGCACCGTTGAGCGGGTCAAAAAAAAAAATTTTCAGTTGGGATAGGTCCCAAGTTGGTTTCAACTGGAGCTTGGGTGCAATGATTGGGTGAGATCATATCTCCCATCAGATCCTCAGATTGATTGGCCCGCTTGGCATGGGCTTCCCAATCTGATTGGTTGATGGATTCTGAGTTGCTTCTGCCACAAAGGTCTCCATGTCCTCCTGGCGTTGTGAGTGTGGGATAGCGGTGGTGGCTTTGGCTGCTTCCTTGGCCGTGGCCCTACGGGCCTGCTTGGCCTTCTTTCGCTCTTGTGGGGAGATAGGCTTTACCAGTAGGTAGCAGCCTTGTGCTCCCCATGGGAAGGCCTCCTTGGTGCTTGCGGTTGGTTCGTAGTGCACCTCTCCACTGGCCATGGCCGCCGAGGGGTGCTCTTGGAATGTGACGCCCTCCTTGATGGGGCATGCGTGTGCCTTATGGCCAAACGCGTCACAGTGGGTGCAAATGGGGGGCGCGCTGTCCAAGGTCACCCGGAATGGGTGGATGGTATGCCCTGCAATATTAATAAAAGTGGAGTGCGGGATCTGGGTTTGGTCCTTCATGATCTCCTCAGTTGGGGTCAGAACTGCAATGGCTTTACCGGTGCACAGCTGTGGCATCAGCATGAAGCGTTGCATTTAGAAAGATTGTATTTCGCCATATATGGCGAGACCATCTTTCAGGTGTTGTTCGAATTGTCACGTTTTACTGTAATAGGCAAAAATGTCGAACATGAGGAAAGTTTGGTTTGATTTTGTCCATCTGGTGCATTTAGTTTTGATGAACTGTTGCCCTTTGGGGCGGTCAATCACTATGCGCACTGCTGCAGCCTCGTCTGCTGCCATTTTGCTTTTAAAACCTAGGTCCAGCCAACCGTGTGACATGAAGTGAGATGCAATGTACACCGCGGTTGGGAAAATTGTGTGCACATCTTCACAAAATTTTTCCCATAAGGCCGTTTTTGGATGTCCAGAAACACGCAGACTCTAATTCCACTGACGAAAGTGGCTGGGAGTGTGGCGTGTTGATGTACTGGTTGCATCGTGCTTGCCATGCGAGTATCTCCAGGGAAATAGTGACCACCAGTTTCTTAGTATTTTTTTCAATTCCGCCAGATTCTCTGGGGCGTTTTTGAACGTTGGAGGCCGCGGGCCTTCCACCTGCTCCTCTTACTTGCTTGCCCAACTGCTCCCTGAAATGGGCGCAGAGTAATCTCCTCTGTGAGATTATCAAACTAGATTCAGTCTTGAATTGAATAGGTTGCAATATTGATTGCAACGAGAAAGAAAAGTTATTATCTCAATACATATTAATTTTATATTATTCACCATTCCAAACACTGACAGCGCCCCCTTTAAGATCCTATGAGAGCAAGACATTGGCAAGAAGGAACTTATCATGAGCCATATTACCTACATTCCCTTGGATGACATCTAGGGTTGAATAATTTAAAACCAGCCTTGTATAGAATGCAATATGGGCCCAATCAGGAGGCGTCAGGCTGTTGAGCCATTTGTAAGGGCATTGATGATTAAATAAGATGAGATCCTTAATTTTTAAGGTGGGTTTATATATATGGTCATTTCTTTCCACTTAATCTCACTTTGAGAGAATTTTATTAAAAAGCGTTTTAATTTCCCACTGTTATCTGAACAATCCCATTTTCCAAATATGTCCTTGGATCCACCGCCTGCTGCTCCAATGGGGGGAGTAGTGCTCCACTGACTAGCATTTTCTGCCCTGTGGGAAAACATTTTTTCTCAGGGTCAAATAGCCAACCATCTTTTTCAGGCCATTTTATCACCCCACGGGTCTTAGTGCTCCACCTGGTTCAAATCCACCCTTCTTGCCCCGTCATCTCGCCCTCCCTCATTCCAACATCTAATTTTGCCTAAGAGTTGACTACGGGCATTTGTTCCCATATGCCAACAAGGCAAAAATTGAAGTATCCACATCTCATATTCAATGGCTGACTTTATCAATTTCTTCCCATTTAAGGGATATTTTGATGTTGGCTTCTAAATGAGGAGGATGCTGCAGCAGCGGCCTCTACTCCATAATTTACAAAAACACTCTTATCTTTACCACCCAAAATTGCCTACCTTCAGATATCACATTGGTGGCTCCTTTGCATCCCTCCCATCTCACCTACCATCCCAGTTATTATACGATCAGTTGATGGCGAGGCTTTTGGCTTATGTGACACAGCCCAACCTTGTCTTCGCCATTCCTTCTGGAGCAGAGCGCCTTGCTGCACCTCGCGCCACTGCCACTAGAATCACACACCACCCTGCCATAGCACAACAAATCCTCCCATGCTCAAATTGCTGCAGCGACTGAGCATTTCTTTTGGGCTTGGGTGGATAATGGTCACCAAATTTGTCCCCTCTGTTTCAGACTCAACCATTATAAAAATCCTTCCCTCAAGCCACTTCCTCTGGTGTGGCCTCTGAGCCATATATGGCAGATTCTGAATGGAACTTTTTGTTGCCCCTTCCCGCTCAACGTTCTCATTTAATGGGGCAGAGTGAGAAATTTGCTTCCACCAAACCCACCCACACTATCACACCAAACTTCACTCACGCTAATCAGAAAAGGCCTGTACCACCATTTGCACCCAAGCAGCCCATCCAACTCCTACTCACCCAGAACTCTTCATCCACTATTCTTGTGAACAAAAATCCATGGGACTTATTGGCTGAGATTGACAAATCAGGTAATGTTGTCATCAATGAGGACTCCAGTGAACCTCTCAACCTACTTGATTGTATTAGCTAAATTTTACAATTCTGATTTTGACAAATCCCCATCCCCTAAACAATTCTCTCCTAAACCCAATGTCATCCCCTACCAAATTGAACGCCAGCTCACCTTAGCAGCGGTGACCTCACCCTATTGCCTTAACCTATGCAAAGCGGTGGCCCAATCCATTTTTTAATTCACCCATGGGCTGAGAATAGTCAATTTTACCCCTGATTTCCCCAAAACAACATGTTGGTTTTTGTATTAGAATAAGGCTCGCTAGTGCTTTCTGCCTTGAATCCAACAATGTAAATCAAGGGCTTTTTCTTACCACTGATAGGAAAATAATAGAAAACAGAATAATACTAAAAAATTTAAATTTTTAGTCTTTTATTAGGCGCCACGTGGGGGTAAAGAGAGCCTATATAATACATTGATAATAGTATTTAAAGCATTGAGGCTCGACATTTGGATAGCTTGGGGAATTCCAAATTAGGTAAAATGTGATTTTAGCCTATCAAAGCTCAGAAAACTCGCTTCTCTTAGGCGGAACACTAGATGGGTAATTATGCTTAGCTAAGACATACCCATGAGGTAAAAATTTGATAAATTTTAGCCAATTCTCATTTTATAAAATTATTTCACCTTGGGGGACCCCCGCCATGCCTATAAAAGGGGTGGTCCCCACGTAGGTGCTTGAATGGACCTGGTCATGGCTGGGGGTGTACCATCTGATGGACGCCCCATGTTCCACTTTGTGGTTGGATTAATATGACTGCTGGATATTGGTTTAGTTGCCCGTAGAGTATTCAAAATTATGAGCCCCAACTTGTGGGTTCTACTGAGAATTGGACAGGGTCTTTCAGCCAACAAAATTGTCATTTAATTTTAAATTGATCATATTATTATTGGGGACTTGTAAATGTCCAATTTTTCCCTTTTAGGCCAAGTTTGCCCTTGGATAAACTTATCATGAAGCCTGAAGGGCAAATGTCCAACAGACCAAAGGACAAAACCACAAAATTGGCCACTGAAGCCATTAATGTGGTCATGCATGTGGCACAATTAGCAGATTTTGACCCATCTGCAAAAATTACCCAGCAAAGTCTCATCAAATTTACCTACTTCCCAAAGCCCGCATTCAAGCTATACATCACATAGTAAATTTTTTGAAGCTGTCTACCAAGCTGACCTTGAGGAAGATAACCAAATTTTTGTCTACCTACACCCCAACCATGCTGATGCCACCACATCCTGGCTCTCTGCTTTTGTCCATTTCTAAAATGAATTCAGTGATTCTGGCCAGCTGATTATGTCTGTAGAAGCGCCGCCTGACCCTTTCTCACCCTCTGCCATGGTGGATTGGCATTTTTCCGTTCCCTGCCTGGTTGGAGTTTTATTTTGGATGGTTTTTGGTTTTTGATCCGTTAAATTATTTCATTCAGTTCTCTTGCTCATGGAGTATTGGTAATGTCATCCCCTGGTCGGCATACCTCAAATAAATTTTTTAAATTAATGTTGAAGGTGGTAAGTTTTGGTTGATAAGCATAATATTGTACATTCTCTTTTAAAGTGGTCATATGATCCCAAAGGTGGCAAGAGCTTATAACCTAATGATTTTATTGGATAGTTCTCTCATGTTAATTTGGCAATTTCAGGAGCAAAAGAGCTATTAGTGGTTATAAACTGCAAGATAATTATCATTCTCTCCAATATAGGGCTTATAACAGTGACATCCTAATTATGCAGTGATAATTTATCTGGTAGGCTAACAAGGCAAATGGCATTATTGGTTCCATTGTATCAGATTGGTGGCCACTATCTTATACAAGTAGACATGAGGGTACCATTTTCACATTTCTCTGCCCCATTTGATGAAGGAAATATAAAAGGCTGCGAAATTTTATGATTATAAATAGTGATGCTAGTTCATGGACAATTTGTAATGTAAAATTTAACCTTTCACAGAAAGTAAGCACTAAGGCATCCATGCTGTATGTAAAATATAGTGGAAAAAATAAGGATGAAGCCTTTGTGGTAGAAGCAGGGACAGAGATAGCCCCAACCCACTTGGATATATGATCAATGGCGAGTAGGTTATAGCAATGGCCATGGATACCCATGGGTAAAGGCCCTATATATCAACACTGACTTAGCTTAATGGCAACAAGGAAGCGACAACTTGATGCTGGTATTGGGGGCTTGGATAATCCTGCGTCTTGCAGGTAAAAGGCTCATAAACTTTATATATGTTTAAGCTTCCTGTCTCAATAGCATCTTTTTTTCTTAATCATACATCTTATTGACATCTCCACGTCCTACGTTGGAAAGGCTGTATTCTTCCTTGATAAGTTTAATGCAAAGGTTTTGACTCTGATGTAAGAATTTAGATGATGGATAAGTATATGTAGATAATTAATCAGTCAAATCTCCTTCATAAGTTGTTCAAACCCCACTCAGGAATTTTTTTTAAATCTTTATAGTCTAGAAAAGTAAAATTGATCCTTCAAACTTCTTTAAAAGAAACAAATATATAATAACTATTTAGAAGTTAATAATCTGTAATCTGTCTTTATTTAAATGATCAAGTGTAAAATATAAGAAATTCAGCGCTTTTCTCTTTGGTTAACGCCTTATCTCATATGTCATTAATTATCAATGATCCTATCCTGAAGAATCATATCAACGATGTAACTCTTTGGTTTTCAATCCATATGACCAACACTCATTATCAACTAGATTACAATCCTTAATAGGTTAATTTTTAAAATAATGCGTTCTATCACTTTAATCAACCTTAGTAGTTTATACCACTATGAATTATTAACCATAATCAGTAATGAAAAAATTACCCATGTTTGTCATGGTTAAATGGTATAATTTGGGAGTTTGGATCAAAAGGATAAGGAGGAAATGGGCCAGGCCAGAGGAGTCAAGTTGGCTTCCCTCAATGACTTTAGATACACTGAGATAAACGTCGGGCTAAGGCCAAGAAGGACCAAGTGAGTCCCCAGGAATTGAGTGATGGTGTTCCAGACATTACAACAATGGGGTTAAAGATTCTTTATTATAGTAAATAATGATAGTTCATTAAATATTAACTTTGAATGCAGATTGAAACGTTACAAATATCTGTTACAAAAAATGGTGAGATTCATTCAAAAAGAAGTCTCACGTTTTTGCATACATAATTTTAAAACTAGTATCTGTGGTAGCCGCATTCTATTGGCTATAGCTTCCAAGCCTAACAAAGTGATCAAGGCCAATATTCCCCAGTTTACTTAAACTAGGTTTGCCTGTCATGAAAGCGGCAAATGAGATTTAGACTGTCCTGCCAGTTGGGGTGCACGAGCACCCAGAAGATAAGCTTGAATGACAAAGGCACTACTGCTTGGTTGACTTGAAGGTTGGACAGAAGGTGGGTGAACTATTAACGGAGACTCAAGATGGTGGTAAGGAAAAAACTGGCACACAACCAGATAGTTGCTGTTATGGAGCCAGCAGATTCAGGCGAAGAAAGATTATTTACTATGCAAAGAGGTTTAGTTCTGCCATAGAGTTGTTGGTGAGAGGGCGTGTGGCAATAGTGTGAAATCTCACCCAGAAGGGAGGTAAAGCCTCCAACAAGAGTGACAGATCCCTTTTACAAGTAGCTTTGGCAAGCGGGAAGTGTCTAAAAAAGCCTCAATTATGGTATGCCCAATCCATGATGGTAGCAACATTGTCGTTATGATGGCCTCAAAGTCCCAGTCATTATGCAACCCAAAAATAATTTTTTGGACTGGGTTTTTCAGCGGATACCAAGTGGAATATTTTTCAAAAAGCAAATCTACATGCGCAGCATTTTTTTATTGCAAGTCAAGATAAATAAATTGACTGAGAAATATATCGTTTTTAAGAATTATTGTTTAAATACTTGGCCGCTAATGGAATGAGATAGCATTCATGGATGTGGGGGCTTAACTTTTCAATCTAGTATGACAGAACTTGAGTGGGAATTATTTGAATTTATGAGGCCATATTGGCAGAAGACTGAGTTGATGTCAATTTGGCCTCTGGCACCTAAATTATGGTTATATTGCAATTGCACCTGCCCAAGTGGTGGCATCTCGCTTGATAAGTGACAAAAGCCTCCCAGGGCCATTCCACATAGGGATGATCCCAACAGGTTGGAAAAGGATTTAGTCCACTTGGCCTAACTGCCCCATTTCTTCATCTCATTTGCAATTTTTGAACTTTTGTGGAACTGGGCCTCTGCACAAGAGGGGAGGGTTCATTTTCCTTTATAGATCTGGCAGAGCTTAAACCTGGAATCTGGAAGGAACTTACTTTATATTTCCCAAGCCAGTCTCTTTCCGCTATGACTTCAGCACAAACCACCTTGATATGTTGTATCATTTTGCTAGTTGTCAGAATGGGGATGGGCGGAGGAACCATCAAGGTAGGTCATAACTCACTTATCACCCACATGGGCAGGATCGACCTGTGTGATAAAGGGGATGGCCATCCTCTTCAAACCTTTCTTGGTACAAAATAAAAACGCCTCCTGGTCCAGGCTCAGGGAAGCTCCCCCATACTTACAGAACTAGGCTTTCTGTGGATCTAGATGGTTCCTTATCTAGACTGCAGGGTATTTTCACATTTCCTGAATGAATTCCATCTCATGAGTACAAGCTAGATTCACTTGTTCCTTAATTTTTACTAACATTGAGAAGCATAATGTCCCATTCTTCCACATTTATTGCAGTAATCTATGTCTTATTAGTCATCCCTTTCTGACTCTCAGGTCCTTTTTGTTTTTGTTCATGACTTGAAAACTCCTTGTTTGTAATATTTGGTTTCCCACATTCTGATAAATTTGTTGCACGGTAGGCCTATAAGGTTTTAGTTGGTTCAAAAAACGTTGAGCCTAAAACTTTTCTCTCTCATTGCAATCACTTTTGCAACTTATTCAATTCAAGTCTGAATTTAGTTTGATAATCTCAAAGAGGAGATTAGTCTGCGCCCATGTCAGGGAGCTGTTGGGCAAGTAAGATAAAAGGCACAGGTGGTAGGCCCGCGACTTTCAACGTTCACAAATGCCTTGGAGAAACCAGCGGGTTAGATAAAAATAAAAAAACCGGCAGTTACTATTTCCCTGGAAATCCTCACTTGACAGTTGCGATGTAACCAGTACATCAACACGCTGCACTCTCAACCACTCTTGTTGGTTGAATATAGAGTCTAGGTGTTCCTGGATATTCAACAAACAGCATTGTGGGAGAAAATTTGGGAATGTGAACACTCATTTCCTGACTGCAGTGTACGTCACACCTAACTCCATGTCATGTGGTTGGCTGGATCTCAGTTTTGAAAACAAGGAGGTAGCATACAAAGCTGCTGCAGTGCGCGTTGTGATTGACCTCCCCAAAGGGCAGTGGGTCATCAAAACCAAGTGCACCAGATGGACAAAATCCAACAAAATTTTCCTCACGTTTGACTTTTTGCCCACTACGGTCAAGCGTGCCATACTGGAGCAGCACCTGAAAGCTGGTCTCACTGTATACGGCGAAATACAATCATTTGAGATGCAATGCTTTACACTGATGCCACACCTGTGCACTGGAAAAGCCATTGCAGTTCTGACCCCAACCAAGGAGATTGTGAAGGACCTAACCCAGATCCCGCACTCCACTTTTATTAAAATTGAAGGGCATACCACCCACCCTTTCCGAGTAACCATAGACAGCGCACCCCCATCTTCACCCACTGAGACGCGTTCAGCAATAAAACATCCATGCCCCACCAAGGAGGGCATCACATTCCAAGAGCACCCCTCAGCGACCATGACCAATGGGGAGGCTCACTATGAACTAACCACCAGTACCAAAAAGGCCTTCCCATGGGGAGCACAAGGCTGATACTTACTAGTAAAGCCTGTCTCTCCTCAAGAGTGAAAGAAGGCCAAACAGGCCCGCAGGGCCGCGGCCAAGGAAGCAGCCAAGGTCGCCTCCACTATCCCACACTCCCAACGCCAGGAGGACATTGGAACCTTCTTGGTAGAAGCAACTTGGGAATCCCTCAACCAATCAGATTGGGATGCCCAAGCTGATTAGGCCACCAAATTTGAGGATCTGATGGGTGACTTAATCTCACCTGACCTTTGCAACCAAGCCCCGATTGGAACTGATTTGGTCTCCAACCTACCAGAAAAAAAATTTTGACCTGAATGTTGGTGCACTGAACTCATCCGCACCATAAAAAATTCGTCTGACAGTGGGGAAACCAAAAGTGAAGGCAAAAGCCAACGCGAACCTGTCTGCTAAAATTAACAAATCTTCTGATAGCGTTGCTGCAAACACCTGTGCTGCCATGAAGGCCCGTGGGGATCTAGAGGAGGCTAGTGGGCCTGGGTGCCCACCCCCTCGCACCTAAGGTGCAATGGGGAAACCTTCACTTTAGGGACGTTGAATATCGCCGGACTCAAGGCCTCACCGTCCCAGGCTAGGAAACTGAGTTTTTTACAACAAAATTTACCCATGGATATCCTGGCTATCCAGGAGTCCCACTGTCTTCGAGGTTACAAGGATGCTTGGAAAACCATGCTCCACCCTTCCCTATCCTTTTGGTCTGAGCACTGTGGGGTGCTTGTTCAGAAAAACAATTTTTCTAAATTTTTATTGTAAGAATCCTTCCTCAATGGCCAAGTCCTTATTGTCACATTTTTGTGGGCTGATGTGGCACATGCTATCGTCAACATTTATGCCCCAACCTGTGCACAAGAGTGTTGGGAATTTTTCTCGCCAGTCAAATCCCTTCTGTTACCCCCTGACCCTTTCATAGTTGGCAACATGAACTGTTGGCTAAACACATCCACGGACTGCTGGCCTTCCTCATCCCACACCCCCAGGGTCACGTAGAACTTCGCGTTCTAAAGGCCACCCTTATGTTTGATTTGCTGCCGCAGCAAGCTCCGCTGCTTGAGAACATGACGCGCCCCACATCCACAACAGCCAAGCTAAGGTCCATGTCCCTCATAGACCTTATCCTCACGCCAGTGCAATTTTGATTATATATTTCCCACTTCCACACATCAAAAATTGATTTCTCTGACCACCGACTGGTCTCAATAAACTACCACTTACCCATCACAGTGGCTAGGGCTTCACATTGGTGCAAACTCCGCCCACCCAAACTCTCGTCACCAGGATTTACCACATGGGTGGAATCAGTGACTTTGGCAAGAGAGTTTATTGCACCGTTTTGCGCAGACCCAATTTTCACATGGTCAGACATTAAAGAGGATACCATCCACCACACTCACCACCTCTCCTCCCAATTCTCACGAGCTACATCAGCTGTCATCTCGCATGCTCTAGAAGAGTTGGCACACCTGGAGTCTAACATCCCGGCCACAGGATACAGCCCTGCATGGGGCTGGAAGTGGGCGGAGGCAGCCGCCCACCTCAACGCGCTCAGAAAGGCAACACAAACATTGGGTTTGTGTTCAGTACAGGGCCAAACACATTACAGAGGGCGGTACATGCTCCGCTTATTTTTTAAAAATTCATTGCACTGTGCCAGAGCGTGGACTGCACACAGGTGTGGAGGTCAGACGATATTGTCATGGATACACCAGCCAAAGTGGCAATCAAAATACAAAAGTATTACTCTGAGTTGTAGCAATCCAGTACAATTCAGCCAGCTGAGATGGCGAAATTTCTCAATAGCGCTCACATCTGCACCGTCTCCCAATACCCATAGTTAATGAATTTGATTACTCCAGATGAACTCTGGTCCGCCGTCCACAATGCACCAAATCAGAAATGCCCAGGCCCTGATGGGATTCTGTATGAGTTCTATAAGAAGTACTTCATATATCTATCCCCACGGCTGCTTGCCTCCCATAACCAGAGCCTTCTGGAAACGCACCTTCTACCAGGAGGGCAAGAGGCCTTCACCATCACACTCTTTAAGAAAGGGGATAAGATAGACCTATCCAACTGGCGCCATATTTATCTAACTAACACGGATACTAAATCTTTAGCTAAAATTATGGCTAACCGTCTAGGGATAGTAGCCTCTGCCAACGTCTCCCCAGAACAATTCAGTCTCATACCCAGAAGGTCGATTTGGGACAATGTGCACTCTGTGGCTAATGCATGCCAGTACACAGCCTCTGGGGCACTTTTATCCTTGGACCAACAGAAGGCATATGATAGAGTAAACTTGGAATACCTCAGAGCCTGCCTCCACCACTTCCGCTTACCCCTCGCTTCATCAGCTGGGTGATGATGCTTATGGAATCTGCAACAATGGCAGTGCGTGGCCCTGGCTTCCTCACTGAAGTAGTTCGCCCTCAAAGGGGCCTACGCCATGGGGACCCCCTTAGCCCACTCTTATATAACTTCATCATTGACCCACTACTTCAAAACGTGAATGCCCGCCTCAAAGGGGTCCATGTACCAGGCCAATCCCCAGTCAAGATGATGGCGTTTGAAGATGATTGTGTAATCGGGGTGTCTACCAATCAAGATGCACGCGCGCTTGAAGTTCTCATAAAGGTGTTTTCCCGGGTAGTAATGCTGCACTGAACGCCACCAAAACTGAAATCATCCTCCTTGGTCAGTATCAAACCTGCTGGGCCCCAGTACCAGTGCCCAGCCTGACCCACCTGCTCGCACACATGCTCGCCTTCCCTGCTCACCCCACACCGCCCCACTTGTGCTCCCCTTCGTGCCACGCCCTACCATAGGGCCATTCCACCATCTGGGCGTGTGGGTGGAGGCAGGCGGGTATGCCTCAGCAGTAATGGAAAGTCATATTCTAGACAACGTGACAAAGCGTATCGCCTCCCTCAGAGCCCACCCTACTTCCCTTACTGGCAGGGTTGTTTTAGCCAACTCTATACTCCTGTTTAAAGTCTGGTTTGGAGCCCACGCCATCGCCTTCTCCCCGGGTTTTTTAAAATCTATGTATGACCTTCTACAAGGGTGGCTCTGGTCAGGCCGCCCACCGCCAGTGCAGCTTCATCATGTTTGGCCCTCGTCATTATGGTGGCATGAGCCTACTCAACTTTAAAGCCCATGCGGCCAAGATCCTGGGCACCTGGATCGCGGCCGTCACTGCTCATATGCTCCCATCCCAACACTGGTCCCGCGCAGCCTGCTCCAACTTCTCCCGCGCCCTTGGACCTTACCAATCCGTCAAACCCTCACTCCTTGATGAAATATCTGGCTTCCCACCCATCAGCCACAGGTCCTCATGGTACCAAACCCCACTCAAACGAATCCTCCTCTCCATGCAGAGCGCTGAGTGGAGAATCTATATTTTTAGACACACAGCCCAGAGAGGCCTCCCCTCTCCTCGGTTCACACAGGAGGTACAGGGGCTACCCATTCAAGATGGCTTGATCCCCACATGACCCCATGTCCTATCCAGGGTGGACTACCTGGACATTATGGACATTCCTTATTCCCTTGAGACCCAGAAGACTATTTGGAATTACGCACACCACCCCCTGTTGTTACCTCATATCCGTTCCCATGTGTGGCGCTGCCTGAGGTGGGTGTACCATACGGCTGAGCGCTTTAATGCTTTGCACTCATCCTGCGTCATGTGTGGCCAGTATGGAATGCTGTTCCACCGCCTGGAGAAGTGCCCTACCTCTGAAGCGATATGGCACGATGTTCAACGTCTGCTTGACCAGGATCAGACACATTCCTTCAGTTTGTTTAGGGATATGTTTGCTTTATCTATGGTCTCCCCTATCCCACCCTCCCTCCGTGCTCTGGTGGTCACAATCGCCATGTGGACTATCCACACAATTGTCTTGGATGCCATCGCAGGCTCCACCCCCACCCTACCAGAAGCTGTCCACAGATTCTGGTCCCATTTGGTGGACCACTTTCAAGCGTGGATGTTTGGGTACCTCCCACTGCGTCACTGTCAGTTGGTCTCCTCCTGGTTCCCAGTTTGGTTCATCAACTCAGACCCCTTCCTCCACACATGTTCAATTGTGGTTACGGCCCCTTTACACGTTCCCCCCTTCTCCCCATATTGGAGTTCCCGCTGGCAACAAGAGAGAGCATCGCTTCTCTGGGTTGCCTTCCCTGTTTTTAAGTTTTGTTTTTTTAGTACTAGATGGTCCCAACCCGAGGGGGAATTATTGATGTATCACTAAGTTTTGTTTTTTTCGTGTTTACTTATGGAAGTGTCTGTCCCCTGGTTGGCCTTCCACGCAATAAATTAAACAAACTTTGAGCCTAGCATCTTAAAATATCCTATCATTTGTGAGGTAGAAGTCTTATTAGCTAATGCCAAAACCATGGTTTTAAGTAAGTCATAATATGGTCTGAGTGACAATTTGATACAATCATGAGAGCGCAAAGTCAGTCAATACTTTCTCTCCCTCCAATAAAGGTGCTTCTTGGTAGAATTCTTTTGCAAATTCTGCTAAAGATTTGTCCTTTTATAATTTGTTCTCCGTGAATTCTTGTTTGTTGGTAACCATTTGTTCTGGGCTACCAAACTCATCCATAATCACATTTTCACATCTTTATAAATCCAAGTGTCCCCAAAAAACAAGGCACCACTAGATTCTGGCTTTCTGTGTCCAAACAGTTAATTAAAGCGACAGCCTTCTGCCAAGCACTGCAACAGAGCATTGTCATTTCAAACAATCTTTAAAATATAGTGGCATTATCCTGATGAAATGTAGGCAACTTTGGAGTAGCCCAAATTTATTTGTTAGTGACTAGGTGTTGGGATTTTTTCCTATATTCCTAGCCGGCTAGATTACCAGGAATCACTAGGAGATAATTCCTTAATGTGAGATGAATTGAAAATCGGTTGATCCTGATTTTTGGGTAACTATGTTTTGGGGATTTTAGGATTTTCTCCTGGTTAGGTCCAACAGGAATTATCTGGACAAATGTTTAAGATCTCATCGGGAAGAGTTGCTGACAAAATAGGGGCATCTGATAGTGATTAACTATCGGTTGTTTTGATTGGTATTGGTCAGGTTTCATCACCTTCTGATTGGGAATGTAAGTAGTAAGTTGTGAGGCGAGTGATGCTGCCTGCAACTAGCAAATCGATCAGTTGGTTTGTGACCTGCCTTAATGAGTAACAAGTCCCATTACCTAAGCAGGTCGCTTTTTAAATATGGTTGGACCGCTCAAATCAAGAGGAAAACGTTAGGGTTATGTTTTCCAACTCTATCCATTTTAGGTCTCAAGGATATCCAATGATAAGATCCTAGCCAGGATGGGGAAGACCATCGCTGCTGAGATAAGGATGGGTGATTCAATGGCAACTGCTGCCGTCACATCAAAGAGGTGTCAATTGAGGGTTGGGCTCCAAATCCCCCACTATAAATTCCACAAGAATTCACCAATAAAGAATTAGTTTTATCTAGGAATATAGTTTTAAGTAGTACAGAGTAGACAGTAGATATACCAGCTTAGAAATTTATCAACATCCATTTGTTCTATTCTTTCTCAGGGATATTATTGATGTGTGCAATAATTGGGAGACTCTTTAAGGAAAAAGTAAGGATCTGAGCGGAGATCCAGAGAAGAAGCTGAAACAAATCAGGGATTGCTGACAACCGTGTGTCAAACTGGAGAAACCGTCAACAGGAATATAAGAAAAGATCAGGTTAGACAATACAATGGAACAGATCCCTATTTTGAGACATCACAATTATTTTGAGCGGAGATACTGGCTGAGCGTTGAGCAGAGATCTAGAACTTCCATTCAACTACAGATAACAGTCATCATACTATTATCAACTAATTATATCTCCAACTATACTATATAGACAAATTGCACAAAAACTGAACCTGTGCAAGTATTAAGTTTGTGGGGGTGATTGGCTGATAATAATCAAACCTATAAATTTTTACAAAGTGGTGCTCACTACTGGGGTGTAGTTGAGTAGGAGAACCTAAGAAGAATGTCGTTTAAAGATGAGTTAAGAAAACTATGGATAGAGTTAGCCACCGTTAATCAGAACGTCCTAAACTCAGTGGATCATTGAGAATTTGCAGCCTTGGAAGAATGAGTCATCAAGATGGAGGAAGGGATTAATAATGTCATGAGTTTTGGGAATGAGTTACTTGGAAAAGTAATGTCGTTATAGAAGAAATAAGGGTACTTAATTTGAGAAGTCGTATATCTGAAGATAGAGCGTGAAGAAGATCACATTTGTTTGAGAAATTTCAGCGCTGATATTGAGCAACTAATCAAACATGTCGAGGAGCTAAAAGCTCGCAAATGCAACTGTGAGCCATATGTGGCAACTGATGCCAAAGAATGAACTCATCATACAATAATTGGGAATTTGATTACCCCAAGAAACATGCTGCCAACTTTTGCTGCTATTTCAGAGATGACGCCCAAAATCACTCCCCAAGTGAGCCAGTGGCCAAACCTAGAGAATTGGTTAGAGATACCTCAGAGGAATTCAAGGCAATGCCAAAATTGCTGACTTACCATTGGGATAATGCCTCAGCATTTTTTCGACTGTTCTATATGACTATGTATGGCTATGGTGATCATCAAAAGGCATTGACGGTGACGAATTGCCTAAACACTGATTGCCAAAATCTAGTGTTGCCCAACCTAGAGGGGGACAGCTGGTCATATGTGGAGGCCAAGGCGGCCATAATGAAGAAATTTGGAAGCCCAACGTGCATGTCAAAGCACAAACAAGAGTTTATGGGCATTCAGTTCCATAAAGATGAATCTTTAGCAAGCTTCGCAGATCATTTCTACTAGGAGTTGCAAAACCTGGTTGGAGCAAAGGCACTGGATGACTTCAATGCCAGAGTTGCATTACAAATGGCCCTTTGGCTTACGTGATTTGCACTTAGTGATGTCTTCTGTGTTCAAAACAGAAATTACTACCTCTCAGATGGTAGATTATTTGAAAATCTTGGGAGCAACCTTCAATGCCTTAAACAGAAGTTTCAAATCCAACCCAATATACAATTTGAATCTCACAAAGTGGAATGAGGGTGCTAAATAAAATGAACAACTGAACCATGCTGGGGAATAAGCGTGAAGAGTTCAGATGTATTAATAAGAAAGAGAAGGTCTGTTACCATGTGGAGGGAAAGGACATTTTTGGTACATTGCAAGAAGCTGAAGGATCAAATCAACGTGGTTCAAGTGAAAGAGTCTGCTGTAAAAAAGGAGTCAGGAAAAGGGCTATGGCCTAGATGGGGAACAGTCTAGGGCTGCGGAGAAACCTGTTCTTCCAAATATCATGCATGAGGAAATTGACATCAGTGATCTGTTCGTGGATGAAGATGTACAGGATCAACTGTATCAAGTAGTCAATTTGGACGTGAACGTGGTAACAAGGTCTGGGGTGAAGGAAATTGACCCTGAGATAATCAAGGAAGTTGCCCAGCCATACGTCCAACAACTGGCAGACAAGATTTGAACTGCAGATAATCCTAATGAATTTCTCAAAGTTCAAATTAGATGAGGCAAAACTGTCAATTCCCTCAGCATGATAAAGGTATCATTTCCTGATTTATTAGCACAAATCATTCACACTCTAAATTTGGATAAAAAAAGGCTATGCACTCGATAAACACTATCTTACAATACTCTTAGTATACATATATAGATATGCAAATGAATTGAGTACAAGTGAGGGCGATTGTTAACAGAGGAGCACCCATCAACATTGTCTCGACCAATATGGTGAAGAGGATGAAGATCTCGCCTGTTTTGGAACACAAGAAGGAATACGGGACAGCTGGGCTGAATACTACCATCTCATTTGGAGCATATAGCACTTTTCCACTTTGATTTGTATCTTTAGTGGTATCTGCGCCAGCAATAGTTTTGGACAACCAAAACTATGATATTATAATTGCCATGAGATTTCTACAGAAGTATGGAGTTAAATGTAACTTTGAGGATAATACGTTGACCATATTGGGTCAGACGTTACCATTGGTCTATCAGAAGGGGGAAGCTCCACTGAATAGGAGAAAAAACTTAATCAACTTGATATACAATGATGGCATTGTCTCAATTCAAAACCAATTAGCTCTGGAAGTGATGAGAAATGTTGACAGAAATTCTAGAAAACTGGTGAATTCCACTGAGGATCAAAAATGAGAAAACCACACCGCCGGGATCACAGATGATAGTAAGCATGGGGTTGACGTTAGAGATACTGGAGCTGCTGCATGGGGAGGTCAGAAGCCCCTGGAAGAAGTCCAGAGTAGAGCCATAGGTGGCTCCTGGAATAATAATGCTGGGCCATGGAGAAATTTCGAGAGTTCTCCTGGAAATTAAGTGAAAACCTGATGAAGATCAGTAAGAATCAGATCATCATGTTTGATCATCTAATCCCAAGTGCCTTACTGAGGAAATTCCATGATTTTTGGGCCTTCAATGAGATGAGATTACCGGCCAGGGTAACCAAGAGTATCAACCTATTGGTTGATTGAGAACAACTTGCTGATCTGCCGGAAGGACAGCAAGAGGAGTGCTCAAATTGTTGAAAAGTATCAAGAATTATTCATCCAGGATGGCCATAATTTTGGATGCACAAGAGATGTGATCCGCAAGGTTGGTTCTGGGGAAAATCTGCCAATCAGGATGAGACCAATTTAATGGTCAAAAGTGGCTGAAGCGGTAGTGAAGAAGAAATCAGTAAACTAGTGAAGCATGGGCTTCTAGTACCGTCATTGAGACCTAGGAGAGTCTAATTCTTATTGTGAATAAAAACAATGCTCTAGTTGCGTGGTGATCAACTACCAAAAGCTGAATAAGATTATGAAGAAGTATTAATATCCCCTACCAAGAATCAATGATGCACTAGATCAATTTAGAGAAGTAAAGTATTTCTCCGCTATGGATTTTATATTGGGATATTGGCAAATCGATTTTCCAAGAGAAGACCAAGAGAAATGTGCGATTATTACCATGCAGGGCCTATACCATATGACGAGGATGCCCCAGGGTCTATGCAATGCACCTGCAACGTTCCATAGGGCCATGGACATTATACTAAGTGACTTGGAGATGTCATGCATCCTGGTGTACTTGGACAATATCAATGTGTTCAGTAGGACGTTTACTGACCATTTACACCACTTGGAAGAAGTATTCAAGAGACTGTCCATGGTCAACCTGAAGATTGAGCCCAGGAAATGTCACTTCTTCAAGAAAGAGTTGGAATACCTGGGATTCATAATTAACTTTGGTGGATTGCAGCTGCATGCCCAGAAGATTGAAGCCATATAACGGACGGCTGTGCCAAAGATTGTCTAAGACATCCAAGTGTTTCTTTGGATGGTCAGATACTACAGAAGATTTATTTGGGAATTTGTCCACTTAGCTAAGCCCATATTCCATTTGTTGAAGGATCTGAAAAAAGGATTTTTATGGAATGAAAAAGCGCAGGAATCCTTCAATAAGCTATGTCAGTACCTAATAGATTCTCCCAAATTGAAAATATCCAAATTTTAATCAAAAATTTATTATACAAACTGATGCTTCATTTATGGTGATTGGTTCTGTATTAAGCTAAGTAGATGAACTTGGAGACAAACATCCGGTGGCATATGTGAGCTGGACACTCTCAGCTACTGAGAGGAACTACAATGTAACTGAGCGGGAATGCCTTAAGGTCATTTATGCTTGTAAAAAGTTTCAGGTGCACATCCAAGGAATACACTTCAAAGTGGTGATGTACCACTCCTCATTGCGTTGGCTCCATAATTTGAGAAAACCAGAAGGACGACTGGCCCAATGGGTACTAAAGCTACAGGCTTACGAATATGAGATTGTCCACCAAGTGGGGGCTTCTCACCAGAATGCGGATGGTTTATTGTGGTTAAAAATGGTCCAGATGGTATACTAGTAGGCAGATAAGTTATTCCAGAGAATGGTCAATAGAGAAATCAGGAATGAGCCCTGAGAAATCCAAGGTTCACTTTGAAAAGTGATGGAAAACACTGAGACCATGGATGGACAAGTGCTTAAGATGTCTAATAGGAAGTGGTTACTATTTCTAAAGCCATCAGAAAGAGCAGCTATCGTTCAAGCTGCTCATAAGGTTGTTGGGCATGGAGGCCTAAGAAAAATGACGAACCATATTTGCCAGTACTACTGGGAGTCAATCAAAAACAATGTCGCTGATTATCTAGCTTGTTGTGTGGAGTTCCAGCTTCACAAGCCACATAAGAATCCAACTGGTCCGCCCTGGATTTTCCTAGCATATGGTGTCCATCAACATAATGGGACCGCTAACAATGAGCACAGGGGAAGTCAAGTACATAATAGTAGCAATCGACTATCTGACAAAGAGGGTTGAGATGAAGGCCCTGGCAAAAGTGGACGCTAACAGCACCGCCAAGTTCATCCTGGATCAAGTAGTATACTGACATGGAGTCCGCTGGTCCTGCTTAGTGACAATGGTACAAAATTCACGTCTCATATGATCCTGCAGTTAAATTAGATAATGGGGATTAGAGGAGTCATGTCTGTACCCTACCAGCGGGAGACAAATGGACTGGTAGAATGAGTGAATGGAACGCTGGCCATGACGCTGAGGAAGCTGGTCGCAGGAAGAACTTCCACATGGGAATGTACCTGAGTTTGGTGACATTTGCCTACAATATCAGTCATCATACAGCAATGGGAAAAACGCCATTTGACTTGGTATATGGGAGGAAGGTCGCGTTGCTGAAGATTTTATATTCAGTGGTGGAACCAACACCAAGGATGAGTGCCAAGCAGTACCTGAACTGATTGACAATTATCTTGATCAAAATGCAATTTCAATCATTCAATACTACTTTGAAGAAAAGGATATGAGTGAAATTGATGGATGATAAGAACTGACTGGCCTTATCAGAATATTAAATAGGCAAAAGAGTTGCCTATTGAGATATGCATGGTTTTGGGAGAAGAAATAGACTGGATGCATTGTGGTTGGGTACATTTGAGATTGTCGCCAAGATGGTGACTGATGCCTACTCCAACAGACCTCTCTTGGATAGAAGAGTAGTAAATTGAGCCCATTCTAGTATTTGAAGTAATGGATTGATAAAAAAATAACAAAAAAGAGTTCCCAAAGGACCACTGAACCATTAAGTTAGTTAAGTTTTAATGATTAGGTCAAGTCTAAAAAAACCTTTAACCCATCTATATGGTCAAATCCGGAAAAAGGACCTCTGAACCATAAAAAACTGGTAGGTCTAAGAATACTTAGGATCCAGTTTGGGGGAAAAAGATGGACCTCTGAACCAAAACAAGGGCAAGTCCCATGGAAAAAAAATTAAAAGATTGATAAATATATCAGAAAAAAATTATAATAACTGCATAGAAAAAACTGATATATTTTATTAATTTTTATTTTTTATGATTATCCTCAATTCAGGGATGATTCCGCCTACGTCGCCTCTTAGGGAAGGATGGATTGCTGTAGGAATGAATAACCTGTTGAAATCTATGTGAGAATGGATGCTAGCAAGGGCTAGACCTACACAAAACCAAGTTCATTAAGCAGGCGCAGATTCCTGTGAGAAAGCAATTAGGGGAAAGGAAATTAAAATGTCAAAAGAAGCCAATTGCAAAACCCATAGTGGGGATGGAAGCAACAGTACAGAAAGTGGAAGTCAGCAAATAATTCCGAGTAATCCCAATATAATATTGGAGCTGAAAGATTAGTCTTGAGCACTTGTCAATAGGCTTCATCAAGAACACTGGACATATGGGCCAGCAGCAAACAAGGGATGCTAGACGGGGGTTGTCAAATCATGCCACCTATTAAAGCCATCAATGGTAGATACCGATGGGAAGCGCCAGAAACAATATAGTCATGCATGGAGTAAATGGCATCCTGCAAGCAATGGATATAAGCTTTTCAGAAGCTGAAGCAGAAGGAGTGATGGAAGCTGGGAGAGGCTGGAAGATTTATGGCCCAACTTTGAAGAACTTGGCCAGCAAAGCAAAGAGCATAAGTGGTGATATCCCAATCTAGGATGTTCTCAAGATTGGAGGGATTCAGCGCTATGGATTAAGCCTAGTGACCTGGGCCCTCAATTCTGCATAGGGGATTATGAAATGAATGCTGTTGCAATGGTGAGTTTGGTGGCCAAGACAGCTAGCTTGTAATACTGTCCGAGTTGGAAGATGAACTCAGGAAGCAATTCTGACCTAACCAGAAAGGAAAAATCAAGAGCAAAGGTCATTATTACAGGAGCATCCACAATGATGTTTAGAGCATCTGCAAAAGGAGCTAAAATCCAGGAGAGTTTCAAAATCTAACTCTGGAATTGATGACAGAGGGAGAATCGGCTGAGAGTTGTTTGAGACAATCCTAGCCTGGTTTTGGAAGGTTTAGTTACTGTTTCCAGAAGTTCCATAGAAGGATTAGCCACTGGTGCCTGACTAGGTGTATGAGTCCTGGGAGGAACATAGAAGAGGTTCTGTTGCGCAGCCTGACTCATTTGCTGGAAGAGCCAAATATTTTGTCAGCCAAACTGTTGAGCAGCTATTGGTACTGCAACTCGGAATTTGACATATGATCTTGATGAGAGGGGATGTCAGACTCATATGATAGTTGACATTATGCACTCTACAATCAATAAACTCCAATTTCAGAGAAATTAATCTCAAAATTAATGTGGTAAGCTCTTTAGAGAAGAATTAAGAAGGATATGATCCAAGAGGTTATGAGAAGAAATTAACAAGGGTGAACATAAATGAGCTTCTTAATTGGGCCATGAAATGAACATCAACAGCAAGAGTCTTCTGTCAAGGATGAGGAGAAAATCAGGAAATTGAGGATGCCAGACCAAAAAATCCTGAATATGACAGCGGGTCATATGCCCTGATGGGGGAAATGGATCCAGGATAAATATCGTCATAAGTAAATCAATCAGCCCAGCACAATAGTAGATCATAAGGACTGCACTCTGAGATTGTGGTAGTGAGGAGGAAGAGGAAGAGAGCCGCATGCCAAAGGCCATCTTGAGCAGCGTTGAGTATTAGTGATTGTACTCCGCTTGAGAAAATGAAGTCTTTGACCAAGTGTCTGAAGCGGTGTTCTCCTACCCCAGTCCTTTTCTTGCTGGAAATCTAGGCAAGAGGGGGATGTGTTGGGATTTTAGCTCATATTCCCAGCTAGCTAGATTACCAGGAAATACTTTGGGATAATTTCCTAATGTAAGGGGAAATAGAAATTGTTGGCCCAAGTTTTGGAGTAACTACATTTGGGGGATTTTAGTATATTTGTCTGGTCATATCCATTGGGATTGATCCGATGAATACATAAGATCTCATTGGCAGAGTTGCTGACAAAATAGGGGCATCTGATAGTGATTAACTATCAAGTGTACCAATTGGGATCAGTTGGGTTTCATCACCAACTGATTGGGAATGTATGGTGAGTTGTGAGGCGAGTGATGCCACCTGCAACTAGCGAATTGATTGTTGGTTTGTGACCTGCCTTAATGGGTAACAAGTCCCATTACTTAAGCAGATCGCTTTCCAAATATGGTTGGATCGCTCAAATCAAGAGGAAAACGTTAGGGTTATGTTTTCTGACTCTTTCCATTTTAGGTCTCGAGGATGTCCAATGATAAAATCCTAGCCAGGATAGGGAAGACCATCACTGCTGAGACGAGGATGGGTGATTCAATGGCAATGGCTGCTGTTTCATCAAAGAGGTGTCAACTAAGGGTTGGGCGCCAAATCCTCTACTTTTAATTCTCTATAATTTCCAATAAAGAAATAGTTTATATACAGAATATAGTTTTAAGTAGTACAGAGTATACAGTAGATATACCAGCTTAGTAACTTTATCAGCATTCATTTGTTCTATTCTTTCTTGGGGATACTATTGCTGTGTGAGATAATTGGGGGACTCTTTAAGGAAAAGAGTAAGGATCTGAGCGGAGTTCCAGAGAAGAAGCGGAAACAATTTAGGGATTGCTGACAACTGTGTGTCAAGCTGGAGAAACCGTCAACAGAAAACCAAGAGAAGATCAGGTTAGATGGCATAAGGAAAAAATTTCCTATTTTGAGACATCAGAATTATTTTGAGCAGAAATACTGCCTGAGTGTTGGGCTGTGATCTAGAACTTCCATTCAACTACAGATAATAGTCATCATACTATTATTAACTGATTATGTCAACAACTATACAACGCAGCCAAAATGAACAAAAATTGAACCTGTGCAAGCTATAAGTTTATAGGGATGATTGGCCAATAATAATCAAATCTATAAATTTTTACATTAGGTCAACTGCAGTATCTGGGAATCTTCATTTAATTCTTGTAGCCTTGGGATTATCTTCTGTAGTCGTTTAAGAGATGGCTACAAATGAATTAGGCATGTTTTTTGCAGCTTGTACAATTCCCACTTTACTTTTCACATCTTCAAACACATCATCATCCATCTCAGTCTCTAGTTATGCGCATGTCATTTGTGGTTCTCCACTTTATGTAAAAAGCTGAGCTGTATCTCCCTAGTTGATGGGTTCTCACAGCCTCAACTTTAAGTCTCATTTGCAACGTCAAGATATTCTTAATGATTTTGATTTGTTGTTTCTTTAATTCAGAAAATCTCTCATATAATTAGTTACTATTTCTGGCTTTAAGTTCTGTTTCCTCCTCCGTTTTAGTGACTCTTTCTTCAACTTTTCTTAAATCAGCCTGTATTGCTAACATTAAGGTAGTATGATTGACACTCTCCAATTTTTATGGCCTAAAAATTTCATTCTTGACTGATGGCATGTTATTCATACTTTCAATAAACTCAACTACAAAACCCCCTGTAGTAAGAATCACTTGTAAACTTTATTATTAAGTTTACCGCTCAGGTTCTAAATTTGATGTAAGAATAAAAAAGATTGCTAGTTGTATGTTGATAATATAACCAGTCAGTTATCCTTTATAGGTGTTTCCAACCCCACTCAGGTATTCTCTACTAAATTCTTGAGAGAATAGATAAGGACAATCAATCTTTTTGACTTCTTTAATAGACACAAATATATAATGATTACTTAGAGGTTAATAATCTATAATCTTCCTTTATCTAAACAATCTACGGAGTTTATACTGGGAAGTCAGCGTTCAACCCTTTAATTGACACCTTATCTCATATGGCATTTATTATCAATGTTTTTACCATGAAGAATCACATCATCAATGAACTAACTCTTTAAATATCCATCCATATAGCCAACGTTCATCATTTAGATTATAATCCTTCCTAGTTTGATTTTCAAAGGTTTGCGTTCCTTCATCTATAACTAACCTCAGTAGATTAACCACTTTGTGTTAGAAACATAATTAGGAGATGGAATGACTACCAATTTTGTTAGGCTGTTAGCTCAGGCTTAATCTACTGGTTAAACCAAGAAATTGATAGAAATGGTTCAGTAACTTCAACCACCCTTATCAATCAGTGACACACACAATAGGTTTGGATAAGGAGTCTGGTTATTAACAAATCTTTAATGACTTAAATCACTTATTAGCATTGCCTAGGACCATCCCTGATGAATCATTAATAGCGTTACTATTGGAATTATTTTCTTGTTAATAACACTAAACTAATGTTTGATCAGAGAATAGCTCTGATCAATAGTAAGTGAATACTAATATCTTCAATATCCATTAAATCACTATATCCTAATCCAGCCAAGATAGGACAAGACAGAATAAAAAGATACCTGGATAATGTGAGCATACGAAAATTCTAACATTTGCCTTCAAGAATATCTTTAGTTCTTGAAGATGGTTTCATGTAAGGTAACCATTTCCATCAACATATCTAGAGCATCACATCCTTGATCTAGGTGACCTCTGTCACAAATTACAACCCCTTATTAAGCTATGGAGTCTCAACTCCCTTGGTCTGGCTAAATAATCAGATTATATGAAGGTCTTCTTCTGGTATTAACACAATTAAGATTGGCATTCTCAATACCCGTCCACATTCTAGTGGGTAGTACTGGCACAATGAACTATACTAATCATAGCTCTGTAGTTGTAATGCCCTTATAGCCAGCCATCCATCTGTATCCCCCCCCCCCCCCCCCCCCCCCCCCCCCCCCCCCCCCCCCCCCCCCCCCCCCCCCCTTCATCTGTTTGAGCCATCTGAGAGAGGTATAATGGTGATGATAGTGTAAAAAATATTCATATAGGTAAGGCAAAAAATTCTTAAGTGCAAGAAGCATGGATAAGCATTATCATTTGGTAACGCTGTAGTTCTAATTGTCTTAGAAAGGGCTTTAATGAAATAAGCCACTGTCCATTCTAATTGCTGATTGAATTATGATCCAGAATTCCCCTACAGCCACATTGATGACGTTGTTAAATAACAAGAATGGATGAGCAAACTATGATATATAAGGACAGGCTGGGTAACTAGTGTGGTACTAAGAAGAATGAATGCCTTATCCTGCTCAGGATTCCACTCAAAAGAAACATTTTGTTGGAGTTAATAAACTAATGGTATGGAGAGGTTATAAAACCGCGGGATCAATTATCCATAGTACCTCACCATCCTGAGGAACACGTAGATATTTCTAAGGCTTTGAGGTGGGGTGAACTTCTTTATTGCGGCAATTTTGTCTGAAAGGGGTTTGATCCCTGTGGTTATTGCGCAGGGGCGTTGAATTTAAATTGTACAGATTACAGAGCACACAAATAGCAAAATACTGTTTGAAGACAGTCATTAGTAAATACACACAAAAACCTTATTTTATAAGCAGAAGGGCTTTGTTGTAATAACAAAGAGGCACACCCTAGTATTGGATAATGCCAGTGGCTAAAAAGCTATCTAAATTAATTTTCTTTGTTTTATGATTTTTTCAGGAAACGTAGGAAAAGATCCCCTTTTATATGGTATATCGCCTAGATATGCTCTTCTTAAAACCAAGGTTCTTATTGGTGCAATTTATTGCTACTAAGAAACACTCAATAATGGCAATATTGAGGAAAAACTATCCAAATTGGGGGGAAATAAATACCTTTGGGCTCAGGGAAAATCAATATTCATTACAATAGACCAGTTGTAATTGAGACACTGTAAGATGGCCATGTATAATAAAGAGCATGTTGCATTCCCATATGCCAACAAAATAAGAATAGAACTTGTCACCACTGCCTTTGCACAGGCTGGCTTTGCCAATTTTCTCCCTTTTAGGGTCTATTTTGAGGTTGGCTTCCAAACAGAGGAGGACGCTGCAGTGGCGGCGTCAACTCCTTTATCTTATAAAAATACCCACATTACTACTACATGTACTCAACTCCCTGCTGACTGAAATTAGGTGGTTCATTTGCAAAACTCCTTTCACATCTCTCACACCAACCTTTGTATGAAGGATTGATGTTAGGGCTTTTGGCTTATGGCACTCAACCAAACCTTGTCTTCACCATTACCTCTGGTGTAAAGCGCCTTACTGCCCCTTGAGCCACTGCCACCATCACCCCACATCACTCCGCCATTTCCCAACACATTCCTCATTGTGCTCTCTTTGCTTCAGCACTGGAGCATTTCTTTTTTGCTTGCATTGAAAACGGTCAACAGATTTGTCCCCTCTGTTTTGAGTTATACACACTAAAAAGAGTTGTCCCCATGCCGTTACTACAGTTTTTTCTGCACCCTTTTCAGCGTTATATTAATGGGTTTTTTGTTACCTCCTCTGACCCAACATACTCTCTCATTGGGCAATTGTGGGAAATATTCCCCCACAAAAACATCCAGCCACACTCACCCACTTAAATTTAACCCAACCAGTCAGAATCAGGCTTGAACCACTGTTCCCACCCAAGCAACTACTCATTCGCCTATTACCACCATATCCTTATTCTGACTTCCCTGTTCAAGTGATCCTTTTACTTAGCCCTATTAAATGAGGCTGACAAATCGGGTGAAATTTTCCTAAATGAGGTTGACGAATCAGGTGAACTCGCCCCAGAATAATATGACATGACTGAATTTTTTAATTCTGATTTTGACAATACTCTCCTACCCAAATGTTATGCCCCTAAACCCAATTCTATCCTCTTCCAAAGTGACCATCAGTTGGCCTTAGAAGTGGTAGTCTCACCCCATTGTCACATCTCCACAAAGAAGTGTCACATCTGTTAGTTATAATCTTGAGCTGAGGAGACTTAACTTCCCACATGATTTTCCTAAAGAAGCATAGCAAAATCAGCAAATATAGTGCCGCCATTGCCGCTGTCTTACATGTTGCTAAACTAGTGACATTCACTCAAAAGTAGATAAACGTCCAGCAAAATATTGCCAGTTTTGCTCTACGCCCTGATAACCACCTTTAAGCTGAACATCATGTTGCAGAATATATAGAGGCCATCCTTCAGGCTGAAATTGAGGATATCAATGATTTTATCATCCACATCGCCTCACACCATGCTGATGTCCCAACACCCTTGATTTCAGCCTTAGTATGCCTCTACACCCCTAGCACACCTGCTGCAGATGATTTTCATGAGGATGAGCTGCCTGGACCTTCCTCCCCCTCTGCCATGGTGGGTCAGCAGTCCTCCACTCCATGCCTGGTTGTTGGATTTTGTTATATTTTGTTTTTTCATTCCATTTTGTTTTAGTTCTTTTGTTTTTGATTGCTCTTTGGGCATTGGTAATATCTGTCCCCTGGTCAGCGTACCTCAAATAAAATTAAAATTATAATAAGGAACCTGTTGTCAGTTATTTTACGCCAGCGAAAGGGCAAGTTAGTTGATAATAAACTAAATATACATAGTGATAGATAGCTTGGTTGCAGGCCATGGTGATTATTAAATTAAGGATTGGGAGTTGCATTGGTGGGGATCAAGGATCCAATCTTCCTTTGTAACTATCAGTAATCAAAACACTGAGGAAAGATGATTAATCATAATTTAATATCTGCTTGGGAGCTATCTATAAAACCATGGGTCACAGGAAAAGTAATCTATAGTAAATGAATCCTATAAAGTTAACATTTATATAGTTTACCAATCAACCCTGTATCTACATATTAGTAAAACATAAATTTAAGTAAGTAATTAGATAAACAGATGGTTGATTAAACCAATTGCCTCAAATCCCCTGATTTTATCTTTATGCCTAAGAATCTCCATCTCAAGTCGAAAAAGAAACTTTGGGGAGGCTGGGATGCGTGGCGGCTCCCCCTTTTTGGTTGGGCACCACTAGTGCTAAAAAAACATTGAGGAGTCTGATCTCAAATAATTTTTCTTAGCTAGTTGAAAACCTAACATAGATACTCAGATGCTCACTAAAGGTCTTTAAAAATACCATGATGTCATGAAGGTAAACCACCATCAAGGTATCTTTGTGTCGTCCAAAGGTCCATCCATAGCTTGTTGAAAGGTGGCTGGGGTATTGCATAGCCCTTGTGATAATTTTAGTTCACTCAAATAGTCCTTTTTTTGTGATTAGCGTGCACTTGTCTTAATCCTCATAGGATAAGCTCAATCTGCTAATATTGGTAGCAAGATCTTTTGAAAAAATAAGCTTCAGCTAGGAGGCTTAGCAAGTTTTTATTATCAGGCAATGAATTACTGTCCTTCTTGGTTACCAAAATAAGCTTACAGTAACTTTATGACAACTTGGTGACTTCCATCCTTTTTATAAATGAGTAGAAGGGACAATGTCCATGGGCTTTGGGATGGTACCAGAAGTTCCAATTTTCATAATTCCTTGAGCACTGTAGCAACTTGGGCTTCCTCCACTTTGTTCTTCTGATATGACCATGCTTTTATGAAGGTGCCACTCCTGCTTCTACATTGTGTACAATCCTCTTTTAATTTTATAAAAGACATACATAAAAGTGGAGATCAAGTTATTTTATTCCTCTAATAGCTTAATTTTTTTGTTCTGGAGTTAAATTCTCTCCTTTGAAGTCATAACTAATGCTACATATAACAGGTTCTTCTAGACCAGGGTCTCAGAGGCTCCAAAACTCTTGGATACTATCAATTTATAATTGAAGTGGCCAAACATATGATTATAGGGAGTTGAGTCCTGCAGTATATGTCTTTATTGTCAGTTTGGCCAGTAGCACAGAATTAGGGATTATATGCAATATCAAGGTTCCTGGACAAGTTAAGGTTCCTTCACTGATGGGCTATTGACACCACATATTCTAATAGGTGTGATGAACAGTCTCTCTCCAGTATGCAACAAATGAATTTGGAAAAAGAAGTCAGGTGGCAGTCCATATAGCTGAGACTACACAAGAGAGAACCTTCCTGCTCTGTGCATTAAGGCCATGATCAGTTATTTGCCTATGTAAGATAGTGGCCAGAATGCTGTTTTACAATAGTGCAGTTAGTCCCGTTGACAAGTAATAGAGAGAAGCTAAAGCCTGTGCCAATTCACTATTATCACGCATGTTGAATCCTGTCATACAATAAAAAAATAAGAATATATTTAAAAGTTTTATTTTATCTGTCTGTAGGATTGAGAAAATGAAGTAAGAGAATCTAACATTTTTCCTGTATTATATGTGCTGTAGAATGTTAGGCACTCTCATGGTTTAAAAAAGCTTGAAAAATAAATTAATGCCTTGTTCAAAACCTGAGCTTAAATTAGTACTGATGGGGTTTTGAACTTTAAAGTTTCCATCTTTTGGCCTGCTTATGAGATCTGAAATCTGGATACCGACTACCTTTTTTTAGTAAATCTCCATACTTTATTTTGAAATAAATTTTAAGGGAAAGTAAGAGGGAAGGGCGGAATCTAGGCGATTTGGCTGAGGGTAAAAGACCTGGAGTTCAGGCTGCTAGAGTTCTAGCACCTCTGACCATTGCTGATCAGCAATCACTATTACTAGCCACAGTTCTAGCACTGGTGGGCTTACAGGCCATTCAATTTATAGTCAATTAGTTGCCTCATCACATATGATGAGCAATCTGGTGGGGAAAGCCAAACATGCAGCTTTATAACACCCGGGAATTATGAATGAGAATTTGGAGATCTGTCAGAGCTAATCAGAGATAATCTGAATGGTCTTTAACACCAAACTTTTGTGGTGGGGGCGCTCATTGCTCAAACTCTTGGCAATGAGTGCACAATCAATCAACCATACACATTAATGGTAGATGAAGGCTCGTAGTTGGATCGCAGCCATTCTCAAGGTTTTCATGAAAATTAGATCCTGCAATGGATGTACTTCCGTCAGTGACTGTTCACCTAATAGGATGTGTCACATCATGGACCAGTATTTTTGAACATGGCACATTTATAATATTGGTGGGCGATATCTGCTTCTGGTTCATCGCATATGGGGCACAAACTTGTGCAGGTAATCCAGCCCACTGTGCTTGCCCAATTTGAATGCACAGTTTAAGATCTGCCAGGTCACTGACTGCTGTTTGGCCGTCACCAAACGGGAGTTCAAGCTTGAAATCAACTCCTTTGTTGAGTAGTTGGTGTCATGGCCTTCAATAGCCCAGTCATTTAAGATTCTTGGTCAAGATGGTGGGTTACACCTGGGTTTTGGGAGAGGATCCCCATATTCAATTAGTGTCAATTTGAAAATTATTTTGATTGACTTGGTGGCGTATTCATCAGTAATTCAGTTATGCTCCTCCCAGCTTGCTGTGGAAATTATTGCAGAATTACAGGCCTCTATGTCCCTTTGTATTGGGTCAGCATCTCAGGCTGATCGCTTGAATGGCTATCCACCCTGGCGCACAGCCCAATTGTATAGTTGCCAGTAGTGTGGGGTACCCTTTTGGTAGGGTATCTGTGGGTGGTGTGCCATCCATCGACATATTGAGCAAGGAGAGACCGGCTCTTGGAGACCTTGGGCTCTTTCCCAGTTCACACCCCACGCTAGGGTTGGGCAACGCATGTGCATCTGCATTAGTTTAAGGAATGACTTCCCCAATATTCACTGAGTGTGGGATTCAAAGTCCAGGAGGCCCATGCCTCCTTCATTCTTTGGTTTTGACAGGGTTTCCAGCACTATCAGCGCCGCCTTCGCCTTGAACCACAGGAAGGTTTGGAGCATTGCCCTGATTTTTTTTCTCTAGGTTTGGGCTCATTGGTAGCACATGAGCAACGTATCACAACTTTGAGAAGATGAAGATGTTGATTGGCTGCACTTTCTCTTTGAGGCATAGTCTGGCGCTCTTCCAGCATGCCATTTAGATCAATAAGCTTGAAAATACCTCCTGTTCAGTCTCCAGTACTACGGGTCCCTTATTGTTGAATAGTATCCCGAGGTATTGGATTGTCTGGGAGTCATGATCAGCGTTGTGTCAGTCGGTGGGCTAAAGTTTGGGTTGCTAATCCTTATTACTGAGGTTTTTTCTAAATTGACTTTCATGTTCAAAGCTAGATGGTATAGGTCTAGTAGTTCATCTGTGCCCTGGAGGTTGGTTGGTGAGCTTATGCCTACTACTGTGTCATTGGTAAATAACAGCATTTTTAGTGGTGTTTGGTTTGGGTGGACTAGACCCTGGAATTTTTCATCCACTGCCGCCAGCAAATTGTTGGCTGTAAAAATAAACAATATCAGTGACCCTGCCCAACTGAAATTTCATTAATTACACCATCTGTGACAATCACCTTGGTTACCAGGCCCAAGTACAGTGTTGTTATCCATGCTCAAAAAGTGTTAGGGATAATGACCGCCTTTAACGCCTCATGTAGGAATGACCATGCTACTCAGTCATATGCCTTTTCCATGTCGAGGAACATAAGATACCCCTGCTTGATTCCCCTCACATCCTGGAGTACGCTTTAAACTGCAACAATGCTGTCCCATATACTCCAGTCTTTAATGAATCCATTCTGGGCCTTATGGAGCATGCCGGTGCTGTTGCCATCAGCCAATTAGATATTATGCGAGTGAGCAGCTTATAATTGGCCTTTGATAGTGCGATCAGGCACCAGTTCTGAAGTCGGCATTGGAGTCCCTTTTAGTACAATAGTACAATTTGGGTCTCATAGCCCCCAGAATTTGCTGGCCGTTTGCAAACAGTTGTTAATGAGGGCTTTGAGCTCCGGCATGATGCGGTCATATAATGTTCTGTATAGTTCTGCACATATATTGTTGGAGCCTGGTAATTTCATCCTTGGCAACTCCTTTAGCTCCCGCTTACCTTCATCAATAGAGATTTTGGCTGATAATTTGGCAACATCTTCTGGCATACAGCCCCCCAGTGCCAGCTTGGCCAGGTCAATTAGGGCATTTGTCACCAATTCGCTCATTCCTTGTTGTCAGAAAAGTTCGCCATAGAATTTTTTAACCTCATGCTTGATTGTTTCTGGATCTGTTGTTAATTCCCCTTCCACTGTCTCCACTTCCTGTATCCTAGCCTTGGTTTGGATTTCCTTGAGGTGTGCCAGGCCCTCTTTGGTCATTGTCCCCACTAGGCTCTGATATTATTATGTCGCATTGGTCCTTCACTCTGAGCCTTGCTTCATCATTAGGGCCCAATACCTTTTATGTGTTGTTTGGTATTTGCTCCATCAATCTTCGCTGTCCCGCCAGTTGAGCTTCAATGTCTCTAATTTAGATCTCAGCTATTTTGTGGCAGCAGTTTGCTTGTATGTGGTCACTTTTTCAAACTTCATGCTATCGTGCTTCATATTCGCTTTGACCTGAGTCCATTGTTATAGAGGGTCTATCTCTGGGCGGCTATCCAGATATGCGACCAGTTGTTCCAGTCCAGCGTTGATCTTTCGGCGCTATTCCCCATCCCTCAGCATGGCTGGTGCCAACTGCCATTCATGATTCCTCAGGGGCTCATCAATATTGATATCCATGTGGATGACCATGTGCTCACTTTTGGCTTTTATGCTGACCTCACTGTTGTAGATCATTGGCTTAGGATCCAATGACACTAGGAAGTAATCTAAGCATGATCTGGGCTTTGGGGATCCGGCGGAGTTGTATGACCATCGCATTAAGTTGGCTGGGTCATCATCCTCTTTGTTAATCTTTAGGCACATCCCCAATTTGACTAGGTATTCCAGGACTCATTGGCCTTTATGTTGGGATGTTCTCTAGTTGGGAACGTATCCCATCTCACATTCGTCCAACAAATCAGGTCTCCTGCTATTACTGTCATCACTTTGGATGGCACTTCTGATAAATATTCCCAAAAAATACAGTTTTCGTGGAGCTTCAGCTGAGTGTAGACCACCACCGCTCATATGCTCTTGCCAGTTTCCCTGTTTGCAGCTGTCTCTATCAAGATCCTTCTGGCGTGAGTTTTCTCCACGAATTCCAGGTCTATTTTCTTGTCCATTATGACAATCGCCACATGATCCATCCAGAGGCCTTGGTAGCCTATTTGGAAGGATCACGGTTGGTTCATCGCGTCACAGTGTGAGCTTGGCACCATTTTCTTTTGGTTACCAGCTTTTATCTCAGATATAAAAATCATGTCAATATTATTATTATTTTTAGATGGTACATCTTCCTCCTCATCAAATGTATGCTCACCATCCCCCAAGCATGTGTGGTCGCAATCCGCATTTCCAGCTGCCCAACCCACAGGTATGAGGATTGGCTTTATCTGGGTTATGGATTGAGTCATGTACTGAGGTTTTTTTGTTGGCTGAAGATGGCGTTGAGGGTGGGCAGGGGTTATTACTCAGCTTTTAGGGCTTGGTTGGTTTGGACTTGATTTATATTCCCAGTCATTCTGTGTACTGGGAATTTGGTCACCATCCCCATCTCCATATCGATGGAGGATGGGGATGGTTTTATAATTGTCTCTGGGTGCCCCTTGTCCCCTACTGATGGAGCGGCGGATTCCCCCTTGTCAGTAACTGGTGCACTACTGACCTGGTTGGGGGTAGCTAACCATGAGTTATCATAACCAAGAGGTTTAGCCCAGTATGACAAGGACACTAGAGGTGTCCAGGTATAAGGAATGGTGGGTAAGCTGGTATGGGAGTTGCTTAAAGACATGGCTATAAAAGGAGAAAGTTGTAAGGGAGTTTCTTGTAGGCTGGGGTGGTAGATCGGTAATTATAACACTTTAGTAAATAAACTTAATAGTGTTTGCATTATAAGAATAATTTTATTGACCACAAAAATTAACCAAATGAATGCCTTGGTTTTATATACCATCCAACTTCCTGGACTTACCTAAGCTTAATTGATTTTAAACAGTGCACTATTCTTCTCTGGAGCTTATGGGATTGCAACTTGCATGTGATTTTGAAAGGCAGTGGGAATCATCTCAGTCTCATCATAAATTCATTTTGGTGCGATTAATTGACTGAATACTATTGCAAATGAAGTGATTTTAACGATTAATAGAGTATTTATACTACAATCATTAATTTGATATGCAATTATTTAATCTAACTTCATCACATATCATATTGATCTGACTGACAATATCTATAATCTCAGGAACTCCACTAATGTCAGGACTTACCCTGACACACCTCCTCCATTGTTTGGATTCTCACCCCTTCATTCAATTTGTCAGCTGCACTCAATTTTTTAGTTGGTGATCACCCCACCTACTTTGCCAATTTAGTCACATCTACTGATTTTTTTCCAGTCTCCTCAGGTTGCTTTGCTGAAATTTTCTTATTTGATTTAGCATTTGCTTTTAGCTTGTCAGGCTTTAATTTTTATTATTGGCATCCTGCGTCTGTCCCTTCTTGGGGGATTTCTTCAGGTTCGCCTTTTGCCATCTTTCCTCCTTGCAGATCACTTATTCCACTTGGTATGAGCTTGGTTCTGTTGGTTCAGGACCCATTCCTTCATCCATTATGTATAATTTGGGGTTTGGATTTATAAATGGCTCGTTGTCTGCTTCAGGTTGCTTGGCCGCTTCTCACTCCCATGCTTCCCTTTGTGCCAGGTCCAACTCTTGTTGACGTTTCATGTCCACAACCTCCATTAGGCTGTGCGGGATTCATTCTTAGCTTTTGGGCAGAGAAAAGTCTTAGCTCTGACCTTGGTGACCCCACTGACAGGGTCATATTTGTACTCCCAAGTTGTTTTACCTTTGCGGTGATGGCATTGAGCCATTGTGTGTCTGGTCGGGTAACAGAACTGGTTTAATTGTTTGGTGTCTTCTTGTTTGATGTACACTACCCTGTATAGGCTGGGCAGGTAGACGCATTGGGGCAGGGCCATTTTGTTTGGCTTCATCCAGGGTTCTGGTTCATAGAGCACTTCCACTTTCTGGGGGCGGAGGCACTTTGCATTTTAATTGCCACCAGCTTGCTGAAATTCTCATACTTCCCCATAGTATGATCATCTGGTCCAGATCGCTTCATACACCCACTCCATTTGTGATTGATCAGGAGGTTCTGGAAGGTTACCCACCTTGTGGTTTGGTTAGTGTATCTGGTCAGCTCCATTCACGGATAAATTCCCTTATATTTGATCCCAATCTCGAGGAGTTTCAGCAGTCCAATTCACCTGGGATTGCTATATCAATATGCTCCCATTTGGGTACCCAGTTATTGTTGAAGTCCCCTCCTGTTAGGACCTCGTCACCTCCTGATAAATTGATATTATCAGGTTGGACCACTTCTCCTCCTCCACTAGCTGCAGGTGGATTCAGATGGCGTCTTTTAGGTAAGATTTTGGTGCTTGGTGGTCCATAAAGCCGCCGCTGATTAACTGGTGGATATTTGATGTGGCTTCCTTCTCCATTCCAGGTGTTGTCTTCAGTATGTGCTGCCACTGTGCTGTAGGACTTGGTTTTTGGGCTTGATTTGGGCACATCAGCAGGGGTCTTCCCCTTCAAAATACAGCTTACCAATTCAACAAGGCTGAATTTTCAATTGAGAAATGCTTCAATTTGATGAATGCTGATACCTTGGTGACTGATTTTCTTAGCCATTTGTACTCCAATCTCAAGGTTTTGCCACTCAAGGGCATCCATCAGTGAGAAACCCAGTCTGTACCACTTGAGGCGGATTACGGGCCACGCATTGGTGTAGGTTTTTTGAAGGATCTCCAGCATAACTGAACTATGCTGGCACCAGTCCATTACTGTGACACTATTTCAGCCCCCATCTGTAGATATTTGTGCTATGGCTGTTGAAACTCCCGCCTCACTCTATTAGAATGCTTTGGAGGGGATGAAACCTTTGGCAGCATATGGGACAGCTAGCATCAGTTCCAGGAAGTTCGGATACCAACTACTGGCCTTAAATGTATTATTAAAATTTTTATTTATATCATCTTTACAAACTGAACCATCTCAAATTTGATTAAATCTCATGGCTGAACTTTGGAACTCCTTATCCATACTCTTGTTGGCAGCCCTAAAGGTAAGGACCATATAACATCGATGAATCCCCCCTTGGGTTGGGACCATCTAGTACTAAAAAAAAGGTAAGGACCATATGGCGGTCAGGTAGGACCTTGACTGTTACAATAGGCTTCTGGGGAGATGTTCACATGCACTTTGGTATTGTTTATGACCTGGGACATAGGAGAAAATTTTTTTGTTTCTAGAGTATAAGGGCATTCCTTCTACTTCATAAACCACATGGCGTTTCTGTTGCACTTGGGAACCCTGGAAATGATATTTAATTTTATCAATATTGTCATATGTCTCCAGTAAATAGTTGCAGGCCTTTGCAAGTTCCTTGAAATCCTTGTTAGTCTCAAATATTAGGGGGCATGTGTCCCAAGTAAAGACAAGGAACCCATGGCATAATGGATGATGTCAGTAGACTTCTGGATAAATTGTTTCCCCAACAGCAATTTGTAGTTGGGGTTGTCAGATGCTAAAGCTGAGGTGCAAGGAGATATAGTAACAAACTTTATTATGACTGCAGAATAGGCCACAATAAATCTCTTAAATTGAGGGCCAGTGGCACCATACTCCATATAGTGCAGCAAGTTTGGAGAGATATTTAATTTTAGTAAAGTTTTGAAGAAAAGATGTTTACTGGGGACCCACTATCAATGATTGTAAGAATGGGAATTTTATAAACTTTAAAATTGATCCAAGTAACCAGGCTTTTGAATTGGGGTGGCAAAGTGAGGAACATGCATAACTCATCAGAAGAAGATAGCTTGTCCTCCCAGGTATTCTTGCCGCAATTTTTTGTGACAGTAGGCTAGCTAGTGGCATGGTAGTGGAATTTTCAGCACAAAGTGCTTCTTTATTAATGATGACCTCCCCTTTGCCAACAGTTTGCATTCCGCATCCTCTGCATGCCACTTATAGCATTGGTCTATGGCGTGATGACCCTTTTTCAATACAATCAGATAGGTATGTTATTTTCTTTTTCTTCAATGGCGTGTACATAAGGTCTTGTGGGGGGATTTTGAGTAGTAAGTAATTTATCTAATGTAGCTACAGGATTTCTCCAGAGCCTCTGTCAGGATTCCAACCTGAATGGGAGATATGAATGAGGTCAACGATGGGAATCAAACCCAAGTTAGCCAAATAGCTAGGCCCTTATTGGTGACAATTCTCGAAGACATTCCACACCCTAATATTTTGAATTTATTGCGGGGAAGGCCGACCATGGGATGGACACTTCCGAATATGACTCAGACGAGACAAAACTCAGTACCAGGTGAGGCACCCCAGAGAAGCGATGCTATCTCTTGTTGCCAGCGGGAACGCCACTTATGGGAAGGGGGAGGGAACGTGTGTAGGGGGCGCAGCCACTATTGAGCACGTGTGGAGGAAGGGGTCTGATTTGATGAACCAGACTGGGAACCAGGAGGAGACCAGCTGCCGGCGACGTGGTGGGAGATATCCAAACATCCACGCTTGAAAGTGATCCACCAAATGAGACCGGAATCTGTGGACAGCTTCAGGGAGGGTGGGGATGGATCCGGCGATGGCATCCAAGACAATCATGTGGATAGTCCACATGGCGATTGCAACCACCAGAGCACGAAGGGAGGGTGGGAGGGGGAGGCCATTGATGAAGCAAACATATTCCTTGACAGACTGAAGGGATGCGTTTGATCCTGGCCTAGCAGACGTTGGACTTCGCGCCATATCACTTTAGAGGTGGGGCACTTATCCAGGCGGTGAAACAGCGTTCCATAATGGCCACACACGACACATGATGAGTGTAAAGCATTTGAGCGCTCAGCTGTACGATACACCCACCTCAGGCAGCGCCACGCATGGGAACGGACTTGAGGCTGCAACAGAGGATGGTGTGCGTATTTCCAGATAGTCTTTTGGGTCTCAGTGGAATAAGGGATGTCCATCATGTCCAGGTAGTCCACCCTGGATAGGACTTGGGGTCGAATGGGGATCACGCCATCATGGATGGGTAGCCCCTGTACCTCTTGTGTGAGCTGAGGAGAGGGGCGGCCTCTTTGGGTTGTATGTCCACTAATACGAATTCTCCACTCTGCGCTTCGCATGGAGAGTAGGATTCGTTTGTAGTGGGTTTTTGTCCCGTGAGGACCTGTGGCTGATGTGTGTGATGCAAGGTATTTCATCAGGGAGTGGGGGTTTGATGGGTTGTTGAGGCCCAAGGCTCAGGAGAAGTTGGAGCGGGCCGCGCGGGACCAGTGTTGGGATGGGAGTGTAGGAGCAGTGACGGCCACAATCCAGGTGCCTAGGATCTTGGCGGCATGGGCTTTGAAGTCAAGTAGGCCCATGCCACCATGATGATGAGGGCCAAACATGACCTCTAGCCGTACTGGTGGAGGGCGGCCTGACCAAAGCCAACCTTATAGCAAAGCATACAGGGATTTGAAGAAGCTTGGGGAGAAGGGGATGGCGTGGGCTCCAAACCAGACTTTGGATAGGAGCATAGAGTTGGCAAGAACAACCCTGCCAGTGAGGGTAGTAGGGTGGGCTCTGAGAGAGGCGATTCGCTTCGTCACGTTGTCCAGTATATGGCCCTCCATTACTGCTGACGCGTATCCTCCTGCCTCCAACCACACGCCCAGATGGCGTACCGGTCCTATGGTAGGTCGCGGCACAAGGGGAGCACCAGTGGAGCGGTGTGTTTTGAGTTACTAAGGCGTGGACTTGGGCGAGCAGCTGGGCTGGGTTGGGAACTACTTGCTGGGGCCCAGCAGTTCTGAAACCGACCAAGGAGGATGATTTCAGTTTTGGAGGCGTTCAGTGCCGCGTTGCTTACCCGGGAATATTCCTGGATGAGGGCTTCAAGCGCGCGTGCATCTTTATTATTAAACACCCCCACCACGCAATCATCTGCAAATGCCATCATCTTGACTGGGGTTTGGCCTGGCACATGGACCCCAGTGAGTTGGGCATTCACATTTCGCAGTAGTGGGTCAAGGCTGAAGTTGTATAAGAGTGGGCTCAGGGGGTCCCCTTGTCGCAGGCCCCTTTGAGGATGGACTACATCTGTTAGGAAACCTGGGCCGCGCACAGCCATTGTTGCAGATTCCGTGAGCAGCATCACCCAGTTAATGAAGCGGGGAGGTAGGCGGAATTGTTGGAGGCAGGCCCTAAGGTATTCCCAGTTTACTCTATCATAGGCCTTTTGTTGGTCCAAGAATACAAGTGCCCCAGAGGCTGTGGACTGACACACATTAGCCACAGAGTGCACGTTATCCCAAATCGACCTTCTGGGGATGAAACTGAATTGTTCTGGAGAGATGGTGGCAGATGCTACAGTCCCTAAATGGTTAGCCATGATTTTTGTTAAAATTTTGGTGTCTGTGTTTGTTAGAGAAATGGGGCACCAGTTGGCTAAGTCTAGCCTATCCCCTTTCTTGAAGAGTGTGACTGTAAAAGCCTCATGTCCTCCTGGTAGGAGGCGCGTTTCCAACAGGCTTTGGTTGAGTGAGGCTAGCAGCAATGGGGATATGTATTTAAAATATTTTTTGTAAAACTCATATGGAATGCCATCTGGGCCTGGGCATTTTTGGTTTGGCGCACCGCGAATGGTAGTCCATAATTCGTTTGGAGTAATTAAATTCATTATTTCTGGGTATCAGAAAACAGTGCGGATATGAGCTCTGTCAAGAAATTCCGCCATTTCGGCCAGCTAAATTGGTTTGGCTCGGTATAACTTGGAGTAATATCTTTGCATTTTGATTGCCACTTCAGCCGGTGTGTCCATGATAGAATTATCCGATCTTCACACCTGTGTGCAGGCCATGCTCTGGCGTGGTGCAAAAGTTTTTTGAAGAAGTATGCGGTGCACTTGTCACTTTTAGTGATGCGTGTGGTCCTGTATTGGACACAAACCTGATGTTTGTGTTGCCTTTCAAGTGCTTGAGGTGTGCTGCTGCCTCCGCCCACTTCTGGCCCCATGCAGGGCTATATCCTGAGGCTGGAATGTTGGACTCCAAGTGGGCCAATTCCGCCAGCGCGCGCGATAACTGCTGATGTGGCTCGTGAGCGTCTGGATGAGAGATGGCGATAGTGGCGGATGGTGTCTTTTTTGAAATTTGCCCATGTGGAAATGGGGTCCACGCAAAACGGTGCAACAAACAATTTTGCCAAAGTTGCCTCTTCCACCCACATGGAAAATCCTGGCGATGCAAGCTCTGGGGGGCGGATTTTGCACCAATGTGGGGCCTTTGCAACTGTGACGGGTAAGTGGTATGTTATCGAGACCAGTTGGTGGTCAGAGAATTCCATTTTCATTGTTTTGGTGGGAGATGTGGGGTTGGAATTTCACCGGTGCTAGAATAAGGTCAATGTGGGTTATGGACCTTAATTGGCCATTGTGGATGTGGGGACGCGTCATGTTTTTGAGCAGTGGGGCATGTCATGGCAGCACATCCATTAACCCAAGGGTGGCTTTTAGAACGCGTAGTTCTATGTGACCCTGTGGGGCGTGGGGTGAGGGCGGCCACCGGTCCGTTGGTGAGGTTAGCCAACAGTTCATGTCGCCGATTAGGAAAGAATTGGGGGTTAGCGGGAGGGATTTGACCAATGAGAAAAATTACCGATGCTCTTGTGCACCATTTGGGGCGTAAATGTTGACAATTGTGTGTGCAACATCAGCCCAAGAGAAGGTGACAACGAGCACTCAGTCATTTAGGAATGTTTCTGAAGATGTAAATTTGAAAAAATTGTTTTTCTGAATTAGCACCCCACAGTGCTTTGACCAAAAGGATAGGGATGGTAGGAGCATTGTTTTCCAAGCATCCTCAGAACCTCGTGGACAGTGGGTTTTCTGGATGGCCAGGATATCCACGGGTAAATTATTTTATAAAAAACTCAGTTTCCTAGCCCGGGATGGGGAGGCCTTGAGTCCGGCGATATTCAGCATCCCTAGAGTGAAGGTTTCTCCCATCGCACCTTAGGTGCGAGGGGGTGGGCCCCTGGCCCACCAGCCTCTTCCAGGTCCCCACGGGCTTTCACAGCAGCGCAGGTATTAGCAGCAACGCTATCGGGGTTTTTGTTAATTTTTGTGGAAAGAGTCGCGTTGGCTTTGGCCTTTGCTTTTTGTTTTCCCAACGTCGGACGAATTTTTTGCGGTGCAGATAAGTTCGGTGCACCGTCGAGTGGGGCAAAAAAATTTTTTTGGTTGGGATAGGTCCCAAGTCAGTTTCAACTGGGGCTTGGGTGCAGCGATTGGGTGAGATTGAATCTCCCATTGGATCCTCAGATTGAGTGGCCCATTCAGCTTGGGCCTCCCAATCTGATTGGGTGATAGATTCCTGAGTTGCTTCCACCATGAAGGTCTCCATGTCCTCCTGGCGTTGTGAGTGTGGGATGGTGGTGGTGACCTTGGCCACTTCCTTGGCCGCAGTCCTATGGGCCTGCTTGGCCTTCTTCCGCTCCTGCAGGGAGATGGGCTTTACCAATAGGTAGCAGCCTTGTGCTCCCCATGGGAAAGCCTCTTTGGTGCTTGCGGTTGGTTCATAGTGCGCCTCTCCACTGGCCATGGCCGCCGAGGGGTGCTCTTGGAATGTAACGCCCTCTTTAATGGGGCACGCGTGTGCCTTATGGCTGAACGCGTCACAGTGGGTGCAAATGGGGGGCGCGCTGTCCACAGTTACCCGGAATGGGTGGGTGGTGTGCCCTGCGATGTCAATAAAGGTGGAGTGCGGGATCTGGGTTAGGTCCTTCGCGATCTCTTCAGATGGGGTCAGAACTGCAATGGCTTTGCCGGTGCACAGGTGTGGCATCAGCATGAAATGTTGCATTTTGAAAGATTGTATTTCGCCATATATGGCGAGACCATCTTTCAGGTGTTGCTCCAAGTTGTCACGTTTTACCGTAGTAGGCAAAAAGTCAAACGTGAGGAAAATTCAGTTTGATTTTGTCCATCTGGTGCATTTAGTTTTGATGACCTGTTGCCCTTTGGGGAGGTCAACCACTACGCGCACCACTGCAGCCTCGTCTGCTGCTATTTTGCTTTCAAAACCTAGGTCCAGCCAACCGCATGACATGGAGTGAGGTGCAACGTACACCGCAGTCAGGAAAATTTTGTGTACATCTTCACAAAATTTTTCCTATAGGGCCGTTTTTTGGATGTCCAGATACACACGGACTCCGAATTCCACTGACAAAAGTGGCTGGGAATGTGGCGTATTGATGTACTGGTTGCATCATGCTTGCCACGTGAGTATCTCTGGGGAAATTGTGATCGCCGGTTTTTTTAAAATTTTTTCTATTCCGCTGGATTCTCCGGGGCGTTTTTGAATGCTAGAGGCCGCGGGCCTTCCGCCTGCTCCTCTTGCTTTGCTTGCCCAACTGCTCCCAGACATGGGCGCAGACTAATCCCCTCTATGAGATTATCAAACTAGATTTAGTCTTGAATTTAATGGGTTGCAAAAGTGTTTGCAACGAGAAAGAAAAGTTTTATCCACACCTTAATATTAGTTCAAACCTGTTCTATGAAGTGATTGAATCCTATTGGACCAAAATGTCTAACCTACCACTGAATCCCTGATTTTTATGAGTCTAGATCTTAGCTTGGAGATTTACTGAACAAAACTTCCTTATAACGATGCTTTGACTAAAATAAACACTGCTATCTTCTTTTTTCAATTTTAAGTAAAAACTGTTATATTTTCATTAAGAATTGCCTCTCAGATGAAGTATCTGAAAAAAGAATTCTTGACCAAGAGAAACAAAAACAGGTATCCAAAATCCTGAAACTTTGGGTCTCTGGCCTCAAATTATTGGGGGATATGAGGTATTACACTTGTGGTCCCAACAGCCTCCTTGATTTCTCAATGCGTGTAAATGTTTTCTTAAGCCCTATCATATGAAGTTGGACTTCAGGACAGGGCTCAAGGGTAGAGAAAAATGTGGTAGTAAAATCATTCAAAAAAATACAATTAGTAGTAACCAATGTGTAAGCTCTGGCTTAGAATCATCAGATAAATCAATGGATATTTCCCCTTTGTTGAAGTTAATTGTCATGAAGGCTTTTTTCTGTTTTGAGAGATTTTTATCACACCCAAACACATTAATTAAGGTGTTCTTGACTTGCGCCCAGGTTTTACAGTCACAACAGTGAGGGTCGTAATCTCTGGCTTCTCTGAAGATGCAATAATAAATGTTCTTTACTTTCTTCCTGTCTGTTACTTCCTTCATTGCACTCTTTTGTTTATTCACGAAAAACGCAATACTCTCCTGCATGGGAATGGACCTCTCTTTGATATGGGTTTAAAGATATAGCCAGAAGGGTCAAAAAAAAATGTTTATGCCAGTCTGCACGGACGCTTATCTTAGAGGACACTATCTCTGTATAGTCATATGGCTCTTTGGTCCATTTATTATCTTAGTTTTTCCATGACATCCTGCAGTTCATTCAAGAATCAGTCAAGGGCATCTGCACTGGCCTTCTGCTACGTCTGGGCTTTTTGAGATAAAACATTGGCTTCACAATTGCTGACTTAGTCTTAAGCTTAATACAAGTTTATTTTATTATTAAAACATTTATCAGTAACTTTGGTAGAGGCAGTCATGTTTCATCTTCTAGTCTAATACTCCAAGTACCATTGAGATTTGGTGACCATTGGAATGATACCAATCCTTGGGCGATTTGCTTCATTTAGTTATATAAAGCTTTGTTCTTTGCCAATTTTCACTGTTCCATTGATCTTCAGAGCCCTTATCACGTGGGATAGTAGACTCATTGGGGCTAGGCGATCTTTTGAGGCCTCGTGGCTCTTCTGCTCCAATAGAGCTGTGGGACCCTGTTATAAAATTGGCGTTTTCATTAAGATACGCCATAAGTGATTTTGCGCAAGGTTCAGCTCACTGAGCAATAGGACCAACGATATGAGGATCGTTGCCCTTGAAAAAACAGAAATAAACTTATATTAATAAAATATGGAGCACTTGCTCCCACTATACTCTTTTTATTTAATATAATAACCACAGCGGATCCTCGCTGTTCCACTCACTCTAAACTATTAACAACCTCCTTTCTCAATCATCTCATCTTGCTTATATTGAAGTGACTTTGGATGATACCGCTTTCATGGCTTAGTAATTCACTTCGCCTTATCTCATTGGTTCCGCCAATTCTTCATTCTTACTTTCACAATCACCTAATCTAAGGCGATTTCCCAACAACCCAATATTGCCTCATTTCAAGGTGCTCAAATATTTCATACTCATATCAAACTTGGCGGATTCCATCCGTTCCTCCATATCAACTTAGGGCTTATTGTCCAGTCATATCAGAATCACGACAGACCCCCTTAGCCCTTTGAGACCTTGAGCCCTGTTGGAACCATCAGCTCTGGTAGGAACTTTCAGTCCCTGCGGCCCTTTAGGCGCGCAAGGACCCTCAGGATTTAATTATTGTGGTTACAGAGTGGTTCTAACACTGTTGTTACAGTTTTGGTTAACTCATTTACTTGGTTCAGGAAATGCACTAAAGATTACTCTAGAGACTGGATACAATTGGTATATTTGTGAAAGTTGCTGCACATAAACGTGTACTTCAATTAATACACCTTGTAATTGTTGAGTAAGTTAAATTTCATATACCCTTAGATTCTAGAGTCTAATAAAGCGATCTGATTCTGAGCACTGTTAATGATATATTAATTTTTATTTTTTGTCTCATGGTTATTTTTAAAAACTTAGAATCAGCTTCTTAAATGTTAACAAGGTTGTAATTGAGGTTCTTTATTTATTTCAACAGACATAACACCTCCTGCTAATGCAGTCCTAATAACTGGAGGAGGTGATGAATTTTAGTGTGCCTGATAGACAAAGGAGGGTTCCATCCCGTTATAAACTTTTTAGTGGCCAGTGTAGTCGAATAATAAAGCCTTACATATAGAAAGGTACTGTTGTAGCTCAAAAGCGGCTGAGTCAACTTTCAGTCAATTATAATTTAACTAAGAGCTGCTGGATGGTACTGCGGATAATATTGGACTGAATTCAATAATTTATATTGTCTGGAATGGGAAAGCTGAACAAAAAGATAGCCTAAACACCAAAACTCTTGTGTTATAAGGATTTATTCTCATAGGAATGTATTAACCCATCTAGTGTTAATTCCCGTTCCATTAAAGGGGGAGACTCATTTCTAGGATATTATCAATTTGTGATTGACATTTACACTAATAACAATTTGGGGCCCCTTTTAGTGAGCATCAAATTGTCTTCACTGTTAAAGTGGAGCCAAAGATTTGGTTTCTTATGCTCAGTAATGTCTTGATTGGAGCTCTGGATTCCTGTAAGATGGCTCTTAGCAATGAAATGTTTTCTGTAAAGCAATATCACTTTTGTGGCAGAAGGGTCTGTTTATTGGCAACTATACTTATTCATAACAGCTACTGCAATTGTTGTGAATCTGTGAAGGAATTAAATTTATACACTATATTGAATTTAAGAAATAAATTATGAACTAACCTTTTATTAGGTAAATTCCTTAATATCTATAGGATGTAGGGTACCCTTGTGACGTAGAGAACATATGAGACCTCCTAGATCAGGATCTTAACTTCTCATTCAGTATGAGGGATGAAAAGTGATCATCTTCTAATGTTGATGTCAGAATTGTTATGCTCCTATAGTTCTAGTGCTTCAGGATTGTAACTCTGATTTGAAATACAGTTTCACCCAAGTCATTATTTGGTGGTCTAAGCAGAATTATACTCTGTGAAAATTCCTGAATCACTTCTATTGGTTCTTGCCCATTTAATAGATTTTTCTATTAAGTGACAATTTCATAATTTTTTGGTGAATCTTTATTTCAAAGGTGAAAATTTATTTAAACAAGGTTTTGATCTTAGATAAGTTTAGATTATTCTCCATTACAGTTTCTGACATATTAGACACTTTCTTAACAGAGTTGATTAAATGTTTTAGGACCATATAGCTGGTTATAAAACTTGTATACTTTTAATTGGTCATTAACAAACCTCTAGTGTGAGAGTAGCATTATGTGATGCTTCTATGGTTTTTACTATAGTACAGATGAGAAAATTGTTTGGGTTTTAAGTACAGGAAGAACAATTAATAGTGTCATATTCTAAGAATATCATCTTAAATTATTATATAGCATTAAGTATATAAATGAATCAACCTTAGTGAGTAGTCAGAAAGTCTATTCAAGGAATTTACCAACTATTATTTAGAAGAATGACTTAGCTATTCTTAAAATAAATCCACCTTACTTCATTTATAGCTCACTGCCATTTACCCCAGAACTAAGCCTGTTAGAATTTAATGGTTGACTTAGATAATAATTCCAAGAGAAAGCCATTGACGCTTATAGATTACCCCTAATTTATGGATCACATGACCTTACCAATATGACAACATAATCTGAAATATTAATTTATCTCAAAACTGTCTTACTTAGTTTGGCTTTTTCAAAATTATTAATGCTATTATTGGCTATAATATGATGATATATAACAAATTATGAGGTCGCTTGGGTGTAAAGTGGTCTCACAGCATTTACTTAACTCCATTTTCTAAATCAGTGCATCAACTTTGATGCACTGAAGAGAATAAGTGGTTTCAATTAAATGAACTTTATATGAATGCACTTAAACATGGATAACCCAAAATAGGTCATATTTAATGCTATGAGAGGCCTTCTGACATCCTGAGTAGGGTGCGGCATATATCTTATTATCTATACTTTTCACCATTCTTTTTCATTCATCAATATATGATGAGACTTTAATTGAGATGGGTTTGGGACAATTCTGCATTGATAAAATATCATTAATGCACCCAAAATCCTCCAAATTATGAGAGTAAAATTACATTTGATAAGGCTAGTACAATTATTATTTAGTCAATTCATGGGCAATTTAACTTAGAGAAATTTATTTATAGCCGTTGCCATGACCAGCAGAGATTTGTCATGGTATAAATAACTCATCTAGTAGAAGAGTATGCCAGGAGATGCCTGAGAGGTATATAATACTGGCGCCTGGCCAACTAATAAAATGTCATCAATCATCTTAACATTAGTTATTGATCTTCATTTATCATTTATTGTATATTAATTGTTTCTGTCTTTTATCTACTGTCTGTATTAAATAAGTGGTGTAAATTCTTATACTTCCCAAAGAAAAGTACTCAGCTTATTTTTCTGCTGGAAAAGTAGTCCCAATTGTTAAGAAGGATTCCTAATTTATTATGTAGACAGAAGGTCTCATATTTTTATATAATTAATAAACTTAAGAACGGTGAATATACCATAGTTACTCGGTTATTCTATGGATTTTTGTCATATCTACTTACTAATTATGAGAAGAAGTCTAAATATAAAAAAGCCTATCTCCTTATTTTTCTTGTAAAGTAATTTAGCTTGCCCCATCAGCTAAAACTTAGCATTTGGTACTCACAGCATGGGATCAAATAAACTACAGGGCCAAATACACTAAAAAATGGAATTCAATTACCAACCCTCAGAATTTTCCCAAAAATACAGCAACAACAATATAAAATCTTGCAGTATAGGCTACACCTTTTCATACAATCAGTTCAACAATGAAGAGGTAATGAAAATAATTATTTCTGCTAAGCATCACTTTTTGAAAATCAATTCAGCCTTGAAATTTAGCTCCACTAAAAAGATTTACAAAAACTATTAGCATATATGGCGGGAAACCCCACAAAAGAACCTGCAGGCTCAGCCAAACAAGCCAGCACCACCCCCAAACAAATCAATCCCTGGTTACCCACCTTAGGGTCAACCAGAATCACCCAAACTCAAGCAGCAGCCGTGAAAGCAGGCACCACCCCCCAACCTGGAGCTACTTCAACTAGCGCCAGTTCACCTGATCGCACTTCTGCAACCTTCACGCCCAACAGCTCTGCGTGCGCTACCTCCCACCAACCCCCTGGGCCCCCTCCAACCAAGGAGGCCATCACCCACGCTGTTTTAATGGCGTCTGCTCAGTTGAATGCAACTCAGCTCATCCAAGCATTCACCTCCCCCATTGTGTCATCTAATTCAGCCCCATCTACTATTGCTGACGCCATGTTTCTGGCTCCCCCCATGAGGGGCGATACCCAGCTACCTGGCCCCTAAACCCTCGGATGTAATGTTGGATTAGCTGCACATTCTGGTTCACTAAGCACCAAATTGGGGGTTTATCTACTCTTCCCAATGGTAATTCAAATGGTTCGGATTTCAGAACTTCACACCAGTTTTAATCCCACCCATCCCATTTAAACCCCGTAATTGGCACTTCTCAAGTCAGCACTTTATCTACATATGCTGAAAACGACCAATTCACCAATCAGCCAGTGAGTTTTGCCCATGAAATCACAGCAAATACTCGGGCTGAATTTACCCAAATAGATTGGGATGGTGATGAAACATCGCCCTCCACCCAATTGGCTGGAGTTAATTCCAATCTGGATGGGCCTCCCCAATTTAGCGAGGCCCAAAAATCCGCCCCTCAATTCAATATGCCGCCAGCAACTGCTCAAACATTCCAGCAACAGGGGAACTCCGCAAACTTATTCAAACCACCAGCTCACATTCAACCCACGATTGCAGCCCAAAGCAAACACAAACGTACCAAAGGAGCCACTGGGGCGTGGCAAAAACCTCTGGCACCAACGTTACCCAAAGCTGATCCCCATGAAGTGGCGTTTATTGCTGATGTTAAGAAGAAATGGGCTGAAAGTAGAGCGCAAAAAGCTCTACCTCGCTCAACCCTCTCCCATGCGATTTGCCTTTATTATGGGCATAACCCTGTTAAATTTTATGTGGAGGATTACTTCTCATACTTTGCAGCGATTGCGGAGACATTCCCAATCAACACCACCATTTATGAATCAGTGGAGGGCCACTACATCGATGTAGGCTTCACTGAAGCTGCCCTTGATGACCATGTTGCCACCCTCCAGGTCATTATTCTGCGTGGATCTCTTTGCATCTCCTGCACACGATCTCACCTGGAGAAAATTTCATGGGTTACTTTTTCCAACCTACCAAAGACTGTTGATCCTGAGTCTCTTAAACTGGCGCTCCATCGTGGTTTAATGGAGTTTGGGTCTGTTCTTTCAGTGGACTTTAGCGTCCCCTCTTACTATGCTCCCACCCAAAGAGCTCACAATGCTAGGGCGTCGTTCATCCCCTCCCCCACTGTATCCCGCAACATTGAGGTTATTCCTCATGTGGCGGTAGTTGGGGCATGCCCTGAGATCTTTTTTGTCGACCCTGATCAGGCGCGCCCCCGGTGTTCATGGTGTAACGCCCTTGGACACCTGTATAGTGGCTGCACAGCTCGAAAACAAGCCCTCTTAGCCACCACCCAAGGGCCTAAACCAGGCCAAAAACGATCCCACGTGGCCGCAGCAGCAATTCCACAACCCACACAATGGGTTCCCATTCAAGACCTGTCCCCTGAGGCCTTACGCCTAGCAGTTGAAACAGCTAACCCCACTATTGTTATGGGACACCTTCACGCTCATGCCCCCCTTCCAGTGGGCACCCCCTCCAATCTCCCAGAGTCAACTCCCTCTCTCACCAAGCGCAAGGCATCTCCCACAGGGCGCCCCTCGTCAGCCACCCCCACTCAGGGCTCCGCGGCACCCCCACCAACCTCCACCAGCGATTTATCGCATTTACCCCCTCAGCTCCCAATGGAGCTATGCCCACCAGCATGGACTGGCAACCCGCGGCCTGCAGTAGAAGTGCCACCTCAAAGAGTTCTACCCCAACCCCACAGTCCATTTCGCCTGGCTCCTTTGCAGTGTTGAAGGAAGTGAATATGGACTCAGACTCATCAAATGGGGACACCGCGGAGGTCGCCGTTGAGCACCCTCAGGTCCTTCCCCTGCAACGGAGTGGGGGCAGCATCCTAGGCTGGCTTACTGGGTCCTCCACCCCCACCCTCTCCTTCCCCTCAGAACCCTTGACGCTCCTCTTGGATTGCAGCTAATAGTTAAGCTAAAGGACTCAAAACTAGCCGCCTCACAGCAGCAGGTTTAAGCGCTGGCAACCCCCAGGACATGGAGGGGAACAGCTATGAGTACCCATGGCAGCATCCTGGCCCTGCAATCCATCAACGCGAATGGGTTGCGGAACTTTAAGCGGAGAGCCCGCCTCCTCCGAAACTTCAGGTCAGCACAAATTGACATCGCTGCTGTCCAGGAGCCCCATATCCTCCCCCACGATCAATCTGCATGGAATGAACAGTTTGGAGGCACTCCTTCTGGACAAACCATGCCGCCCTTATTGTTTTGAATCCCTGGGTTAAAACCCATTCTTTTTCACAATATCTAGGTGGCCACCTCATACTGGCCAAACTCACCAATCCTGACTTCTTTTTTCACTGCAAGCATCTACCTGCCTAATGCAGGTCAGGAGCGAAACCGGCTCTTGGAAGAGCTTGTCCAACTCAATCTCCCACGGAATACAGTCCTCCTGGGAGATTTCAACACAACCATAAGTCGCGTCCATGACTCTTACCCCCTGCAGCAAAGGAACGCCCTGGATCAAGTCACCTCCAGAATTTCCTTCGCCTGAGTGGCTTTATGGATGCGCTTCCACCCTCCGCGTCTGGCCTAGGTTGCATGACTAGGATCCAGTATGATGGAGGAGCTTTCCAGTCAGCGTCACGCATAAATATGGCACTGATTGGCCCCCTGCTAATTGGCCGTGTCTCCTCTCCCATCTCTCGTGACAACCATCTGAGTAATCACAGGGCACTCACCGTTGTCCTCACCACCACGCTTAGACTGTCGCGTAGGTTCTGGCCTAGGGTTGCTCCAGCTCTTCTCAACAACCCCTTCACTAAGGAGAAGCTGTCTATGACCATCTGGGAGACTCTCACCTCCCCCCACCCCACCTGCTTGACCACAAGGCTAGATGGGCGGTGACCAAGGAGGGCATCACCCGCGTTGCTTACAACTGTGCCAAAGCCCAGATGACCGCAGCTCGCGCCAGAGTCAAAAGGGCGGAAGCCAGAATCAGACATCTGGAGCGAAACTGCCAGCCTTCGCCCTCTCCCAGTTGGTTGGAAGACTGGGAAGCGGCGCAGGAAGCACTTTGCTTGGTGCTCACACTGCAGGAAGAACGGGCAGCAAACTTTACAACATCTCATTACTATGCTCAATGGGAACGCCCCACCCGCTTCTTCTTTCATAAACAGAAATCCCGGTCAACAGCGCAGGATATTACTGCACTGAAGATTGGCACTACAACCACTTCAGATAAGGAGGAAATCACGCAGGAACTACACCACTTCTACTCCAGCCTCTTCCATGCCACCCAGGTGGACTATCGGACATCCAAGACTTTCTGTGGTGGGCTCCAGAGCCGCCCATTGACCCACGGGCTGATGAGGCTCTACTGGCGCCTATTTCCATCCAGGAGGTGATGGAAACCCTTCTGAAATCCCCACGGCTTAAAGTCCCAGGCCCAGATGGAATACCCTTCGAGGTGTACCTTCTGGAACCTGCGGTGATAGCCAGAACCCTCCGCGACCTCTTCGCTGCACTCTTGGTGAATGGCGAGGTCCTCCCCGACTCCAGAGGCTCAATCACGACCCTCATTCACAAGAAGTCAGACCGTGAGAACCTGGCGAACTGGCGCCCCATAGCGTTGATCAACACAGACCACAAGCTCTTCACGAAGCTTCTGACCAACCGCATCACCAAATGGGTGTCACCTCGCCTCTCCCCATCCCAGCACGGTTTTATTCCGGGGAGGTCATTATGGGACAACTATAATGACCTTCACGTGACTTTGACTGCTAACTCTGTAAGGTGAATGGCTTTGTGGCTCTCCTGGATATGGAGAAAGCATATGATCAGGTGGCCTGGAAGTATATTGATGCTTCCCTGGCCCGCTTCCATCTCCCCCCCGCATCTAGGCGCTGGATATCAGCGCTCTATGACCAGCTCCACACCAGAGTCCTGGCGCCAATGGGTTTTACAGTGGCAGTACCAGTTGGACAAGGTCTCCGGCAAGGGGACCCCCTGAGCCCTATCCTTTTTAACATCACCCTCGACCCCTCTTGGCCTCCTTACAGGACAAGCTAACAGGGATTCTGGTCCCAGGTAAAGCCCCCACCTGCACCATGGCATTTGCAGATGACACCGCCATTGCATTTGGCTGCCCTGGGGATGTTGCCCTCGCTGCTGTGACCATTGAGAGTTACACCAAGGCGTCTAACGCCATGGTCAACACCTCCAAGACAACAGTTGTACAGGTCGGCTCCCCCACCTTCCCCCCACCATTTGGTATTGAACCTGTGCGCGGTACCTTCCGTCACCTGGGCGTTCTCACCAACCAACAAGGAGTTGCGCTAAAAGACAATGAGGACTTGCTCCTCGCAGCAGTTAACTCCAGGATTGCCAGCTGGAACCGGTGGCACATCACCCCCCAGGGTCGAGCTCTGATGGCCAATGTGTTCCTCCTCTCCAAAGTCTGGTTCCTAGCGCACGTCTGCCCATTCACAGATGCCTTTTATACGCGGCTCAATGTACTCCTCCTCTGTTGGATCTGGGGCTCAAACCATCCACCAATGGCCCTCTCAACCATTGCCTGACCCTGCAATGAAGGGGGCCTAGGGCTTCTGGACACGCGATCCCACGCCACCACAATCTTCCTGAAGTTCCTATGGCCGATTGTCTGCTGGGACGCGACCCCCATGCCCCAATGGGCGCCCGCCCTCCGCCAGTCAGTGTCAGCAGCTCTGGGTCTTCCTAGAGCATCTCTGACCTCATTAGGGGAGTGGCTCACAAACCACCCAGGCCATCGCCTGAAACCATCCTCATCCCCCTACTGGAACCAGGCTCTCCTTGCCCTGAAACGAGTAGGCGCGCGGATCCACCATGCCTTCCCATACAGAAGGGATGGCCCTGGCCTCAGCCCCCGTCGCCATGCAATTGTGCACAATGGACAAGTTGTCACAACTCGCCTCAACCCCCAAGATCGTCCTCCCATCCGCCCAAGACTCCTTGAGCTCCTCCCTCCCTCCGTGAGATTTGACCTTAAGGAATTGTGGAAGGACGTCTATCACCCCATCCTGTCAGCAAAGGTGTCCAACACCTTATGGTGGGTGCTCCACTGTTCATACAGTACAGGTGACTGGACTGGCCCTACCTTCCAGCACTGAAGCTGCCCCCACTGTGTGGAGCCTATTGACTCCCACCTCCATCGTTTTTTCACCTGTCCAGGTGTTGCCGCATTTTGGCCAAAGGCCCATGCGCTCCTCCATGCTCAGCCCTGGTCTGGACACCCTGTGAAAGACCTCATGTTTGAGCAGACGTTGCCTGGTTGCCACCAACCCCTCCATGTCCTCGCCTATGCCACAGCCATCTGTACCATCCATAACTCCTTCCTTTGTGCTGCCTTTGATTAGCAGGTGTGGACCCTTCCACACATGATCACCCACTTTCAGGTACACTTTGAGATGGCCCTGAAGGTCTGCACTATGTCGCCAACCCTCTCCCACTCAGTTGTCACTGCAGCACGGCTCTGGCGCGCAAACCACCCTCCCTTTCTTGATGCCTCCTCCCTCCCCTTCCCTCACCTCAGGCTCTTAGGAGCCCAGGCATAATTTAATAAACATCGATGAATCCCCCTCAGGTTGGGACCATCTAGTACTAAAAAAATGAAGAGGTAATGAATATGATTACCTCAAGATGGACAGAAATTTTTTTGATATGAATTCTTTTCCAAAACCTATCCCAAAGAATCTCTCCCTTACATACAAATTAATTTTCACTAGAGGAAGAACAGACTTCAGCCTGATGGTGTCAGAATTCTCACTGAATCTGTGAATATGAATAGAGTTCAATCCTTCAAAGCACTTAAGGTTAGGGACAATTGTGGATTTTGCACTAAAATCTTTTATATAAATAATATAGGGCTTAACCTTTATTTTTAGGTTCAGAGGTCTAAATAAATTCCTTATTTTTGTAACTTAACCAGTTAGTGATGGTTCAAAGGTTCCCATGGGCTGAATATAATAATTGCTGGATTTTATATTGAATTCAAAATATACATATGCTAATTGAACTACAAAGAGTAGACAATACTGCAAGGAAAGTTATTTTAAAATGAAAATTTTTAGTACTATTTATAGTACTAGGAAAGTATAATGGACTAAGGCTAAATAAATTATCAAGGATAAATATATAAATTAAAAATCAGATAGATCAGGATAATCAGGAATAATCAAAGTTGTGTGGCAGCTTGCTAAATTCCATCAATTAATAACTTAGAGCAATCTGGATTCGTTAACTGATTTGCTAATTCATAATTCAGTGAAATTGATGGGAATTTCTTGTTGCTTCATATAATAATCTTAGACCTAATATAATACATGTTCAATTTTATACTATATAGATATAATATTAAGTAATAATTGGCAAAAATATAACTAAATAATTAATAATACCAAGTTGTGGCTTCACCCTAATAGGGGAAATTTTGACAGATGGAATCATATGATCAATCAGAAACTGATGAGCTAGAAAAAACCTAAACAATGGCGAAAATCCTCTGGTGAAAGAACCCTTGCTTCAGGTTATGGTAACTTTACCTGTCAAATTAAAGCAAATAAAAAAATTCCATTTTTCCTAAATGTCCTCCATGCCCACAAATGAGAGAAAATTTATTGCTTTAATTACTGCAGAATGGGGTCAAGGTGAGACTAAACCAATTAAGTTGTTAAAAGTTGGCAAATTAAGGTCTTAAGCTACTATCAGACAAGTTTGTGACTATCATGAAGGTGATTTCACCCAATTTCAAATATGATATTCAAACCTTATGTGGCATATCAGGACACTGCAGATTGCTCTTGACCAGCTTTATCCAGAGCAAAGAGTCAATCCTTTACCTTTGAAAGTCATACCTAAATGTAATTGGATTATAGCCTGTCAAAGAAGGCCATTGTAACGCACTGGCTCCTTCCAATGAGCCACGAATGAGTTGGGCAACAGGATTCATGTTACAGACCATAGGGCTGACAGGGCTCCTGATACTACTCTCCTTGTGCGCGCGCTACAAGATTGGACAAGCACCCCCTGGAAGACAGTTGCAAATATACTTAACCCCAGCAACATGCCTTGACTCCAAGACAAGGTATAAAGGGAGGCAATAGCTCTCCCAAGCTCACTCTCAAAGTCCAATTCTTGTTGATTCAAGCCAAACATGGCTGCAGTTAGGCAATATTTAAGAATAAAAACAAAGTATAAATATATGAATTTTAAGTTCTTTTATTTAATATTGGCCAGGTCGATAGAAAACAGAACTGAGAAGCCTCCAGCTCCCAGTTCCTTCCCTATATACACATGCTACAAGCTAATATAAAATATAACACAAGCTTATGGTGCTAATCTGACTAATGCTTGGTGTAAACCTTACAGCAGGATCGCGGAATCCTCACTCAATGGTTCTGTGCCAGTTCCAATTCTCAACAGTTCTGCACCAGTTCCATTTCGAATTCCAAATGAACCGCGAAACTTCTAAGCACCTGTTCCATTCCATTCTTGATTCTAATCCAAATCAAATCTTAAAACTCCCCATTTTACCTGATTCTCGTTTTTCCTCGACTTGGACGCCCATCTGGCTCCTTGGCCTACTCAAGCTCCTGCCCCTTAGGCGTCCCTGCCAGGACCAACTCCCCCTCCTCCTCCATACATCCAGACACAGCCTGCCCTGTCTTACCAAAGATCAGGGCAATGTGATGCTGAGGATAAACCTCAACCGTCACATCACCCCCCCCTAGACAAGAAAAACTCTTGGATTTTCTCAGGACATCAGGCACAATCCCTAGCTGACTGCCATGTGGACTCCTCAATAGGATGACCCACCCAACGTACCAAGAATGAACGACGTCCTCTCACCACTTTGGTGTCAAGAATCTCCTCAACTTCATACTCCTTGGCTCCTTCTCCAGCTGGGAATAAAGGGGAAGGACTTTCAGATGGCTGGCCAAAGAATGGCTTGAGCTGCGATACGTGCAACACTGGATGAGCTCTTGACCCTTCTGGGAGCTTCAGCTCAAATGCCACCTCGTTCACCGCCCTCACTACCTGATATGGGCCCAACGCCACCGGCCCCAATTTCTGGCTCCTTACAGGCAAGGCGTAGTTCCGAGCAAGCACCAAGACCCAATCACCTCTCTTGAAAGCTCTACCTTCAGATCTATGCCGGTCTGCCTTCCTCTTCTGAGCTGCGACTGCCACCACCAAATTCTTCTTCAGGAGCTCCAGGGTGTCACGGGTATCTCGTGACAGTTCATCTGCCGCCGGATTCCGCCCTTGCTCCCTAGGCCCCATACCCTCTGGGTGTTGGCCGTGATTTGCAAAAAATGGGGTCATACCCGTGGATGAATGCTTATGAATGTTATAAGCAAATTGAGCCAGCTTCACCCAATATACCCAGTCATCCTGCCGCCCTGAAACATAGCACCTCAAATACTGCTCTAATATCTGATTTACTCTCTCAGTTTGGCCATCTGACTGAGGATGATATGCTGACGAATGGCAAGCCTTGATCTTTAGATTACCCAACATGTGGAGCCAAAATTTAGATGTAAATTGCGGACCCCGATCTGACACAATCTCTTCAGGCACCCCATGTCTGGAGAAAATCTCATTTACAAAAATCTGTCCTGCCACTTTTGCAGAAATGGTCGACTGACAAGGGAAAAACTCTGCATATTTAGTTAGGCGATCCACCACCATCAAAGCATCCATCCCCTGTGACTTGAGCAGTCCTGTGATGAAATCCACACTCACTGAGGACCATGGCCTAGAAGGAATTTGAAGTGGCTTCAATTTTCCCCCGGTGCCACCCGTTGGGCCTTTGCCTGGCGCAAACCACACAATGCGAAACATACTTCCGCACCACCTCACCCACACCTCTCCATGAATAGTGATGGCGAACAAGATCTAACGTCTTCTCTTGACCGGGATGACCTTCCAGAGGATGGTCGTGATTAGCTGCCATTACCTCTTGTTGCAGACTCTTCACTGGGACCCAAATCCTTCCCTCATGGTGTATGATACCACCCCAAACTGAGAATCCCGCATGCCCCCTGCTTGCCTCACCTTCCCCTGTCTCTTCTCTTATCCGTTGGCCCAGCTCACATCTTTGCTGTGCAGTCCGGATTCTTCCTGCCATTCCATCTCTCCAGCCCTGGATTGTTGCAAACAAGTTCTGTGGCAACATCGTGGCTGTGTTGAACTTCCTCAACTCCTCATCAGAAAACACCAGTCCAGAATCACGGCTCAATAAATCTGGCAAGATATTTTGTTTTCCCGGCTTGTATTCAATCCGCAGGTCATATTGAACCAACTCTAAGTGCCACCGGGCCTGCCTCTGGTTCATCAGGCGTGGGGACTTATAGTATTCTAAGGCTCAATGGTCCATTCGGATGACAACTGGGTGCCTGGCATACAATAGGTGGTGTTGCCACTCCCCTAAGGCTGCAACTATTGCCAAAAGTTCCTTATCATAAACTGGATAGTTGGTTTCAGCTGGTGCCATCTTCCGACTGAAATAACAGACAGGATGTTCAACCCCATCTTTACCCTCCTGCAACAACACGGCTCCAAGTGCAAAATTTGACGCGTCAGTCTCTACCACGAATGGTTTGTTTGGTTAGGGTGTGCTAGAACCGGGGCTGTCAGCAAACTCGTCTTCACTTGCTGAAATGCCCTCTCCTCAGCCTCCCCCCAAACGAATGGCACGTTTCCTGTCAAACTTGTCAACGGCACAGCCCATTGGGCCAGATCCCTAGAAAACCTCCGCACAAAATTCACCACCCCCAAGAAGCTTCGCACTTCAGTCCTATTCCCAGGAGCCTTCCATTCCCGCACTGCTCGCAACTTATCAGGACAGATCGCTATCCCTTCTTGGAGGACCACGTTCCCTAGGAAGGACACCGATTCTTTATTGAACTCACACTTGGATGGCTTCTTCAAGCCCGCGTTCCTAACCACCTCCAACACACTTCTCACATCCCTCACATGGTCCTGTACCGATTTGGAAAACACCAGGATGTCATCCATATAGGCAACACAACACCTACCCACTAAGTCCCCCAATACATGATCAATCATGCGCTGGAAAACTGCAGGGGCATTGCGTAGGCCAAATGGCATAACCCTGTACTCGAAGTTTCCCAGATGACATTTGAATGCCGTATACCGCTGGTGCTCAGGGCGAACAGGAATTTGATTAAAAGCGTCCACCAAATCCAATTTGGTGAACACCCCACACCCGGAGATCATGGGCAGAATGTTCTCCATGAGTGGCATTGGATAGGGATCAGGTTCCGTTACCTCATTCAGGCGTCAGAAATCAACACAAGGACGTAACTCCCCCCTGACTCGGGAACCAACAGGATTGGCGAAACCACCGGCGACTTGGAGGGCACAATCAAACCCATATCCAGCATCTTCTGGACATAACCCTCCAATGCCTCTCGGGCCCGGGGATTCAACGGATAGACTGGACAGCCCTTTGGTAACTCAGAGCCTTCCTTAAACCAGAAACCAAATGCAAAATCCCCTGTAGGTGAAAAAGGCGCATCACCTTTAGGCTCAAACACCTCCGCGAAATCCTGATACTCCCTTGGCAATCCTTCCGCTGACACACTTGAGGTGATTCCACCCATGTGCTTCACCAACGAACCTTGGGACTGAAACGTCCATTCAAACGACCCCTGGCCTCTAGGCGACAGCAGAACCCTCTCTCTCTTCATATCAAACTGTGGATGGACATGGTGCCACCATCTCATCCCTAGCACCACAGAATGTGGCAGGTGAGCCACGGCGTGAAACTCCTCCCTGAATACCTCTGGGCCTTGCCTCAACAGGACCTTGGCCTGTACTCGCCATACCGCCGTTCTTTTGGAGGTGTCTGCCAACTTCACCCATCCATCCTTCTGTAATGACAATCCATGGCTTCTTGCCCACTTCTCCTCAACATAATTCTCCCCAGCTCCGGTATCAATCAAAGCTAGAACTTCACCGCAATCCCTTCCTTCATCCCCCACGAGCACACTGATGGGCAAAATCAGATAAGGATAAGATGAAGTAAGCGGCTTATTTTGAGGTACCAGATTCACCGGTTTCTTACGAAAATTATAAGGAGCCTTCTTATTCTGAGCCTCAGGATCCTGAGTGGTAATCCCAATGGGAATCCCTGTCTCTCGCACCTCCACCATACCCTCAGGATTCCCTTGACTCTTCTTCCCTTCCTCCACATAGCTAAACCCCTTAGTACCATATATGGGCTCGGAACCTGCCCTTCTTCCACCACTCTGTCCTCGGAATCCCACTGGGGTTCGCACAACTTCCTGACGGGCCCGTACCAAACTCAACTGTCGTTCTACCTGCAAGGCCAAACCCACCTCTTCCTCCAACGTCGCTGCAGGTTTCACCGCCGCCATTGCTAATAATAGATCAGCTTGCAAGTTTTGGCGAAACATGCGTGGAAGCTGAGTCTCAGGTGCCTTTGCTGCTCTTGCCAATGCGCGGAACATCTGGCCATACTCCTCCACTGACTTCTTCCCTTGACCACACTGCAGTAAAGCCGCCCAGGCCGAATCCTGCGTCTCATCTGGACATGCTGCACGATCAATCCAATCCAGACATTCCTCCACTGATACAGGTAACCCTGACTGCTCTTCCAAAAGTTCTCGCACCCAGTTGGACTGCTTTACTGGAAGTGCCAACAGAACCTGACTTAACTGCAAGGCAAACGAATCCTCCCCACCCGCTGCCTTTGTCAAACGTCCCTGAAACTGAACCCGGCTAAACGTCTGGTGGATCAGTTCCAAGTCTTCCAATTTCAAAACCGTGGGAATTCTTCCTTTGTCCTTCCCAGGCCCTACCACTTTCCCACCATTCCGGGACACACACTCCAAAACCTGGTATAATTCATGAAGCAAAAAGGCGGTGGAGAATATCACCATCAAGAGTGTTGCAGTATGGTTATACCACTTTGGAAACACAACTTCTTCTGGCACCTCTTTTGCTTGCCACCACAACGACAGGAAAGTAAATGAGTTCTGTTTAATGTAACACTGGCTCCTTCCAATGAGCCACGAATGAGTTGGGCAACAGGATCCATGTTACAGACCATAGGGCTGACAGGGCTCCTGATACTACTCTCCTTGTGCGTGCACTACAAGATTGGACAAGCACCCCCTGGAAGACAGTTGCAAATATACTTAACCCCAGCAACATGCCTTGACTCCAAGACAAGGTATAAAGGGAGGCAATAGCTCTCCCAAGCTCACTCTCAAAGTCCAATTCTTGTTGATTCAAGCCAAACATGGCTGCAGTTAGGCAATATTTAAGAATAAAAACAAAGTATAAATATATGAATTTTAAGTTCTTTTATTTAATATTGGCCAGGTCGATAGAAAACAGAACTGAGAAGCCTCCAGCTCCCAGTTCCTTCCCTATATACACATGCTACAAGCTAATATAAAATATAACACAAGCTTATGGTGCTAATCTGACTAATGCTTGGTGTAAACCTTACAGCAGGATCGCGGAATCCTCACTCAATGGTTCTGTGCCAGTTCCAATTCTCAACAGTTCTGCACCAGTTCCATTTCGAATTCCAAATGAACCGCGAAACTTCTAAGCACCTGTTCCATTCCATTCTTGATTCGAATCCAAATCGAATCTCAAAACTCCCCATTTTACCTGATTCTCGTTTTTCCTTGACTTGGACGCCCATCTGGCTCCTTGGCCTACTCCAAGCTCCTGCCCCTTAGGCGTCCCTGCCAGGACCAACTCCCCCTCCTCCTCCATACATCCAGACACAGCCTGCCCTGTCTTACCAAAGATCAGGGCAATGTGATGCTGAGGATAAACCTCAACTGTCACAGCCATTCTGTCAGCTTCTAGTAAATATCGCTCAAGTAACTGGCCAGAATCACTGATTGGAAACAATCATAATTACTTATAGAAATCTCAAATCTATCATAGGTTGGTCTGGGTGGGATAGAAAAATAAATAAAATAAAAAAAATAAATTTTATAATTTTTAAGAAAAAATAAAAACCTATTCAAGGTGGGTCAAACTTGGGAGAAATATACCAAACCGATAATGTTTTCTAGCCAGTACAGGTTTCGAACTCAACCTGCACAAGGGGTGGAAGCAGTTAAACCCGCTCAGCTAACCACCCTTCTTTGAAAAAATAATACATATAGTTATATTGGAATTAATTCTATATAAAGGTGGAAAAAGGACTAATTCCACATCTGATGCATTTTAATCTTTGGTGATGGGCCTTATTCTAAATCATCTTCCAGACGCCCTATTTCAGAAAATGGTCAATGGGGCTTATGGCGATGAGCCTGAACCAGTAAAGAAGATTCTCTATGAGTTACAGAAGGACATTCTTAAGAAATTGAAGTACTGTTATAAGTTATTGACAGGAAGAAATATGCCCCCAACCTTTGGATCAAATAAATATAGTTTTGGCCATGCATAAGGCCACCAGGCATGGAGGATTCAAGAAGACCAAGTAACAACTCTGCCATAGTTAAATGAAATGATAGTGGTCACCAACCCCAAGGATAAGGCTGGATGGCAGGAGGCCCAGAAGGTGAAGCTTCAGGCCCTCCCTGACCTCAAGCACAAATTAGACCAACGCTGGGTACAAGCCAAATATGCCCAGGGTGGTACTAGTGAGGTGCCTAACGCCCAGCCTCTTGTGTCAGCCCAGGTGTTAAAACATATGGTCTATTCAATTAACAAGGATGGCTCAATTTGGTTGATTGAGAAATGGGGGTTTGAAACCTGTTCCAACTACAAAATTATGTGTTTAGGTAAAATCCAACTTCAATCAATTACTTGAGTAAAGTCAGTTTTGATATATTCTACCAATTCAGATGGTAGTGTTTGCCTATTGGAGAATTGGTGCTCGGACCACTTAGGCACACCCCAAATTACCCTGACAAAGCTTAAAAATTTGATTTTTGTGACCAACATTCCTTGTTGGTCAACTTTCCCCACTAAACCTTTCCTTATTCCATTTTAATAAATGTTATTTTGGATGATCCTGTGCGCAGACCTTTTCAAGGAGGTCTCATGCTACAATAACCTCTTCATTTTAAATACAATCAAATTATCACCTAGTGCACTTTTGGTTCACCCAGGTTCCTTCCACCCTGGGACTTTTACTCCTTCTCTTTCTGTGCACTACGTCGCTTTAGGTGGTTTATTTCTTATATGGATTGCACTTCTCTTCTTAAGTTGTTATTGCTTCAGCACCCTCTGCTGGTCTCTAGTAACTTTTGAACTAACGGCTAGTTCCCTGGCATTAGCCTTGTGCACCGTGCACTACCATTCTGGGAACAGGAGAGTTATAGACACTCTCCTTACATTAGTTGACCAGCCATTTTATCTTATGTGCACAAACTTTTTCCATGTGGGACTTTACCAAAGTGTAAATGGTGTGCGTCAGCTGTGTGCTTCTGCTGTGGTCAGCTGCACCACTGTTTCCTCTTTTCCCCATAGGTTGGAGCATCTCAGCGTTATTATGGTTGCCTCCAACTGGAAAATACCTACCCTTCATGCTCATACCTGGTGGATATGAATGCTTTGAGGTCTGAAAGTCGTGATTCCCCAATTTCCACCAAAATTACTGAATTCAAAATTAAATAAATGGGTTTTACTTTGACAGCACATTCAGACGTTGCCAGCAGAATCAGTGCAGATGGCCCTGGGGGTGTTGGCCTTGGATAACGCCAGGCATTCCATTGCTATTATGGGAATATGGGTGTTCACATCTAAAAACGCGTTTTATAATGGAAACACTATGTATACCTCTGAACCATATTTGCTCTCTCATGGCTCAGATATGGATCCTATTCATGCATATCAAATCACCCCAAATAATCCACGTTTGACCTCTTCCCTTATTCGCAGCACTCAGGAAGTTGAAAAAGAGCTGCGCTTACAATACAACAATATTTATGCCCCTGCTGAAGATATGGTGGGATATGTGGCCTCAGTAGTAAGAGTGGCCAAATATTTCTCTCCATTATTCGATTCTAAATCATAGCAGAGTGACATGTTAATGCCAGAGGATAAGTTTGTTGGTGATGTTCTGGCGCTGTCTGCTATTAAAAAGACCATTCTGGGTATTTTCTACTGAATGCTATCATCTCCTCCCCTTTAGGGAAACTCAGCACCACTATTCTGGTAGATACTGGCGCCACTGAAAACTTTATGGATCAGAGCCTAGCCGATTACCTTGGGCTGAGTTTCTTGCCAGGTGGTATGGTTAGGGGAGGGGCGTCCCAAGGTATTATCACTCTGAAGATCATTGGGACAGTGGACTATCAGGTTGGCAAGTACCACTTGTCCAATCACTTCAAGCTATCAAAAACATCTTGTACCCTATCAGCTTGGGTGTGGAGTGGTGGCGAAAGTTTGACATGAAAACCAACTTGAAAGAAAATACCCTATCCATAACATTAAAAAATGGTTGCATATTAGTTGTTCCTTTTTCGGAGGAGAATGCCCAGGGCGAATTGCCCCACTGGCCCCACCTTCACACTCTTAGCCTTGCTTCTATGCTGAAGCCCACCGTGGAGGTTCCCCTACCTTCTTGTTTGGAGGGTTTGCAATCTTCTTTTGATGCCACATCTGCTAACGCACTACCTGATCATTCTGAGTTTGATTGTGAGTTCAAGTCACTGTGGATCTGGTGCATATTTCTTCTCCCATTTACCCATTGACCATCTGGGAGGAAGAGGCGTTAGATGTGTGGGTGAAGTAGCAGTTAACTAAAGGCGCGGATTTTCAGCGTGCCTCCCCTGTATGCTCCCCACTTCTCTTTGTTGAGAAGGCTGATGGTACTCTACGCCCATGCATAGACTATGAGAACCTCAACAATGTCACTGTACCAGATCTACATCCCATCCCTCTAGATTCTCAGATTGCGTACTATGTGGAAAAGGCTAAGGTATTCTCCAAGCTGGATTTCCTCAATGCGTTAAATCAGATTTGGATTAAAGGGACAAGAGTGGTTAACCGCATTCTATACCAAAAAAGGGATTTCCTTTTTTGGGTCATGCCTTTGGGCTTAAGAATGCCCCTGCTATCTTTCAATGCCGCATTGATGCAGCGTTGGGGGACTAGTTTAGGGTATGCGCGGTTGCCTACATGGATGATATCCTGGTGTTTCCCCTGATCATGAGTCCCATGCAGTACACCTTTGGCAAGTGGTGGAGAGGTTAAAGGCAGCCAGCCTTATGCTGAAGATTAGCAAGTGTGAATTTTTTAAGTCACAGGTCACTTTTCTGGGCAACGTCGTGTTTGACCAAGGACACATGATAACTCCATACAAGGAGAAGGCTATTCGTGAGTGGCCCACCCCCACCTCAGTCAAGGAATTGAGGAGCTTTTTGGGGACATGTACGTTCCTCAAGAAGTTCACGCCCAATCTTTCTGAGGTGGCAGCGCCCTTATATAAGGCTAGCGGTGCAAAAGTGCTTCAGTGGTCCCCCATATTGAAGTATGCTTTCAAAGCAGTGAAGTGCATCCTGTTGTCCATGTATGTCCTTCTCCATGTCGACCCCTCTCAAGAGTTCATTGTGTCTACTGATGCCTCCAACTTCGCCATAGCTGCTGCCTTGTTACAAGTAGGCGAAGATGGGATAGAGCATCCGTTGGGATATTTTTCTAGAGAAAATCTCTTTGCCTGAGTTGAATTACGCCGTTTATGTTAAGGAGTTACTAGCAGTGTTGGAGGCGCTGACCTATTGGCGTCACCACTTTCATGGCTCCTCCCAACTTTACTGGTTATGTACAGATCACTTTTCCTGCTGTACTACCGCGCCCCTCATGTCCTAACCCCACTGCAGACCCATTGGCATGAGACCCTTGCCCAATTTGCCTTTTCTTATGAATTCACCGAGGGTAAGGATTATGGTTTGACGGATGCTTTGAGCTGCAACGCTGATTTAGCTCATGATCCCAAGGAGGTAGAAGTTCATAACACACATTTGATGATTCCACCAAATAAAATTGTGTCCCAACTTCCCTCTCCCCCGACCAATGGGCCAGCGCTTGCACCTCTTGAAAATGCTGAGGAATACAGTATGTTCAGAAAGGTAGTTCTTTCTCAGCCATTATCAGCCGAATATGCTGTTGTTCTCACTAAGAGCTCCCTAAATCAGGAGGACTTATCCAGGGGTTATCACATAAAGGATGAGATGGTGTGGTTTCAGGGGCGCCTATGGGTTCCTGCTGGACCACTGCACCTGGAAATCATCCAGGACCATCATGATGGATACAACATTGGTCATCCTGAGAAAGCAAAGACCTTGGAGTTGATACGTTGCACTTACATTTGGAAGGGCTTGCCTGCTCAGGTGGGGCGGTATTGCAAAAGTGACTGATCTGCAATCAAATGAAACCCAATTGTCAACCTTTAGCGGGGTTGTTGGTATCAGTCCAAAAGGCAGAAGGGCCCTGGACTTCCCTATCAGTTGATTTCATTGTGGAGTTACCTGCCTCTGATGGTCATGATTTTATCATGGTGGTGGTAGACCGTCTAACAAATTTCGCCCACTTTATTCCTTGCAGAATGACAATAACCGCAGCTGAGATGGCTAGGCTCTTAGTCACTCATATGTTTGCGCTCCATGGTGTTCCTCCAAGAAATTATCAGTGACCGGGGACCCCATTTTACCTCCATCTTTTGGGAATAGTTGTGTAAGGCTCTTCAGATTCGCCCCTGCCATTCAACTGCCTATCACCCTAATCAGATGGGAAGACTGAACGAGTGAAACAGTGCTTGGAACATTTTCTGCGGTATTACACCACCGCAGATCATTTAAATTGGGTTTCTCACCTTCCTATGGCCCAATTTAGTTACAACAACACTTTGCAATCTTTGATCAGTTGTTCCACTTTTTTTGCCAACCATGGCTTTAACCCCGCCTTTAACATGGAGCCCATCTGTGGATCTAAGGTTGAAGCGGTGGTGGACTTTGCCAAGAATATCAAGAAGGTCCACCAGGGGGTTTACACAAGTTCAGAGGCGGCAATGCAAGTGTATAAGGAGAACGCTGATGGTAAGCGCCAAGTGGGTCCAGCATATAAGGAAGGGGATCTCATAAAATTTGATGCTCGTAACATTCCTATCAAGCAGCCATGCAAGAAGCTGGGACCAAAGAGGATCGGCCCCTACCGCGTTGTTAGAAAGGTGGTCCATGTCTCATACCATCTAGATCTTCCCTCTTCATTTTGGATCTTCTCTCTTTTTATGAGAGCAAATTGATTTTATTCAAGGGCCCCCCACCCGAGACTTCTGAGGCCTATCCCATGGATGTGGCGCCAGAGTGGGAAGTGGAGGAAATAGTAGCCTCCCGCCTTGTTAAAAGAAGACTTGAGTACCTGGTATCTTGGAAGGGTTTTGGCACTGCAGAGAACAGTTGGGTCCCAGCACGCGACTGTGTGCATGCCCAAGGTCTGATTAGCCTTCCATAAGAGTTTCCCCCAGGCCGCTGGCTCTCAAACCAAACTCACCGTTGCTGCAATGAAGTTGGTCTTGGACCACAAGAACTTTTCCCTAGCACAAGCCCCTGGAGGGGGTTAAGCCCCGTCAGGAGGAGAGAATAATGTCATGGTTAAATGCCATGATAGTGGGCACCAAACCCAAGGATAAGGCTGGGCGGCAGGAGGCCCAGAAGGAGAAGATTCAGGCCCTCCCTGACCTCAAGCACACAGTAGACCAACGCTGGGTACAAGCCAAATATGCCCAGGCTGGTACTAGTGAGGTGCCTAACGCCCAGCCCCTTGTGTCAGTCCAGGCGGTAAAACAGACAGTCTATTCAATTAATGAGGATGGCTCAATTTGGTTGATTGAGGAACGGGGTTTTGAAACCTGTTCCATTTATGAAATTACGCGTTTGGGTCAGATTCAACTTCAATCAATTACTTGAGTAAAGTCAGTTTTGATATATTCTACCAATTCAGATGGTAGTGTTTGCCTATTGGTGAATTGGTGCTAGGACCACTTAGGCACACCCCAAATTACCCTGACAAAGCTTAAAAATTTGATTTTTGTGACCAACATTCCTTGTTTGTCGACTTCTCCCAATAAACTTTCTTGTTTTCCCATTTTATTAAATATTAACTTAGACAATCCTGTGTGTGGACCTCTTCAAGGAGGTCTTGCGCTACATTAACCTCTCCATTTAAAAAACAATTAATTATCACCTAGTGCACCGATGGTTCACCCAGGTTCCCTTCAACCTGGGACGTTTAACTCTTTTCTTTCTGTGCACTGTGTCACTTTTTGTGGTTTATTTCTTATATGGATCGCATTTCTCTTATTAAGTTGTTATTGCTTTAGCACCCTCTTCTGGGCTCTAGTAACTTTTGAACTAACGGCTAGTTCCCTGGCATGGGCCTTGTGCACCATGTACTACAACGCTGGGAACAGGAGAGTTATAGACACTCTCCTTACAAACTCAAGCAGAATTACTAATGGGATTCAATGCATTTTACAATTGTAAAACTTTGAGCTGTTGTAAAGAGTGTCAAGGAGAGAAGCCCTTCTAAAGAGCTACTTCATACCAGCTTGTTTGGCAAAATTTGCCTGGTATACCATTTCCATAGATGTGGTTGAACCCTCCTGATTAGCAATGCTAAAGATAAATATATTATCGTAGCAATTGGGCACCTAACCAAATAGGTCAACGCCGGAGCTATTTGGGATGTAGGGGCTTCAACTACTTTTAAAGCATCTTGGAGCACATCATTCATTGGCACGGATGTCCAAAAATATTTTTGCTGATAATGGCACAAATTTTAAGGAATATCCTCCAGAAACTCAATGAGCTGATGTGAGTATGAGGTGTGCTTTAAACTCCACATCACCCAGAAAATAATGGCAGATTTAAACAAGTTAATGGAACGCTTGTAAACATTCTTAGGAAGTTAACTTCCCATAAGCCCTCATAATAGAGTACAATTTTTAGCTCAGACATATTAACTTACAATATCTCATAACACTCAGCCATGAATATGTTTCCTTTCCAACTTCTCTATGGGAAGCATTCTGACTTGCCGCTAAAAATATAATCTATGCTCTAAAACCCTCATTATATGAACCAGCCACAGTATATTGAGTGGCAGGTTAAAATTTTGACCAAACTGCAAGCCCAGGCCTTTGTTAAAAGATTTTAGACTCCAAAAAGACCCAACATGAAAAAGACCAGAAAGATTAGTTCAATATTCCCATAAATTGTTGTAGGTGATGATTTATTGCTTTTTATTACTCATAGTCATTTTGCACAAATGTTAAATTGAATTTGGGTTGGCTATTCAATATGATTAAGAAAACTCTGAACTTCAGCTTTACAATTAAAGATAAATTCTGGACAATTATATAATTAATTTCACACCAGATTTCTAAGGAAACTTAAAAATGGCTGATAAAAAGATGTAAAAGTTAAAGATTGATTTATTGATAAATAAACCTTATTTAACTGAGGCAAGCTGACCAGAGGATGGACAATAACAAAATTGAAACTCCAACCATCTAGTACTAAAAAAAATTGAAACTCCAAAACTAAACCAACCAAAAAACATGAGCCAACTGCCCTTATTGAGCAGCGGGAAACACAAAAGAAACAAGAAAACAACCTATTAGGTGACACAGTGGTGATACGCTTATCCCACCATGGCGGAGGGGGAGGGGAGATCAGGTGGATCATCATTGGGTTCAGCATTGAAGAATTGGATCAATGTTGATAACAAGGGGTTGGGGAATCTGCGGTATGAGGGTTAAAGTGAAGTAGATAATTGTTGAGATCAACAATTTTGGCCTGGATCAAAGCCTCTATGAGTTTGGCAACATGATGTTCAGCTTGGATGCAGGCGTCAGGAAGTTGTTCTAATTTCGTAATATTGGATCTGGTGATATGTATGGATGGGGAGAAATCCTCCAGTTTAGCAATATGTTTGACAGCGGTGGTGGCAGTTTCATAGAGGCGTGTGATTTCCTCTTTTTCAATAGGAGGGAGATTGGGGGGAACAGGGGGGTGAAGCCCTTTTTTAGATTTTGTGACAGAATTTGCCATGTTTCTGCAAAGATGGCGATTTTTGGGTGAGGCCACTGCGGCCTCAGCAAGCTGGTGGTCTTTTTGGAAAAGGGTAGAATTGGGTTTGGGGACATATTGGTTGGTTGGGGCTGGGGCATCAAAGTCCGAATTCAGATAAGATTCTAAATTAAATGGTAACCCGTTGGTGGGACAGTTTCACTAGATTTGGTCACTTAATCCAATATATCTCAGGGATTTTGGTTGACTAAAGAATATTTGGTGATAGGTGTCTGTGGTTGGGTAAGTTTTGGGATGGGAAATTTTTGGATTGAACATGGGTCTAAATCTTCTCCCATTTGGTTGACAAGGTGTAAATTGGTCAGCTTGGATTTAGGTTGCTTGATTTTGTTGCTGATCCATCAAGTGCTCAACCTGGGGGATGAGGGCAGCCAAAATCCCCACTCAAAAGCTGTTGGTGTGGCCTCATGGGTGGAGTTGGCCATGTTTGAAGGGTTTGAAATGTGTTGACATATTTTGTGTGGTCCAACTCATGGCAGAGGGGACAAATTGTGTGACCATTATTGATGTGAGTCTAAAAGAAATGGTCAGGTGTGAATGGGATATAGGTAAATGGTATGATGTGTTGGGTTATGTTCAGCTGGTGGAGGTTAATGGTGGCCATTGCCAAAGGTGCCACAAGGAGCTCAGCACCACTTGGGACAATGAATTGGAGGACGATATTTTTGCCATATGTGGACAGCCCTGACATCAACTCCTCATAAAGTTTTGAGGGGGAAGGTGTGAGGAGGTTTGCAAAGGTCATTATAAGTGTGGTATCATCTGGGAGCCGTGTTTAAGTGGTGGTAATGGGGATGTTTCTAAATATTAAGGGCGTAGCTTGTGCTGCAGCTGCGTTCTCTTCAGTGGAAAATCCTATGTCAAAATAGCCCTTATAAGAGCGGAAGTCTATAAATCCTGCCAGTGCAAGGTGGCAGTTGCCAGCTCAATTATTGCTTTGTTGGAATATGGGAAGAGACGTCCATACTCAACTCAGAGGCAAAAGTGGATAGTAAATTGAGGTGAGGCTAAGGGATAGGGGCAGGTTAGGTGGAATCGTGCAAGATGGAGTGCTAAGTCCCTTGGAGAGACATAGTGACCAGATGTATTTGGCGGACTGGACAAGCCAGTCTGAACGCATTTACACACTGGGCGGTAAACACTAGCAGGTGGAGCCCCACTGCCCCAGTATTGGGCAGCGGGTGGTAGATCTGAGAACATAAATTGGGAAATTAATGCAGTGAGGCGGTGGTAAAAAATTGACTGTTTTTCAAAATTGCTTGAAAGTGATGTCAAGCTGAAAGAAAAAAATATTAATAAATATATAACAATAAAATAGAAAAAATTAATATGGGGAAAATATAATATAATAAAACTCTCTTTCTGCTTAGCGTAACTTTCTGAGCAAAATTACACAAATTTATAAAACAAATCAAATTCGCCCATAGTAGTTTTTCTCTTTGTCCTCAGATTCTCTGCCAGCTGCTCCAGCGTGGGGCAGTGGTGAAACTCCCCCCACCATTTTCCACCCAGCAGGAAAACGCGCTAGGACTGGTTCACCCAGTCACTCCAAAACCATGGGCTGATTTGTTCCACCCAAGGACCTAGACGCCCACCTTGCTCATACCCAAGCATTACCACGCTGCCCCCTAGTGCTCCCCTGGAGCAACATATGCTACAGCTTGAGGGTCAAATATGGGAAACTATTCCCATACCACAACCAAGCCATTATCAAATGGCATAGGTGGTGATGACACCTGCTGGCTTTATCAATTTCCGCCCCTACAAGGGGTATTTTGACCTTGGCTTCACCTGAAAAGCTGATGCTGCCACTGCAGCAACTGTGCCCCTGGTATTCCAGGGCACCCCTCCCCCCTTCAACTCAGACTTGGCTCCCAGCAGGCACCACTTTGGTGGTCCAGTTTGCTGGCCTGCCCACCCACCTCCCCCTATAGTGCTCCACCAGGAGCTGATGGCCAGTTTGGCAGCCTATGACTCCAACCCTATCTTATAGTTTGTGGTCCCAAATGGGTCCACACGACTTGCTGGGCCTTGGGCATATGCCATGATAAGCTCTGAATTTAATAAAATTGTGGTGGCAATTCTGCCGCGCACTGTTATTCCCTCAGCACCTGACCATCCATTTTGGGCCCGCGTTGAGGGCGGGCGGATGATCTGTCCATCATGTTTTGAGTTAGACCACTCAAAATGCAAGTGCCCCTTCTCAACCACTTCAGGTGGATTGGATGACTCATCTGCCAACCTCCAATCCACTGCCCACCCTGTACAATTTCTGGCATGGGGCACAGTCCTACTTCCTCCACTCCCAAATCCTGTTGCTGCAGCTGCACCTTGCAGCCACCATTCAACCTCCTCCTCACCTCAATGCCATTAATAGTTCCTCCAATCAAGCATCAGATTGGATCCCAATTCGATCCCATACTTCCTCAAATGAATTGAACAAACCTCAACCGTATGCTGATTCCCCAATCCAAATTAACCAAAACCCATGGGAATTATTGGCTGAAATTGATGAATCGTAAGTTCATTGAAGAACCATCTCTGCAAATTGAGCGGTTCATTAATGCAGAATGGGACGCCAAATACCCCCCTCAACTTTATACCCCACAGTAAAATGCCAAATTGTTTTGCAGTGATCACTAGCTTGCAGTCAAAGTAGCTGCAACACCATATTGTCATCCCCTGCGTAAAGCTGTCACTAAATCAGTAGCAATACTCAAAGGAGGAATTCCACCTCCTGTTATCCCTGCAACCTTAACTCCAAAAAGCAAAATATTGGTGAACAAGTATTACAAAAATGCAAACAATGCTATCCAGAACGTGGCAACTAGAGCACAGAATCCAAAAGCAAAAATAACCTAAACCAACGTTGCCACGTTTATTCAACTCCCAGATGCCCAAATTAAAGCTGATAAAAGCTTTAACTGAATATCTCAGTGCCATTTTCCTAGCTGGCAATTTCTATGAAATTCCACTTATTAGAATATTGAACCACATACCGCAGATGCCCAACGCCATTACTGACAGCCGTGGCATGCACTCTACTATGGGAGGAAGAAGCTGCTGCTGAAGAGGCTGCCAAAGACAAGCCCCCTGACCCCCTCCCCTTCCGCCATGGAGGGATAAGCAGCTTCCGCTGCCCACCTGGTTGGTTGGTTTATATAGTGTTTCACTCAATCCGCTCATTAGAGCGTTTTGTTTGAACCAAATAGTTACGTTAGTTTTTTAGTATATTTTAGTTTTGGTAACGTCCATCCCCTGGTTGGCTTGCCTTGAATAAATATAAATATAAAAATATAATATAATATAATATATAATAAATTAAAAAGAGGAATTTATATAAATGATAGTATAATAGATTTAATTGCTCACTCTTGAAGAGGGAAATTGGGCTCTTGCTCTTCAGTTGATAATGTTGAAAATGTCCAGCTAATTTCTGATTAATTCAAGAAATATAGCAGTAACCACATACAGCCAAACACAATGAGTGCAAGTAGTGGCTGTTTCCCACCACAAGAGAGGGAAGAGAAGGAATGAATCCACTTTGTTTAATCCAGTCAAAGCTAGTTTTAGGCTGAAAACAGATGCCCAAGACAAGACTATCAATAAAACATTACAATAGTTATATATCATGGGAGTAGTAGATGAACATGTTGTGTTTTTCCCCATCACACTATGAGGGGAGGAATATGTAAAAGCCTCCAAAAAGGCATCTGATCTGGTGTAATAAACATAGGGTGGCCCAAAAATGGCAATCCTGGGAAAATATTTGCTGAATTTGTCATTATGTAGTCCTTGGAATGTAAGGTTGATGGTAGAACAATATTGGGGCGTCATGCTTATCATGAATTTTTAATTCAAGAGTAGCATGCAAATTAACCAATTTTCTAAGGACAGAGCCCAGATGCATAATATTTCTCCTGAAAAATTTGTCACCCGCTGTGTAAGCCTTGGGCAGGAACCCCTCCATCTGGATCAAAACCAATTCACGTTTTACTCAAAAAAGGGGTGGAAGGTGGCAACAGTACCTCTCATCTCCCAAGGCGATTTGGCTCATGTGATGGATGAGAGGTAGGTCATGGCGTACCCCCTAAGGATTTCAGTTCCCCTACTTGCTTTATCCTCCGCTGAGTTGGTGAAAAATAATTAGAGGGTTTGCCAGGAGGTGGCAAAGGCCCAAGGTTTAGCTAAAAAGGCTATTTTGCGCTCTGTAGAGCAACAAGCTCCAGAGATGAAATTGAGTAAATAACTTTAAACCCGCCAATATCCTGCCATTTCATATTAACTGTCCCCATCCCTGACAGGTATGGGAGCAGTCAACACTTTTCCACCAGCTGAGCTTGGCCCTATGTGGCTTGGCCTTGGACGCTACCTGCTGGCCACCCAAAATGTTGCTGACATTGCAGAATGCATGCGTGCAAAAAAATTTAAAGTTGAGCAATGAGCCCAAAATGAATTTGGCTGATCAGTCTAGATCCAAGTCAGTTGGAAAATAGGTCTGGTGGATCAATTCACCAGATTTTTTTTGAGTTTATTCCATATGGCAGTGGCATATGAGTCATAATTTTCCCCAGTGAGCTTTTAAGCAGTGGTCCCCAACAGGTACTGCTGTTGCTCCATTTTCTTGAATTCCAACCCTTTAGTTTAGTTAAAAATTTTAAAACAAAAAAATTCCCTTAAATAAGTTATTTAAATAATAAAGGTGTGATCAACTAATCTTAGCACCCCTTTTCTAGTCCTCATGGCTGGTCTTCTCATATTTAACAAATCAATTTGGACAGCTGTGCATGCGGCATTCTAACTTAGGTTTTATGTGATAACTCACTGTTAGATTTTGAGGATTACTCACTTGATAAATTAGATCCTGCACATCTAAATGGATTGAAGTTTGGCCAAAACATCCTCAATTTAGCCTTTGTATTACAGTATTTTAGCCGTTTGGAAGCTTACTAGGCATATTCAAATTAATCTGACTCTTCTGGTTGATCTTGGGCTCAATTTTTCCTCTGTATTTGAGAACTTCTACTAAGGCAGGCAAATCTACATGCTTTGGATTCTGAAATTACAGCTTATCAACACTCTCTAAAAGAGACTTCTGATGAAAACCAGATAAAGAGATTAAATAAAATATTTTTATTTCAAGAGAAATTATTTTTTGATCATTCATTAGGCTAGGCGCTGGTATTTATACCTCTAGGGCATCTCCTGGCCACATATTGAGAACGCAATTTCCACAGATAATTATTTTTTCACCTCAGTTTGACCCTTGAGCTGATGCAATTATGACCTATTGCTAGGACTATTGGTGGCAAAATACTCTCATATTTTGGAAGATTTCAGAGACAAAAATTTCAATACAAAGGTGCAAAATTTCCTAGGATCATCCAATTTTAGTTTCATCATACTGCTGACAAATTATGAATTATAGGAAATTTGGTTTAGATTTCAAGTAAATGATGTACCCCTAATTGGGAAGTTGGTAGGCCTCTCTCAATAGCACTAGGTAATCCTAATTGGGCAGTCCATATGCAAGTGCTATCATGCCAATTACAAGGATTGACATATGAATTTCGCCATAGGGCAGGAAATTAATTACAATTTATAATGTCTATTTGTCCATGGGATTCTTAGACGTTATTTACAGATTAATCCCCAGACGATTTCTTAAGCTAAATTTTTTATATTGCTCCCAATTAGTTGGGACCAAATGCCAGTTTGTTGCATGTATAATTTTGCCTGAATTTGTGAGGATATTTGGCCCAAATTTTTAATAGAAAATTGAATTTAATTGACATTGAGATAATCATCCTGAGCTGTATAAAAGTAATTGGCTTTAAGTTGAAAATTAAAGTAATTAGCTTGAGTTTTGTGAGGATAATTGGCCTGATCTGTTGGTTGTCAAAGGGTCTATTTTTAGATCAACCACCAGAATTTGACATTTACCCTCACTTGAATCAGACATAAGCCCTAAGATTTTTTATTATCCTTCATTGATCTTCAGCATTTGCTGTTTTTGGCCCAAATTTCTGAGAGAAGTAAGCCAAGTGCATAGCCTTAACTTCATCCCCAATTGTTGATGAATCTGGAGTTGGATCTTCTTCCCATCCTCAAGTGCAAACTAAAAGTATTATTTAGGTTATATATATATATTTATTATTTATTTGTTTATTTAGTTATTTATTATGTATTTTCTTTTATGCAATGCTCTTTATATTTTTCTTAATCAGCAGCTTATTGAACCCTCTTAAAAAAATTGCATAGACTCCGTTGTTTATATGGCCAGTCCTAATGTCCCTAATTGTGTATATGAACTGAGATGTCTTCTCAATTATTTCAAATGGCCCTACCCAGTTGCAATCTAACTTTTGCAATCAAGTTAATCCGTGGGTGTTGCAGAATAGAACTTCATCATTAACTTCAAATTTGGCTAATTTATAGCAATTTTTTAAGTCCTTTTGATGTTGGGCCTTTTTCATGGCAAAACTATTGTCAAAGGCTTGAGCTTGCAGTTTTGTTAAAGTATACACAAGCTTCTTGACATATTGAAGATAAGTGTTTTTGCTAGGATCTTCTAGGACCAAATATAGTAGCAATGGTAGGGCTGGATGTCTTCCTTATAATAACTGAAAAGGTGACATCCTGTTTGCCGAATGGTAGGAGATATTATAGGAAAATACTGCTAAACTCAAAAAAACACTCCATTTGGATGGTTTGGCCAAAGTTAATTTTTAAAAATGTTCATTGACGTTTCATTTGTGCACTCAACTGTACCATTAGTTTTTGGGTAATAGGAGCAGAAAGCACACCTTGTACTCCCATTAATTGGTTGAGCTTGGTAAGGACATTGGCGGTTAAATTTGTTTCATAATTAATAAGAATAACCTAGGAATTCAGGTTGTGGAGGATCTTTTCAAGGACGTGCTTGGCTGTAGCTTCTGCTCCTGCTTCCCAAATAGCCTTGGCTTTGACCCATTTGGTAATGTAGTTGATAGCTACAATAATGTACTTGGCCTTCATATTACTTGTTGGAAGTGGACCAACAATGTTGATAGATACAGTGTGCCAGGAAAACTTGGGCTGAAAAAACTGCTAAGATGTGATATTTTGGAACATTTTTTCAACTTGACACTCCGCACAGCATTCTAACGTTTCTTGGATGTCAAAATGCATTGAACCTCAATAGTAAAATTAATTCAGATGCTCTTTCATTTTTTTTGAATCCACCATTCCCTATGGCCTTATAGGAAGCCAAAATTATGTCTGTTTGGGCCGATGGTCCTGAGAAAATATACTTCTTGCCCTCAACTATCTTGTAAAGTGTCCCATTTTTGACAGTTGTATTTTTTTAATCCAATAGTAGTTTATGGACGGATTTTGGCTCATCTTGGTACTATCAACTGATAATTTTCTTAAACAACTCATTGGTGGCCCAACTAAGTGTTTCAATGGTGGGTAGTCCAGAAAAGCAATCAGCGTTTTGATATTTTACCCCAGCTTGATGCTCAATTGTGTAGTCATAAGCTTGAAGCTTTAATGCCCACTGGGCTAATTGACCCTCAGGCTCTCTTAAGTTGTCCAGTCATCTTAGGGAAGAATTATCAGTAACAACTTTGAAATGAGTGCCATGCAGGTAGACCCAAAATTGCTTGCAAACGTATATGACAGCTAAGCATTCTTGTTCCATCACTGTGTAATTTCACTCATGAATATTTAAGGTCTGACTAGTAAAGGCAACTAGATGCTCTTCACTGTAAACCCAATTTGAAATAATATGGCCCCCACTGTTGTTAGGGATGAGTCAGTTTGGACAACAAATTCATGATCAAAGTCTGGATATCAAAGAATAGGCATGACCAATTGTTAAGTTTTCAGCCAATGGTACAAGCTAAAATAACTTAACAGTGAAATTGAGGATATAAACTCGCTTTTCAAATGAAACTCCTGCTTGTAATTGGGAAGTAGATTCTCCAATAATCCTCGATAATAGCCAAGTAACTCTGGTATGCTCACCATTCTTAAGTCTACTGACACTAACAAATACAAGACCTTCTGTCTTTGTATAAAATCAGGAAATTATTCCTCTATAATTGGGACTACTTCTCTGGCAGGCAACTATATACTTCTCTTAGGGAAGAACAAACACACACAACTATCTAATACAAATGTAACAGTGACAGATATGATTATCTGACAGATGACAGATGGATAATAATTAATAAACTAAGCGACAGTAGTTATTAATGATCAATAAACTAGTAAATGATGATTAATTGATTATTTATTAATCAGCCAGGTGCCAGTATTATATACCTCTCAGGCATCTCCTGGCCAAATTCATCCATTAGATAAGTTCATTTATATTATGCCAATCCTCTGCTGGTCATGGCAATAATTATGAAAAATCCCCAAGTCAATTCAGCCCATGAATTGACTAAAAATAACAATTGTTTCAGCCTGATTGGAGGCAATTTTACTCTCATAATTGGGACAGCTTTAGTTAGGAACTCAACATCAAAATCTTCCCAATTAGAGCTATGTCATAACTTGACATCTAACAATGAATGAGGAATAAAAATACATAATCATAAAAGATAACGCACCCCAATTTGGGACGTCAGCAGGCCTCTCAATAGCACTAAGTATGCCCATAATCGGGATGACTTTGGGGATTGAACTCAACATCAAAATCTTCCAAATAAAGCTATATCATAACTTGACATCTAACAATAAATGGGGAATAAAAAATATATAATCATAAAAGATAACGCACCCCAATTTGGGATGTTGGCAGGCCTCTCAATAGCACTAAGTACGCCCATAATTGGAATGTCTATGTTTAAGTGCTTAATATCAACTTCATTAATTGAACCCAATTTTCACCTTAGTACATAAATCTTAATGTACTAATTTAGGAGGTGCAAATTAGTTAATGCCGTGGGACCACTTTGCACCCAAGTGTACCCATAATTGGCTATAATATAATAATATCATAGCTATTATTAGCTATGATAATCGGGCACCTCAGACACAATTAGAGCGGTTATGAGGTGAATCTGATTTATCAAATTATGAAGATTAATTGGGAGAATCAAAGGATCCATCAATGGAAGTAATCTATCAGCATTGATGGTTTTCTCAAAGGGTTTATTTATGAGTCAACCATCAAAATCTAACACCAATAGTGCCAATTAAGTTGATTAAATGCATTTTGGCAAGCTGGAGTCCAGTCAAATGGGACTATATACCTAAATGGACAGATAAGTGGCTTTCAAGTTGTGCAAAGTCGGAGATAAATTGGCAATAGTACCCAATCATACCTAAGAATACTTTAAAATCATTCTTGGATTCAGGCTTTTTCATTTTGGAGATGGCATATAATGTAAAAGGTTGGGGCCAAAGACCCACTTTATTAATTACAAATCTGAGATTTTCCAGCTGGTCTTTGAAAGGCTGGCACTTTTGGGCTTGATTTTTAAGTTTTCTTTATAGCCTTCTGAAAACCTCCTCTCGGTGCCCCAAGTGGTCATCAAAAGTGCGGCTGTAAATGTTGATATCATCAAGGTACAATAGTACACATGACAACTTCAAATCTCCAAGTATCGTGTCCATGGCCCTCTGGAAGGTATCCAGGGCATTGTAGGGCCCTTGAGGCATTCTTGTCAGCTGGAATAGGCCCTCTTGAGTTATAATTGCACATTTCTTGCGCTCCTCTTTGGGAAGATCTATTTGCAAATATCTGCTAATAAGGTCCATTGCTGAGAAGAACTTTGCGCCCCCTATCCTGTCCATGGCATCGTCAAATCAGGAACAAGGGTAGAAGTCCTTCTTTGTGATGTTGTTTAACTTCTGGTGATCAACGTCGGACATTTGCCTCTTAGCTACAATACAAGAATGTTGTGGGTCAAAATAGGCTGAGAAGGGGAAATGGTGGACATTTACTAGTCCACAATAATAATAATGATTTAAATAATATTGAGGAAATTAGCCAAAAGACCCTGGCCAATTATTGGAGGAACCCCACAAATTGGGGTAACACTAGTTTCAATACCTCTTGGGCAATTAACACTAATTTAAACAGTCAGATTACTCTGACTTCGCTGTGGACTCTGGGGCATCCATTGGATGGATCTCCCCCAACCCCTACTAGTCCCATTCAAGCACCTATGCGGGGACCACCCCCTTTTATAGGCGTGGCAAGGATCCCCAAGGTGTAATATTTTACAAAAGGGGATTGGCTAAAATATTAAGTTATTATCCCACAGGTACATCTTGCCCCAAAACAATTCCCCATTCATTATTCAGCCTAAGTGAAGCTAGTTTTTAAGCTTCAATAGGCTAACTTCACATATTTTCTATATTGGACTAGTCTAAGCTATTATGAACTTATTAATTAATTTTTTCAAAGATTGATACAGTTAAATACTGTATGATCTGAGATTGAGAGGGTCCATCTCCTATCTTATCCCCTGCAAAGCCTAATAAAAACTTAAAAAACCCTAACTTTATAAGGTTTTAAAGTTTAAGTATTTTTGTTACATCAGTGGTATAAATCCCTATTTCTGGATTTTGGTAATTCAAGCACCAAGAGAGCATCTCCTGAGGCCAAATCCAACAATCAATGACTACTCAGTTGCTTCCATCCTTTTTCTTCACTATTAAAATTGGTGCCACCCATGAAACTTTTAAAGGCACTAATGTGCTGGAATCAAGGAGTTCCTTAATCTCCTTAGATTAGCTTCTTCTGATGATTTTGAGCATCTAATTGAGACTTTTCTCTCTCGTTGCAAACACTTTTGCAACAAATTCAATTCAAGTCTAGGTAAAGCTTGATAATCTCATTGAGGAGATTAGTTGGCGCCCAATGTCAGGAAGCAGTTGGGTGTGTAAAGTTAAGGGCACAGGTGTTGGCCCTACATCAAACAAATTTTGTAAACGCCCTGATGAGTCCGGTGGAATAGATAAAATAAGTAATAAAAACCAGCAGTTACCATTTCCCTGGAAATTTTACCATGGCAAGCGCACTGCAACCAGTTCATCAATATGCCTCACTCCCAACCGCAATCGTCAGTGGAACATGGGGTGCATATTTTCCTGGATATTCAGCTAACAGCGCTTTGGGAGATGTTTTTGGAGATGTACACATATTTCCCAAATGTGGTGTACATAGCACCCCACTCCATGCCAAACGGTTGGCTGGATCTTGGATTTGAAAATAAGGCAGTGGTGGATGAAGACACAAAGGTGTGAGTAGTAGTGGACCTCCCAGACAGCCAATGGGTAGTCAAAATGAAGCGCACCCACTGGACTAAATCAAATCAAATTTTTGTGACTTTCGACTTCCTACCTACAATGGTCAAGTGCACCGTTCTAGAGCACCACCTGAAGGCTGGGCTCTCTATATATAGAGAAATATAATTCTTCAAAATGCAGCACTTTACGCTGATGCCAATCCTATGCATGAGCAAAGTGATTGATGTTCTCACCCCATCTGCGGGGATAGTGGAGAATTTGACCCAAATACCACACACCGCTTATGTCAAAATCAATGGGCAAATCACCCATCCATTCAGGGTCACCATGATAGCGCGCCTCCCATATGCACTTTCTGTCGCGCTATTGGCCACAAGGCCCATACCTGTCCCTCCAAGGAGGGCATTACTCAAAACAAAATTCTCTTGGAGGCAATGTGTGGAATAGATGCCCATTATGAACTGGCACTAGACACTAATAAAGCCTTCCCATAGGAAGCGCAATGCTGCTACATTCTAGTAAAGCCAGTGTCCCCATAAGAGCGGAAGAAGGCCAAACAAGCCCGCAAGGCAGTGGCCAAGGAAGCGGCCAATACCACATCTGCAATCCTGCCAGCTCAGCTCCAGAAGACATTGAGACTTTTGTGGGAAAAGGAGCCCGCGTGTCTCTCAACCAAAAATATTGGTGCGCCCAAGCCAATTGGGCCGCCCAAGCTGAAGACCCAATGGGCAAATCAGTTTCACCTGAAGAATGCTCCCAAGCATCAGTTGGGACCAAGTCGCTCACTGACAATCCTGCCAAAATTCCACCTCCAAGCTTGGGTGCACTGAAAATGCACACACCGCAAAAAACTTGTCCTACAGTGGGAAAAAAGCAGAAGGCAAAAGCCAAAGCAAACCCCACTGCTAAAGCTTCCCACTCCAACACATACTCCATAGCACAAAATACTCATGCTGCAATGCAGCGACATGCTGAAAAAGAGAAGTATGAAGGGCATGGGGGCCCTTCCCCTCACACCTAAGGTGCGATGGGGGGAGCATTTACTTTAGATGTTGAACATTGCTGAACTCAAGGCCTCACCATCCCGGGCTAGGAAACTGAGTTTTTTGAAAATAAATTACATGTGGACATCCTGGTCATTCAGAAAACCCAATTTCCGCATGGTACTGAGGAATCATGGAAATCCATGCTCTCCCCTCCCTCTTCTTTTGGTTTATGCACTGTGGGGTGCTAGTTTGTGTAAAACTTAGTATTAAATTTATTTCATCAAAGACATACCTAAATGGCCGCATCCTTTTTGTCACCTTTTTGTGGGATGACAAAGTGCATGCTGTCATTAACATTTATGCCCCTACCTGTGCGTGAGAACGTCAGTTATTTTCTCAGCAGTCAATTCCCTTCTGATACCCCCAACCCATTCATTGTTGGTGACATGAACTGCTGGATGAACCCCTCCACAGACCGCTGGCCCTCATGGCCTACACCCCCACAGGGGCACGTTGAACTTTGCATTCTCAAAGCCACCCTAGGGTTGTTCAATACTTTGCCGCGCCATGCTCCACTACTCACTAACATGTCGCGCCCCCATACACAATGGCCAGTTAAGGTCCATGACCCGCATCAACCTTATTCTTGTGCTGTTGAAATTTCAAACCCAAATTTCCCACTTCACCATGACAAAAACCAATTTCTCCAACCACAGGATGGTATTGATTTCCTTCTGTTTATCCAATCCAGCAGCCCAGGTGCTAAAATGGTGCAAACTTCACCCAGCCAAAATTGTGTCGCCAAGATTTTCCTTGTGGAGGAATCTGTGACCTCAGCTCTGGAGTTTGTTACACCATTATGTTCAGATCCAATTTCCACCTGGTTAACATTTTAAGGCAAACACAATCTGCCAGACTCGCCACCTCTCCTCCCACCACTCACAGGCTGCCTCAGCAGTCATTTTGCGCACACTGGCAGAGTTGGACCACCTGGAGTCTAACGTCCCCACTGCAGGCTACAGCCCAGCTTGGGGTCACAAGTAGGCAGAAGTTTCTGACCGCCTTAATGCACTGGAGAGACAATATAAGTATCAGGTTTGTGTTCAGTACAAAGCAAAGCATATTACAGATGTCGATATGTGGTCCACTTACTTTTCTCAAAAATTCTTTGCACTGCGCCAGAGCTTGGCCTGCACACAGGTGCGAAGGCCAGACCACTCTGTCATGGATACACTGACCAAAGTAATGATCAAAATAAAAAATTATTACTCCAAATTGTATCAATCCGATCCAATTCTGCCAGCTGAAATGGAAACTTTTCTCAAAAGTGCACATATCAGCACCATTTCCCAATTCCCAAAGTTGATAATTTGTTTACTCGGGACAAACTCTGGTCACGTCATTCATGGTGCACCATATAGAAAATGAACAGGCCCAGACGGCATCCCTTATGAGTTCTATAAGAAGTATTTCAAAGATTTTTCCTCCTTGCTGCTTGCCTCTCTTGACCAATGCCTTATAAAAACGCGCCTCCTGCCTGGAGAGCATGAGGCCTTCACAATTACATTGTACAAGAAAGGGGATAATCTGGACTTGGCCAACTGGCGCCCCATTTCTCTCACTAACACAGACAAAAAATACTTTTACTAAAATCATGGCTAACCGTCTAGGGGTTGCTGCCTCTGCTCTCATTTCCCCTTAACAGTTCGGTTTCATCCCCAAAAGGTTGATTTGGGGCAATATACACACCTTAGCCAACGTATGTCCATCCATGGCTTCTGGAGCACTTGTGTTTTTAGACCAGCAGAATGCCTATGATAGATTCAACATGGAATACCTCAGAGCCTGCCTCCACAAGTTCCTCCTCCCCTTCCACTTCATTAACTGGGTGATGTTGCTTATGGAGTCTGCCACAATGGATGTGCGTGGCCCTGGCTTCCTCACGGATGTAGTCCGCCCTCAAAGAGGACTACGCCAATGTGACCTTCTTAGCCCACTCTTGTATAACTTCAGCCTTGACCCAGATCTTCAAAATGTGAATGCCCGCCTAACCAGGGTCCATGTTCAAGGCCAAGCCCCTGTCAAGATGTTGGCATTTGCTAATGATTGTGTGGTTGGGGTGTCTAACAATCATGATGCATGCGCGCTTGAAGATACTATCCAGGTTTACTCCAGGGTAAGTAATGCAGCACTCAACGCCTCCAAAGCTGAATTTTCCTCCTTGGTCGGTATCAAGCCTGATGGGCCCCAGCGCCTCGTTTACTATCTGCCTCATCAACTAGCACAAGGGATTGCTTGTCCTGCCCACCCCACACCGCCCCGCTTATGCTCCACTTTGTGCTAAGCCCCACAGTGGGCCCTGTCCGCCATTTGGGGGTGTGGCTGGAGGCGAGAGTACGCCTCAATGGTGATGGAAAAAATATCCTGGACAACGTTAGAAAACGCAGAGCTTCCCTCAGAGCCCGCCAAACCTCCCTTACAGGAAGGGTTGTGCTAACTAACTCTATGCTCCTTTCTAAAGTTTGGTTTGGGGCTCATGCCATCACTTTTTCCCCTTATTTCTTCAAGTCATTATACGCCATTCTGCAAGAGTGGCTTTGGTTAGGCCGCCCAACGCCAGTGCACCTGGATGTCATGTTTGGCCCTCGCCATAGTGGTGGTATGGGTCTTCTCAACTTTGAGGTCCATGCTGCCAAAATCCTTAGCACCTGGATTGCTGCCATTACTAACCTTACAATCTCAGCCCAGCACTGGTCCCGCATAGCCCGCTCCAACTTCTCCCGCGCTCTGGGCCTCACCAATCCTTCCCATCCCACTCTCTGTTAAAGTACCTTGCCACATATCCTTCTTCTGTGGGACCACATGGGATGTCGCCCCACTTCAAAAGGATCTTCCTCTCCATGCGGAGCTCTGAGTGGAGAATTTGCATCTGTGGGCACACCGCCCAGAGGGGGCGTCCCTCTCCTCAGTTCACCCAGGAGGTACAAGGACTTCCCATTCTGAATGGAGTGATACCCGTGCGACCCCTACCGTGGCCAGGGTGGACTACCTAGACTTGATGGACATCCCCTATCCCTTGATACCCAGAAAGCCATTTGGAAGTATGCCCACCACCCTCTTCTGCAGCCGCATATTCACTACCATGTGTGGCGCTGCTTAAGATGGTTATCATAATGCTAAACGCTCTAACGCTTTGCACTCATCTTGTGTCATGTGTGGCCAGTATGGAACGCTGGTTCACTGCCTGGAAAAGTGCCCTTTATCTAAAGTGATATGGCGTTAGGTGCAACGTCTGTTTCTCCTGGATCAGGCACAGCCCTTCAGCCTGTCTAAGGACATGTTTTCATTATCCGTGGCTTCCCCTCTTCCACCCTCCCTCCATGTCTTAGTAGTCGCAATTGCTATGTGGACTATACATATGATTGTCTTAGATGCTATCTCAGGCTCCACTCCCACCCTCCAGGAAGCTCTACTCCGGTTCCAGTTGCACCTTGTAGACCACTTTCAAGCGTAAATGTCTGGTTACCTCCCAACACGTCGCCACCAGTTGGTCTCATCCTGATTCCCAGTTTAAATCATAGTTTCAGACCTTTTCCTACATAAATGCTCATTAGTGGCGCAAGCCCTTGCACATGTTATCCCCCTCCCTTCTCTTGGCGTTCCCGCTGGCAACAGGAGACAGCGTTTTCTTCTCTGGGGTGCCCTCCTCTCGCTGAAGTTTTAGTTTTTGTTTTTAGTGTCTTATCAGAAGTGTCCATCTCCTGGTTGGCCTTCCCCAGTTAAAATTTGTTAAAAATTTTAGCATCTGATTGGGTGTAATCAAATTGGTTTATTCTCTAGTGTCAATATTGTGGATGATATCCTTAGCAAATCCCAAGTCAAAATCATCTTGTGTGATTATTTACTGACATTTAGAAAATAAATCCTTAGCTTGGCCTTTCTTAGAGTTGGTCAGGTTGCTTAAATCGGCCATAGGGACAACATTATTAATGATAAGTAAGTCCTTACTGGGAAGCCCTAATATGACAAAAGTTCCAAACTCATGGAATGAGTGATATTCTGTGATAGGTAACAGATGCAGAAAAGCGATTGTTTGATGTTGCTTGAAGATGGGCGATTTTGCAAGTTTGCACACAATTTGTGTATTTCTCCATGGCCAGGAATGATAATACCAGGGGCAATTTATTTGGTTTATATTGAGATTTAAACCATGTTTGATATATTTTACCATAAAGTCCTTTAAGGATATTAATTGTCAGTCCAGTTGGGACAATTACTTGATCTCTTGATGGTATAGTAATGTGCTGATTTGACTGAAGTGAAATGCATTTTGACTTATTGATCTGGGTTGGTAGTGCTTTTATCTTTGACTGCGCTTTGACATACTCAAACTGGATTACTCCGTCTTTGTAGGCTAGATTTATGAATAGTCTGGGTTTCTTTTTCTTAACTGCCCCATCCTTTTATAGTAAATTGGGATAGCTGGGTCAAGAATGGTGAGAGTATCATCCTTATGATTGGTAACAACTCCATACCTCTTTAAGAAATTGGTCCTAATTAGAATATTGTAGTTCATATTTGGCAACATTATGGCAGGTGCTGTTACTACATTTAATCTGAATCTGAGAGGTAGGTACAGTATGCGCCCAGCAATTTAGTGGTATGCGCTCCAGATGTACCATAAGCCTGACAGTGGACAACATTAGGCGCAATTTTCAACTTTTTAACCAACTTTGTGCTGACTATATTGATAGGAGCACCACTATTGATAATAGCCTGAACTCATACCTTGTTTACTGCTATATCCACATAAGTACATTTGGGGTAGTTTTGAGAGGTATTTATTGTGTGTTTACTGTGACTGCTGACCAATTCCAGGTGTGACTTTAGACTTGAGAAAATATCTGAGAAGTTATCTACTAAGGTCTTCATGGGAATGGCTACTTGTACATTGTTAAGCGAAGGTAGGTCAGTTGAAAATCCAGATTGGAGGTCCAAACCCTGATCAATAATCTGTTTTTGCATAAGGGTTTGACAGCTCTTCTTGGGCTTCTTTGGTATTTTAGAGGTTTAGTTGCTTTTTCTTTGGCCCAGGTAGTGACCATCAGAGCATCATCAGCCACAATATGGTGGAGTTTATCTTTGGCAACTCTTTGGCCTAAAGAGCTCGCCAGGTTCAGGTGGAATGGTTTGGTGAACATTGGTGGACTTAGAGCATTCCGCCTCTACTCCACCTGCTCTTTTACCGCCTTGCTGTTACTGTTGATTTCTAGAGCAACGTTGACCCAGGGCTTTTTGTCAGACTGTCTATATCATAGGTTAGTAAAATGTCTTTTTTAACCGCAGTTGTGGAATGTAATTGGCACTGTTTGCTGTTTTTGCTCAAATTTTTGGTTCATAGCTTGAGAATTTTTCCTATGGTCAGAAATACTGTTACTTTTTAGCCTGAAGATCGTAATTTTTGCTTATCCTTGGGCCAATTGGGGGTATTAAAACTGTGGGAACAGCTTCTTAAGTAATTGGTAAGCTCTTGGGTTTCCATTTTTCATTGAATGCAAGTATCATGTTATAGTTCAATTCAAGGTAGGGCATGACTGTGTGTTCCATTGCAATCTTAGCGTCAAATTTATCTATTGCGTTGCACCCAAGCAAGACTTTTCCTTATGAAAAAACTGTCTGCAAAGTCCTTAATAGTCTCACTTTTCTTTAATTCAATATTAAGAAGCTCTCGTTTTTGGGCCTCTAATTTTCCAGGCCTCTAAATTGTTTTGTCACTGCAATTCTGGCATCCATATAGTACCAATCGTCACCCAAATAAGGCATAACAAGGTCACAACTATGGGCATTGAGTGAGTTGATTATTACTGATCCTTTTGCATAGTCTGATGCTCCTTTCATTGCTTTTTCAAATATCTTATGAAAAGAGTGAACGTTCCCATCCCTATCAAACTTTGGCAAGTTCAATGGTTTAAAGTCATCTCACCCTGTTTTGGGCATAGAGGTTGTACTTCTAGTACTTTAACCTCTTGGTGTATCATCATTTTGAATCACCTTTGTCAGGATTTTAACCTTTTTAAAATTTAAGCCTTATCCTGGGGTAAACCTCAACACTTCCTTAAGGCCAAGTTTTGGGGTAAAAGGCTAAAAGTCTAATAGGTTTGATAAAACTTCACCAAAGGGTCTAGAACCTCATAAGATGATGTTCTATCCAATTTGGGATGGATCATTATTATCTGAATTTATCAGGTGCTTTGTATCAACCTTGATATATATTCATTTATTTAGTATTATGATTGAATTGATATCTTCTTATTAGATATCAGGTTATTAAAATTTATTTTATGTTAATTATCTTGGCCCTATAAAAGACGCCCCAAAAATTCCAATAAAGGCATTAAATTGCTGGCAACCTATAATATATATATATATAATTTATAATATTGGAGATCCATTGATGGCTTTTGTGAACCCTGAAGTGGCCAAACCATGTCCATTGAACCTCAACGTTATGCTACGAGTCTATACCATTTGTTAAGGATCCCATGTATGGACACTTACTATAATCTTATTTCCCTACTTGGATTTACCTGAATTGAGGCCAACCCATCATTCAAACTAATATATTTATATGGCATATAAGGGAATTGGATTTCTCCAAATCCCATCCTAATATATTTGAACCCCTCCACACTATCTAGCTTCAAGACTTAACTGCCACACATGGAGTGTAATTCCAAACTACAAGAGTGGTGCTCACTACTGGGGCATCTCTTAGCTGTAATCAAGTGAAAACGTCTATTGCATCATGGAGGATAATTTAAATAAGTCTTTTTCCAAATTCTAGTGAGGACCAGAACTGATTATCAATTAATAATGGATCAACTTAATTTTATTTATGATTTTTTCCAAATGAACCAAAATGGTATGGGTGATCCTGCCCCGGTGCCAATATTTACCCAAAAATGAAACTTGGGATGCCCTGTGCGATAACACAGAATATTTTATTATTTTTTTTATATACTGATTTAATTGATAATATCTGGAGATTTATCATCACTATTAATTTACTGGTCTCTCATTGTGAAACATCATGAAGGATGTCTTAAGGAAAATCAACTCCCAATGACTTTTTACCTTTCTTGATCTTTCTGAAACTCATTCTTGCCTGTGTTGGATGAATAAATTGTGAGTGTTGTCATTTCAGCACTCAGGTGGTTGCTATTTTGGATGCAGACCCCGCGCCAAGGAGTTAGCCTGCACTACCCCCATTTTGGTAATCTTTTGGTGCTGTTAAGTGCATGATTCATGAAAAGCTGTTCTACCTGTTGATCAAAGGGCAGCATCAATTCAGAAGGACCTGTTTACTCTGAAGGCGAGTAAATCTAATCCAATCAACAGTGTTGACTGGCTTCTTAGTTCTTTGCAATTTTGATGAGAAACGCCAACCTCTTTAGGAATTGAGCCCCTTGACACTGGTTGAAGAGGTTTTCCCCTAGGACAAGGATTGAGGGGGCTCTGTAAGGATTTTATCACTTTAAGGTTAAGCCTTATCCTGGGGTAAACCTCAACACTTTTTACTTAAGGCCAAGTCTTGGGGTATTAGTCTAAAAGTCTAATAGGTTTGATAAAACTTCACCAAAGGTCTAGAACCTCATAAGATGATGTTCTATCCGGTTTGGGATGAAATCATTCTTATCTGAATTTATCAGGTGCTTTGTATCAACCTTGATATATATTCATTTATCTAGTATTATGATTGAATTGATATTTTTTATTAAATATCAGGTTATAAAAGATTATTTTATATTAATTATCTTGGCCATATAAAAGACGCCCCAAATATTCTAATAAAGACATTGGATTGCTAGCAACCTATAATCTTACATATATTTAATTTATAGTATTTGAGAGCAATGGATGGGACTTTGTGAACCCTGAAGTGGCCAAACCATGTCCACTGGGCCTCGACGTTATGGTAAAATTCTAGACCATCCGTTGAGAATCTCATGTATGGACACTTACTATAATCTTATTCCCCTAATTGATTTTCCTGAATTGAGGCCAACCCATCATTAAAACCAATATATATATGATATATAAGGGAATTGGATTGCTCCAAATCCCATCCTAATATATTTGAACCCCTTCACACTATCCAGCTTTGAGACTTAACTGCCACTTATGGAGTGTAATTCAAAAGATTGAGAACCTTCTTTCCCATTGGGGATTATCTGGAGTCAGTAGTGATGCTAAAACTCTAGGCATAGTATGGATGTATAAAATATCAAATTATGCATCAGTGTCAATTTCTGATGATTCATTTTCATGATATTGCTCCGAACTACTTGATTCTGATGCTTGAATTTGGCTCTTGGTTGTTTTTCTAATTTGTTTTTTTCTAAATGTACAGAGCTTTTTCCCATTCCTCTATTGTCAAGGCTGGGTGAGCACTGGCAGCTTTTCTTTTTGAGGGATTTGAATTCTTTTTTAAGGTTGTCATATTACTTGTGAATAAGTTTAATTGGACGTTATGCTTTTGATATCATTGTCCATACTGTTTACTTGAAAACTTGCAGTTGATAATTGCATTCTTAGTTCCCAATTCTTCCATGTAACTTCAGTATTTCTGGTTTGCAATCTTGACACAACATTCCAAAGTTTTAAAAACTCCTCTTTGATCTGGACATCCTCCTCAACCCTATTTGGGACAGCTGGTAATGCTTCAAGGTCTTCAATGTTTTTGTTCATAGTATCCAGCTCAGTCTGAACATAAATTTAGAAGTCATTGTTCTTTTAATTTAAGTCCAGGTGTTTTCTTTAGCCCAAAGTGGCATGTATGGTAAGTCATCCTGTCTGAGATAATAGGAAATTAGAATGAAATTTTCAGTTTTTGACAGTGGGTATTCATGTTTTGTAACTATTCATGCAATAGCCCATGGTGAGCAAGAACTTCTGTGGCTATCTTTGGGACTTCTTTATTTAGGAGCTCCTCAGGTGCATTTAGTCTTCCATGAGCTTCATTGGCAAGTCCCATATTATCCACAATTGCTTTTAGGACTTCAGTAAAACTTTGAGTTTAATTTGTCCAGTAGAAAATTTTGGGAAGATTGTTCCTCCCCCTGTACATGGTAGATACCCATGAGTTCCATATTTTGTCTAGCAAGGATTCGCTGGGTATGCTTGATTGAGGGTTGGCAAAGTTTACAAGGAATTCATTAGTTGCTTGACTGTCTGTGAGACGTTTGGCAAGAGATGCTATGGTTGCATCACAGTACTTTATGTATATCTCCACCTTGAGCGCCTGATCCTTAAGGTAGTAGAACAGGCTGAAGGAGGGATCGATTTGTGGAGTACTAATCCTAAAACCCTGATATAAATTTCCAGCATTGCTTTTACGCTTTCAGATGTAACATCAATTGAGCTTTTTGTATCTACATGGGTAAATAACTGTGATAAGATCCAGAGAGTAAGAGGCACCCACATCAGAGCCTTAACGGCTGGTATTAAAATACTCAGATATTTCCTTGTCACTAGTTTCCATCTTGTTGTCACTTTCTTGTCTGGCCAAATCTGCCAGGAACTGGTCGTGTGGGTCCATTTCAGAGAGTGACACTGATTTTGAGCGAGCAACAGTTGTTAAACTTTAAGGATCACTCACTTGATAAATTATAACCTGCACATCTAATTGGATTGAAGTGCAGCTGAAAGATCCTCAAATTAGCCTGTCTTACATATTTTGACCATTTGGAAGCTCACTAGGCGTATTCAAATTAATCTGACTCTTCTGGTTGATCTTGGGCTCAATTTTTCCTCTGTATTTGAGAACTTCTACTAAGGCAGGCAAAGCTACATGCTTTGGATTCTGAAGTTCCATCTTATCAACACTTTTCAAAAGAGACTTCTGATGAAAAACCAGATAAAGAGATTAAATAAGATATATCTTTATTTCAAGAGAAATTATTTGTTGATCATTTATTAGGCTAGGCGCTAGTATTTATACCTCTAGGGCATCTCCTGGACACATATTTAGAACGCAATTCCATAAATGATTATTTTTCACCTCAGTTTGGCCCTTGAACTGATACAATTATGACCTATTGCTAGGATTAATGGTGGCAAAATACTATCATATTTGAGAAGATTTCAGGGACAAAAATCGCACTATGAACTTGCAAAATTGTTTAGAATTGTCCCAATTTGAGTTTTATCTTACTGCTGACAAAATATAAATTCTGGGAAATGTAGCATTGATTTCAGGTAAATGATGTACCCTTAATTGAAATGTTGGTAGGCCTCTCTTGATAGCACTAGGTACTCCCATTTGGGCGGTCCATGTACAAGTGCTATCATGCCAATTATGAGGATTGACATACAAATCTTTGGCATAGGGTGGGTAATTGATTACAATTTAATGATGTTCATTTGTCCATGGAATTTTTAGACGTTATTTTCTGGATCAATTCCCAGACAATCTCTTAAGTTTAATAGTTGATTTTGGTCCCAGTTAGTCAGGACCAGAAGCCAAGTTTGTTGCATGTATAATTTTGCCTGAATTTGTGAGATATTTGGCCTGAGAGTTTAATAGAATAATTGAAATTAATTGACGTTGGGATAATGGCCTGAGCTGTATAATAATAATTGGCTCTCAGTTGAGCATTAGACTAATTAGCTTGAGTTTTGTGAGGATAATTGGCCTGATCTGTTGGTTGTTAAAGGAGTTTTTTGGGTCAACCACCAGAATTTGACACTAACCCAGAGTTCTGGGTAGTTCTTATCAATATTATCAGCATTCATATGACACGCTGAAGTTCTTGTGCATTGATAGAGGTTTTGGTGCTAAGAGCTGCATGCTGTACTGAACCAACAACCAAATTCAGCTATGAGTACTAGCTATGTTTGGCCATAATGAGGACTATAAGAGGCCCAAAGTACTGCAGAGTATCACCGCATCATCAGAAAGTGAATAAGCACATAAAGAAACTCTTCCAGGATATCCCTCTCTATAGAGATCTATCAGGGAAGATTTAGGATCCTTTAGATTAAATACATGATCAAAAGTTTCACCTTGAGGACCCAAGGAGCAGCGTGATAAAAGATTATAACCTGTAGATCTTACAGTGATTTCTTCAGCCTGAGTAACCTCTTCCTCAATCATGGTATCTGGTCAATCAGAATTGACCACAGTTGGCACAGAGATAAACTGGCTTAACTCAGGTTCCTTCATGGACCTAACGCAATCTGTAGCCTTATTGTTTGATGTAAAAGGAAAATTTGGTGACGCTTCTCAGTGTTGAGATTTTTTACATACTTGAAATAAGCTTAGATTAAACTATTTACATGCATTGAGGAAAAAAGGGAAATAAGGGTTTATATTCCAGTCATGTGGGGAAAGGTTAGATTTTGATGGTTGACTCAAATAGTAAACCCTTTGAGAAAACCATTGATGCTGATAGATTATTCCCATTGATGGATCCCTTTATCCTTCATGATTTATCAGTATAATCTTATATAATAGTTCATCTCAAAACTGCCTAATTAGTTTGCCTTCTAGCCAATTACTGATGCTTTATTAGCTATAATATAATTTTCATGCCTATTTATGAGGGCGTTTGGGTGCAAAGTGGTCTCACAGCTCTAACTTATTTACACCTTCTAAATAAGTGTATTTTTTTATGAACTGAGGTAAAATTGTGGTGTTGATTAATGAAATTGACTATTAATGCACTTGAAAATGGATATCCCAAATAGGGCGTATCAGGTGCTATGAGAGGCCTGCTGACGTCCTGATTAGGAATCCATTATAAATTGCTTTATTTATCTTTTTCCATCCTTTTTTATTTGTCAATATATGATGAAGCTTTAAAAGGGTGGTTTTTGATACAATTCTGCAATTAAATGTCTTTATTGCACCCAAAATCCTCACAATTATGTAAGTAAAATTGCCTATAATTGGGCTGATACAATTGCTATTTAGTCAATTCATGGACCAAATTAACTTGTGGTAAACTATTCATAGTTGTTGTCATGACTAGCAGAGAACTGACATGGTATGAATGAACTTATCCAATAGATGAGCATGGTTAGAATATTCCTAAGAGGTATATAATATCAGCGTCTGCCCAAATATTTGTATCATTAATCATCTAATCATTAGTTATTGATCATTTTTTATCATTTTATTTTTTATCATTTTTTCTGTCTGTTATTAACTGTCTGTATTAGATAAGTAGTTTATGTGCCTATACTTCTTGAAGAGAAGTACTCAGCTGATTTGCCTGCTGGATAAGTAGTCCCAACTATTAAAGAAGAATTTTTAAATTGTTACAAAGAAGAAAATCTTGTATTTTTATATAGCCAGTAGACTTAAAAATGATGAGCGTACCAGAGCTACTTGGCCTTTTTTAAGGAATATTAGAGTATCTACTTCAGGGGAGGATACCCCAGTGGTAGAATAGGGATCTCTACCACTGCCTCCCCAAGTTCAATCCTGGTAGTGAACTTTGGGTAGGGGACAATTATGACTGTGTTGGTTTTGCACACCAATGCCCCAAATGAGATAGCAAATAGCAAAGGCGGTCCATGGAGTTCCTGGCCTATCATATGCCGCACATGGATTTTTATGGGTTTTATTCTCCTTTCCCACTTTCTTCACTTCCCCTCATTGGGCGTTATGGTCCCCAGGTTGGCCCACCTCAAATAAAAAATAGAGTATCTACTTCCTGATTATGAACAGGATCTTTCATTAAAAGAGAGTCTATATCCTCATTTTTCCTTGTTAAATAATTATACTTGTACAACAGGCCAAAACTTAACAAACCTCAAAAGATTGTGCTTCATAAAGTACTTTTGATTATAATGAACATCTAAGTGAGTGTAATAATTTAGAGGTATAACATCCTAAAAAAGACAATACCCATCAACGCTTATGTGCATTAGCTTGTGATTGTACTGAGTGAATGAACTATAAACACCATAAATTATACTTTAAGCAATAGGCCTTCTCTAGACAGCTTCCTTAAAATCTTTATGATTGCATCTTATCACAGTAACTACTCCTAAACTTCAGTATATAAAGAAGTGTGACCCAGAAGAGTTTGAAGAGTACATTAAAGCTTTTGACATACCCTTTTAAAAATTTAATTTATACATAAATTGATGGAACCATGACCAATTTATATAAAAACATAGATACCTTACCTATAAATGTTTTACTTTAGTGTTCATGTCTACTTTTGTAAAACTACCTTTCATTCCAAGGGAAATTTACTAATTACAAAAAACTTACTCAGCAATGTTTGCTATCATAATAAATTATAAATACTTTTTAAAAACAAAACAAATAGTTATTAATGAATCATTTAGTCATTGATTAAAGATTTTTGTGCTACATAAGATTAATTTCCAGCCTTATATACTTTTATATTTGGAAAATAAGATCATGCTACTTTCAGGAGATTTAAAGTTTAAACTAACTACTCTGTCAGAAATTTAGGCTTCAATTGATACTTTTAGGTAATTTCAAAACTTCTAGTTTATGTGGCAACTCACCTAGGCTAATATATTTGTTTTGAATTTTGTTTTCCTCACTAGCAAAATAGATATAAGTAAACTTTTCTCTATCGTTGCAAACACTTTTGCAACAAATTCAATTCAAGTCTATGTAAAGTTTGATAATCTCATTGAGGAGATTAGTTGGCGCCCAATGTCAGGGAGCAGTTGAGCAAGTAAAGTTAAGGGCACAGGTGTTAGCCCACATCAACCAAATTTTTTAAATGCCCCAGCGAGTCCAGAGAATAGATAAAAAAATAATAAAACTGGCAGTTACCATTTCCCCAGAAATTTTGGCTCAGCAAGCACATTGCAACCAGTTCATCAATATGCCTCACTCCCAACTGCAATCGTCAGTGGAACATGGGGTGCATATTTTCCTGGATATTCAGCTAACAGCGCTTTGGGAGATGTTTTTGGAGATGTACACACACATTTCCTGAATGTGGTGTATGTCACACCCCACTCCATGCCACACACTTGGCCAGATCTTGGCTTTGAAAATAAGGAAGCAGCGGATGAAGCCACAAATGTGCGCATATTAGTAGACCTCCCAGATGGTCAATGGGTAGTCAAATGAAGTGCACCCGCTGGACTAAATCAAACTAAATTTTTATGACTTTCAACTTTCTGCCCACAATGGTCAAGCGCACTGTGCTCAAGCACCACCTGAAGGCTGGGCTCACCATATATGGCGAAGTACAATCCTTTAAAATGCAGCACTTTACACTAATGCCAAAACTGTGCACATGCAAAGTGATTGCTGTCCTAACCCCATCTGTGGGGATAGCAGAGGATTTGTCCCAAATCCCTCATACCGCTTATGTCAAAATCAACGGGCAAGACACCCATCCATTCAGGGTCACTGTGGATAGTGCACCTCCCATCTGCACATTCTGTCGCACTTTTTGGCCACAAGTCCCACACCTGCCCTATCAAGGAGGGCATTACTCATCAAGAAATTGTCTCAGATTCAATGGGCGGTGCAGAAGCCCACTATAAACTGGCACCAGACACTGATGCAGCCTTCCCATGGGGAGTGCAAGGCTGTTACATTTTAGTAAAACCAGTGTCCCCACAAGAGTGGAAGAAGGCCAAGCAGGCCTGCAAGGCAGCGGCCAAGGAGGCAGCCAAGACTGCATCTGCAATCCCGCCAGCCCAGCTCCAGGAGGACATTGAGACTTTTGTGGCAGAAGCATATTGCAAATCCCTCAACCAATCAGATTGGGACGCCCAAGCCAATTGGGCCACCCAAGCTGAACACCCAATGGGAAAATCAGTTTCACCTGACCAATGCGCCCAAGCACCAATTGGGACTGAGTCACTCACCAAAAATCCTGCTGAAATTCCACATCTAAGAGATGGTGCACCACAAATGCACACACCGCAAAAAACTCATCCCCCAGCAGGGAAAAAAGCGAAGGCAAAAGCCAACACAAACCCCACTGCTAAAGCTAACTGTTCCAACATATAAACTGTAGCATTGAATACCCGCAGTATCAAGCAGCGCCATGATGAAAAAGAGAAGGCTGAAGGGCTTGGGTGCCCTTCCCCTTGCACCTAAGGTGCGATGGGGAGAGCCTTTACTTTAGGGACGTTGAACATCGCTGGACTCAAGGCCTTACCATCCCAGGCTAGAAAACTGAGTTTTTTACAAAATAATTTACCCGTGAACATCCTGGCCATTCAGGAAACCCACTGTCCGCGTGGTACTGAGGAATCATGGAAAACAATGCTCCTCCCTTCCCTCTCCTTTTGGTCTGAGCACTGTGGGGTGCTAGTTCTAGTGAACAGTAATTTTAAATTTATTTCATCACATTTATATCTCAACAGCCACATCCTAGTTTTTACCTTTTTGTGGGATGACAAAGTGCAAGCTGTCGTTAACAATAATGCCCCAACTTGTGCATATGAATATCAGGAATTTTTCTCAGCAGTCAATTCCCTTTTGCTTCCCTCTGACCTGTTTGTTGTTGGAGACATGAACTGCTGGATAAACCCATCCACTGACCGCTGGACCTCATCGCCTACACCCCCACAGGGGCACATTGAACTTCAAGTTCTCAAAGCCACCCTAGTGTTGATTGATACTCTGCTGCGCTATGCTCCACTACTCACTAACATGTCGCGCCCCCATACACAATGGCCAGTTGAGGTCCATGACTTGCATCGACCTTATCCTCATGCCATTGAAATTTCAAACCCAAATTTCCCACTTCACCATGACAAAAATCAATTTCTCTGACCACAGGATGGTATCAATTTCCTTCCGTTTATCCAACCCAGCAGCCCAAGCGCCAAAATGGTGCAAACTTCACTCAGATGAAATTGTGTCGCTAAGATTTTCCTCATGAGTGGAATCTGTGACCTCAGCTCCATAGTTTGTCACACCATTATGTGCAGATCCAGTCTCCACCTGGTCAACCTTAAAGGTGAGCACAATCCGCCAGGCTCACCACCTCTCCTCCCACCGCTCATGGGCCGCCTCAGTGGTCATTTTGTGCACACTGGCAGATTTGGACCACCTGAAGTCCAACGTCCCCGCTGTGGGTTACAGCCTAGCCTGGGGTCACAAATGGGTGGAAGTGTCCGCCCACCTCAATGCACTGGTGAGACAGCACAAACATCAGGTTTGTGTTCAGTATAAAGCTAAGCATATTACAGCGGGCAACACGCGCTCCACTTACTTTTCTCAAAAATTCTTTGCACCGCACCAGAGTTTAGCCTGCACACAGGTGCAAAGGCCAGACCACTCTGTAGCGGATACGCTGAATGAAGTGAAATTTGAGATACAAAACTGTTACTTTGAACTGTATTAATCCAATAAATTCTGCTGGCTGAAATAGAAACTTTATTCAAAAGCACACATATCTTCACCATTTCCTGATCCCAGAGTTGATGACTTTGGTTACTTGGAATGGACTCTGGTCTGCCATTCATGGTGCACAGTATAGGAAATGCCCAGGTCCAGATGGCATCCCTTATGAGTTCTAGTAGAAGTATTTCAAAGATTTATCCTCCTTGCTGCTTGCCTCTCTTAACCAATGCCTTATAAAAACGCGCCTCCTGCCTGGAGGACAAGAGGCCTTCACAATTACCTTGTACAAAAAAGGGGTTAAGCTGTACTTGGACAACTGGCGCCCCATTTCTCTTACTAACACAGACACAAAAATTTTACTAAAATCATGGCTAACCGTCTAGAGATTGCTGCCTCTGCTCCCATTTCCTCTGAACAATTTAATTTCATTCCCAAAAGGTTGATTTGGGACAATATACACACCGTAGCCAAAGTCTATCAATCCAAGGCTTCTGGAGCACTTGTATTTTTAGACCAGCAAAAGGCCTATGATAGAGTCAATTGGGACTACCTCAGAGCATGCCTTCACAAATTCTGCCTCCCCCTTAGCTTCATTAATTGAATGATGTTGCTAATGGAGTCCGCCACAATGGCTGTGCGTGGCCCTGGCTTCCTCACAGATGTAGTCCGCCCTCAAAGGGGACTGCGCCAAGGGGACCCTCTTAGCCCACTCTTGTATAACTTTAGCCTTGACTCACTTCTTTGAAATGTGAATGACCGCCTTACTAGTGTCCATGTGCAAGGCCAAGCACCAGTCAAGTTGTTGGCGTTTGCTGATGATTGTGTGGTTGGGGTGTCTACCAATCATGATGCATGTGCGCTTGAAGACACTATCCAGGTTTACTCCAGGGTAAGTAATGCAGCACTCAACGCCTCCAAAACTAAAATTGTTCTCCTTGGTCAGTGTCAAGCCTGCTGGGCCCCAGCGCCCTGTTTCCGCTCTGCCTCATCAGCTGCTGCATGAGATAGCTTGCCCTGCCCACCTCACACCACCCCGCTTGTGCTCCACTTTGTGCCAAGCCCCACAGTGGGCCCTGTCCGCCATTTGGGGGTGTGGCTGGAGGCAGGAGGGTACGCCTCAACAGTGATGGAAAGCTTATCCTTGACAATGGTATGTAATGCATAGCTTCTCTCAGAGCCTTCAGATCTTCCTTACATGCAGGGTAGTGCTAGACAACTCTATGCTCCTCTCTAAAGTTTGGTTTGGAGCCCACTCCAACACTTTTTCCCCTTTTTTCTTCAAGTCACTATATGCACTTCTGCAAGGATGGCTTTGGTTTGGCTGCCCACCGCTGGTGCACCTGGATGTCATGTTTGGCCCTCGCCATTGTGGTGGCATGGGTCTGCTCAATTTTGAGACCCATTCTGCCAAAATCCTTGGCACCTGGATTGCTGCCATTACAAACCCTACAATATCAGCCCAGCACTGGTCCCATGCGGCCTGCTCCAACTTCTCCTGCACCCTGGGCCTCACCAATCCTTCCCATCCCTACTCTCTGTTGTAGTACCTTGCCACACATCCTTCTGCAGCGTGCCCACATGGGACGTCGCCACACTTCAAAAGGATTATTCTCTCCATGTGGAGCGCTGAGTGGAGAATTTGCATATGTGGGCACACCACTCAGAGGGAGTGCCCCTCTCCTTGGTTCACCCAGGAAGTACAAGGACTTCCCATTCTGAATGGAGTGATACCCATGCGACCCCCTACCGTGGCCAGGGTGGACTACCTGGACTTGATGGACATCCCCTACCACCTTGATACCCAGAAAGCTATTTGAAAGTATGCCCACCACCCTCTTCTGCAGCCGCATATTTGTTCCCATGTATGGCGCTGCTTAAGATGGTTATCATACTGCCAAAAGCTCTAATGCTTTGCACTAATCCTGTGTTGTGTGGCCAGTATGGAACGCTGGTTCACTGCCTGGAAAAGTGCCCTTTATCTAAAGTGATATGGCGTGAGGTGCAACATATGTTTCTCCTGGATCAAGCACAGCCCTTCAGCCTGTCTAAGGACATGTTTGCATTATCCGTGGCTTCCCCTCTTCCACCCTCCCTCCATGTCTTAGTAGTTGCAATTGCTATGTGGACTATACATATGATTGTTTTAGATGCTATCTCAGGCTCCACTACCACCCTCCAGGAAGCTCTACGCCGGTTCCGGTTGCACCTTGTGGACCACTTTCAATCATGGAGTTTGGGTACCCCCCACCATGTCACCACCAGTTGGTCTCATCCTGGTTCCCAGTTTGGTTCATAGTTTCAGACCCTTTCCTAATACGTGCTCAATAGTGGCGCCAGCCCCTGCACAGGTTACCCCCTCCCATTCCCTTGGCGTTCCCGCTGGCAACAGGAGATAGCTTTTGCTTCTCTGGGGTGCCCTCCTCTCGCTGAAGTTTTGTTTTTAGTGTCTTATCAGAAGTGCCCATCCCCTGGTTGGCCTTCCCCAAATAAATTTAAATTTAAAATAGATAAAAATATAACTTTTTTCTGATAATAAACACTGTTGCTTGTTTAGTTCTTTTAGTGTGGTTGATCAAGAGAATTTTAAAAGTGTATTAGAATGATATATCCTAAGTTAAAAATTTCTTCACTTTAAACTAATTATATACTGCATTGAATCTATAATTATGAGCTTTACTTAATTGCCTGACAGAAAAGGCCATATATAGTTCAAATGACTAAGTATAGTAATTTTCTTATTTTTCCTTCTGTGGTTTAGCCAATTTCTTAACTATAAGTTTAGTTGAAGATCTTCAGTTTATAATGTTTTAAGCAATTATGCTTTTTGGGAAATGTCACTTTCTTAATAATCAAATCTTAAAATTGACCCCCTGGCATTGTGCTGTGACAAATAAGTCTTCCCACCATTTAAAGAAGTATTCATGTAAACTTGAACCTAACTTGTACATGTAACTAAGAGTTGTTATATTTGGCTTAGTTTAACTCTATAGATGCTACCCTAATCTTAATACTCCTCAACAATTTTCACTTAGATTATTAAAATCAAAGCCCATTTCTTACCAAATTGTGTTGACTTGGCTAACTTTGCTAGTCTATCATTTGTTTGATCATCCAGTCTAAAATTTTAATTGCTGCAACGCAAAATTGTCTTATTATCTTATTAGATAGTTTCTTAGTTATCTGTCTTTTCTCTTTTAGTATAGCTGCCACCATAACTCTATATCTCTTCTTGTTTCTTGTAGCTCCTAAAACTCATGACTAGATAATAAACCCTGACTTGTCATTTATTGTGTTGAAATTGTAGAACTTTATACTTATTTTTAATCTTTCATTTAGAATAGGTTGATTAATTAAGTGGTCTTCTAGAAGCTTACATCAAATTCACCTCACAAGCTTGGCATATTGAGCTTCCTCAAAAAGCATTTATATGCCATAAGTTTTTACTGCTTTATACAAAACAATAGATTGTAATATGAATTTTTTTATAAATTAATCCATTAGCAAGGACTTTTTTAATCTTTTAATGGTCATTTTACTTATATTGAGCTCTTACAAAGATCTAGTGTTACTCACATTCTTTTATATAATTTAGATTAAAAATAAAGATTAAAAATTTATTTTTTATATAGTATCAAAGTACTGTTACTTTTTGAAACTATCTCTATAGCTTAAATCAAATAGTACTATAAGTGCATCAAAAAAGCATTTCTTGTGTAAAGCATATACTTATACTAAGTGTAAGATGTTTATATATGCTTAATGCCCTTTGTGTGTCTATCCTATAGATATTTGTAACCTCAGTAATATCTAGATGGTGTGTGATATACCTTAACCTCATAATTCATTTAAAATAATTTCTAGCTTAAAATCCATCTTGTTTATATTGTAGCCTGATTTAAATAAATATCAGTACATACAGGGTTTTTGGGCCAATTTGTATTAATTTAATTGATTTTTGTATCCACTAAGAGCCATTTCATATAATTTTATTGGTTTTCATATCCATTACAGGCCAATTTGAATATATTCATCATCTTTTTTGAAAATCAATGAAAAATATACAAATTGACCTGTAATGGATGTGAATTGGCCTGTAAACTTTGTATAATGCTAATATTATCTACTTACAAAAGTTATGAATGCAAATGATCTCAAACAAATGATAGCCTAAATTTATTTGAAGTCTTTTACCTTAAGCTTGCATGTGTGTTATTTATAAGTAGATATGCAAAAGGTGTGATAATATACCTCATCTCTAGCCTAAAAAATCTATTAAAAACTCTTAGAATAACATCTAAATAGTCACATTGAAGAACAAATTAGTGTTTTATGTGCGATGCAATGTGCTGGAAAGGCTATATAAGTTAATATAGTTTATTTACAAATAAAATTAAACACAGTGGTAAATCTAGTGACTATCTTTGGGTGCTTCTTGAGCATAAGTTTGAGCATAATTTTTATACAAAGAAGCACTTTTTTGGCTAGCTTTGATCAAAATATTTGTTCATAACACTGTCTGGAATAACTGTCAATTTACAAATCAACAAGATATAAGTTTAACTATAATGTTATTACTCATACTAAGGTCTCTGTTTTTAGATATCTGAAAATCTATCTTACTTATAAAGCCATATATTAATAGGTGATGTATATATCAACTATTAACCTATTATCATTTTCAAACTCCTACAGATTTAAGGATTTTGACAATTGAAGCTTTAGGTGTGAACTATAAAACATACAATAATGAATTTAACTTATTATAAAAAAGTTATTTGCTTTATATACTATACAATAAAACAGTATCATGACAAAGATTACTAAAGTGCAAAAACTATCAAACCACTGAAATTTTAAAGTTAAAACATGATATGCAGGTAGCTTAGATTTGCTAACAGAAACTAAAGCGCCAAATCAAATTTGTACTTTTAAAACTTAATTACGCAAATTTCTTTTTTCATTTGCAATTAGATTAACAGCCTGTATAGCCATATGCGCTGAATTCATCACGATTATATGTTGATAAAGGCTACAAGCGCCTCTGTATATTCCATTCCAGCTTAAAAAATAAGAACCCTGCTGCTTTACTTGAAACATGTAAAAATCAAGCAAATATAACATATACCTCCTTAAGGAGTAACTTTTGTATCACTTTTCAATCAAAAGGCTTAATATTGTGGGCTTATTTGATGCTTCGTTTATTTAATCAGCTATGATGTTTTAGATAAGTTACCACTTATATTTTATAATAACAACGTTATAAAAAGTTTAACTTAAATTTAAAGTAGCCTACTTTATTTAAAAACGACAAATAGTTTGTTAAAATTACCTAATAAGATAAACTGAAGTGATACTGTAAAAATTTAATAAATTGTTTTGTTTAATGCAAATAAACTTTTAAAGAGTTTATAAAACTTTATTATTAAATCAAGACTGTCTATTAGGCTTAAGTAATAAGCGTTTTCGAAGAATAGCGGACTACAAGGAGCAGTTAAATCTCTTAAAAAGTAAAAAACCTATTGAGTACCTCAGTTGTTATATCCTTAAACAAACTTCTTCAGTAGCTTACTTTTTGGAGCTATCCTTTTTACACTTCCACTAAACAAAAAGTAATAAAAGGCAATTTAGAGCATCTGTAAACTAAAAACATTAAAAAAACTTAGCGCATTGCTTGTAAGCTTTGGTTTAATATATACAATCATAAAAGAGAAAATCTGGCAAAGTTTACTTAATTAAATAATACTTTCGATTGCAAAGTGCACCAAAGAATTAATACACAATTAATATTCCCCTCCTGGAATCATTTTGAGCAAAACTGAAGTTAAGCATTAACGTTCGGGAAATATATTCCCTCCTAAAAGATTGATTAGTTTTAGTCAATGATTATTCAAAATAGTATTAGTTTTTTGTTACCTTTGTATGCCAGCGTGCACTGGCTGTTTTCTTAGTACTTGCAAAAACTTCGAATTGGCCTTCGATAGGGTTGGGATAAACGTACTTTTTACTCGAAGCCAAAAAGTTGGAAGTGTCTACGTGTTGCAATAACACGTTTTCACCTCTATGCCAAAAACCAGAATCATTTTCTTTCCCCTTTGAATCAATACAAATTACTTTCCAGTTATCACCTACAGCTGTTTTAAAAAATCCTCTAAATGCTTACCAGTATCATGTTCTATGAAGCCAGATACTTCTTGCTGCTCTGAAAGGGGAGAAAAATGATAATGACTATGAAGGTGATGCTTGGTAGAAGGATGTTGGAAGGAGACAATCGCACCGCAAGCTATTGGAGTACTTAAAAATTAGCTATAAAAACAATAAAGTACCCAGCAGGCGAAGGGAGAGTCCCAGCGGCATCGTTGATGAGCCAAAAGGCATCCGTATCGTCATCGTCTGGAGAGCAACTAACAACCTGCTGTCCACTACCGGTTCCTGTCTAGTTAAATAAAAGATTATCGGTCGGTGTTACCGTATTTTGCATCCTGCGAGTGAAGCTTATAATTCGTTTCGGTGTGGTAGAGTTTAATTACACTATTAAAAGTAACAACTTAAAAAGTAAATGTACAGCTTATAAAAAGTACCTTTCTTTGAGGAAAAAGACTCGAAGCTTTCAGAGTCTTCTGAGTGCGACAATACATATTCAAATTTTAATATTAGATAACAAATCGTCAAAAATAGTGATATGAACCCAGCCATCTTAAGTAAACTAAAGGTAATCAAAGGTTGTTTATCCTCAGATAAGGTTCGACCAAAGGAATCCTTCTTTTTATTCAGAGAATTATTATTTTTAAGAGAAGTATAAGCTTTCTGGCCTTTCGACGCTGACATTAGTACACTGTTTTACAATGCTCCTAGTTTAGTAATAATAACTGGTATACATTAGTAATAGCTATGGTACGGTGATATTTTATTGGAGAACAAATATGCTTATGCCAAGTGATAAACAGAATGCGTATGTGAATTTAATTGGGCGCCCATAACCGTAAGTAGAAATAAGGATCAGCTGCAACTTGTCCATTCCGTAGGTTACTTTTGATGTTTCAGACTTGCGTTTAAGTAAACCTTTGCGCTAAAAATTATTGCAGACCAATAGATTACTTTTCCTTACGGTATATAAAAAGTTCTAAACAAAAACATTTCAGAGAAGTCCTAGTAATTACCGTCAAGATATTATTACTCTATAAACAACGTTAGTTTAAATTAATCTAATTCAATTATATACTATCTCTGAAATTTAAACCTTACTGCAATTTGAAAATAATATATTTTTTTAGTACTAGATGGTCTTGAAATTAATATATTTAACTATCTGAATACCATTGCTTTGCTATAGTTTATCAAAAATTACAAGTTATACGTGTATATCAAGATAAAGAATTTATCACTTCCTAAAAGATGTAGCAAAAATTACAATACTAATTATAGGTATATGTTATGGTGTTATATTAGTACAATTACAATATCTTTTATTTAACCTAGGTAAGCTGACCAGGGGACAAACATTTCCAAACTAAAATTATAATAAAAATAATGACTCAAATGAAACACCCAAAATGGATGGATCAATTGAATCATACCTAATAAAATATCCAACCAGGTGGGCAGTGAATACTGCTATCCCTCCATGGTGGATGGGGAGGGGGACCTGGGGGCTCATCTTTGGCCGCATCCATCTCATTCCAGAGTAGGGTACATGTTAAGGCAGATAGTAAGGGTGTGGGGGCATCGGTGGCATGGGGTTTGATATCCTTGATGACTGAAACTTCTGAATAGTTGCCAGCTATCATTATACCAACAATATATTTGCCAAAGCATCTTCAGCTTTGAGGCGGGTATCTGGGAATTTGACAAATGTGGCAATATTGGTTCAGGTTATTTTTGCTTTTGGATCCTGAGCTATTGTTACCACATTCTGGATTGCTTCAGTGATATTTTTATATAAAGTTTTTATATTGATCTTACTTTGTGAAGTAAAATTTATAGGGATAATGGAAGGTGGAATTCCTCCTGCAAGTGCAGCCACAGATTTGGCGGTAACTTTGTGAAGCGGATGGCAATCTGGTATGGCAGCTGCTTCTACTGCAAGCTGGTGGTTGCTATAGAATAGTTTGGTATTAGGTTATGGGATATATTTCTGAGGTGGGAATTTTATATCCCATTCTGCGTTACAGAGCTGCTTGAGTTGCAGCATCAGTTCTTCAATGATATAACCTGATTCATCAATTTCATCCAATAATTCCTATGGATTTTAGTTGAATTGGATTGGGAAATCAGCATACAGTTGAGGTTTGTTTGATTCATTTGCAGATGCATGGGATCAAACTGGGATCCAATCCAATATTTGGTTGGATAAATTATTTATGGCATTGGGGCAAGGTGGGTGCTGATTGGTGGCTGTAGGTGCAGCTACAGCATCAGGCATTGGAGGAAGGGAAGGTAGGATTGTACCCCATAACAGAGTTGGCATGGGGTGGGCAGCGGATTGGTGGGCATTGGGTAAACTTTTGGCATTGGTGGAAGTTTCTGAGTATGGGCATTTATGTTTCAAGTGGTCTAACTCAAAACAGGATGGACAATTTTCCATCCACCCTCAACGTGGGCCCAGAATGGATGGTTGGGGGCAGATGGGATGGTGGCACAAGGGGGAATTGCTAAAGAAGTTTTCATAAATTTAGGGCTGATTGTGGCATATGCCCAAGGCCCAGCGAGGCGTGTGGCCCCATTTGAGACCACAAATTGTAAGATGGGGTTGGTGCCATAGGCTGCTAAACCTTCCATAAGCTCCTGGTGGAGCACTTTGATGGGGGAGGTGGGTGGGCAAACCAGTGAACTGGACCATCAAGGTGGTGTCCATTGGGAGCTAGGTCCAAGTTGTTAGGAGGGGAATATTGTTAAAAATTAATGGCACCGTTGCTGCAGTGGCTGCATCAGCTTCACAGGGGAAGCTGAGATCAAAGCACCCCTTATAGGGGTGGAAGTCTATAAAACAGGCTGGTGTCATCACTGCCTGAGCCATTTTGATAATGGCTTGGTCGTCATAGGGGAAGAATTTCCCATATTTGACCCTATGGTTAAAATGCATGTTGCTCTGGGGGAGCACCATGGGGCAGCGAGGCACCGCTTGGGTTTGGGCAAGATGGGCATTGAGATTCTTGGGAGGAACAAATCATCCCAAGGGTTTGGAATGACTGGGAAAGCCAGTCCAAGTGCATTTTCCTGTCAGATGAAAAATGGAGGGGGAAGTTTTGCTGCTGCCCCACACTGGGACAGTCAGCGGGGGATCTGACAACATCAGAGCAAGACTTCAGTGTGCAATTAAGTGTTTGCTTTTAATTTACCAAAATTAATTTGCTCAGAAAGTTACACCGAGCTGAGAGAGAGGTACCATTACTATATCTTCAATTCAAATATAATCAGAAAGCTAGGCCTAATTGTTTTTTAACCAACTTTGAAAAAAAATTTGGAAAAAAAGAACCTCCTTTAAAAAAGCTCTAAAAAGTATTAAATAATTGAGAAATTAAGCCTACTCAATAAAACCCTTTTCAAAGTCAGTGTCATATTTTAACTGACATATAATAGGTATTTATACTTTATATACTCAAGACTGTTTTTTCTAAGTTACTTATAGTTTACAATTGAACCTAATACAGACATAAGATATAGATTGTATTTATGAGCAGAATTCTATATTAGTTTAAAATATGGCATTGACTTCAAAAAGGGTTTTATTGAGTAGGCTCAATTTCTCAATTATTTAATACTTTTTAGAGCTTTTTTCAAAAGGAGGTTCTTTTTTTCCCAAAATTTTTTTGATATATATCCTATGGCTGGGGGGTATGTTCAAAATCCAGGCAGTACGAGATCATAGCAGGATGAGCTTAATCATAGATGGCTATCATCTTTGCATAATTTGACCAAGAACACATCTAAATTTGATAAAATGAATTATTTTAGATAGCAATCAATAAATTTACCATAGACTGACTAATAAGAGCAACCAAATCTAATAAAATGAATTACTGTAGATGGTGATCAGTAAATTCAGCATATGCTGACCAATAAAAATTAACATAATTTAATAAAATGAAGTATTTAGATAGCAATCAGTAAATTTAATTTAATTTGACCAATAAAATCAACTAAAGTTAATAAAATGAATTATTAGAATCTTTATTTTATAAGATACTATATATAATATGTATACAATGAGTTTTATTTCCATAGAGAAATAGTAAGGGGTCAAAAAGGATATATAGAGATAGTAATATTTAATAAAAGTAGGAAAAAGAGCCACTTTTAAAAATGAATTAATCTTTTTGGGGGGAAAAGAACTGGGGGTAAAGATTTTTTTGGGAAAAAAGAACCTTCTTTAAAAAAAGCTGTAAAAAGTGTGAAATAAATGAGAAATTATGCCTCCTCAATAAAACTCTTTTTAAAGTTGGTGCCATTTTCCAACCTGACTTATAAAATTTTTTCACAAATAAAATTTTTATCTTATGTCTGAATTGTGTCCAAATGTAAACTATATGAAACTTAGAATATACAGTGCTGAGTATATATATTATAAATGCCTATTACAAGTCAATTAAAATTTGGCGCCAACTTCAAAAAGGGTTTTATTGAGGAGGCATAATTTCTCAATTATTTCATACTTTTTAGAGCTTTTTTTATAGGAGGTTCTTTTTTCCCATTTTTTACTTTATATATGTATTAGCATCTAGACCAAAGGTAATAAATAAGCTTAACTTTTATTGCCAAAAAATTTCCATTTAGTATCTTTATGTTTTTATAGTTATACTTCTAATTTACTATACAATATATGTTGATTATTAATATAAAGTAATTCATAAACTTATTATAACAACTATAAAAAATGCAGTTACTCCTCAAAAAATGGTAATCACATTTTTGAGCTACATTTATGTAAAATAATCATGCCATAGAATACCATTAGTGGGAGCTTCAAACATAAATCAAAGGTTACTATATATAAGTTTTATAATTTAAAAATGCCTAATAAACTATACTTTAACTTTTATTATTTAAAGTATTATTACCAGCAATTATATAACATTCTATAATTTATGCAAAAAAAGTTTACATCAAGGTATTTTTAAATGTCATAAGATGACCAACGTTAATTGTGGCATTTGTGTAAAAAATGTGACTTGACCTTGAGCACTTACCTTTCTGGAGCTTTTGTAACTCCCATTAGTGTATAATGCTGGGCCTTTTAGTTATGCTTGACAATTCATCACATTAAAAAGTTTATGATATGATGGCAAAGTTGGAAATTCTGCTAATCCTCTGTAGTTTTCTCCTCACAGTGCATCCAATTTTTCCAATACCTAATATTTTAGCCTCCCCCCAAAACCAAGAGCCCCATATTAATTCCATTAGTTTTTTGTGCTGCATTAATAGACAGTTGTTCTCTACTTAACCTTGTTTATTAGTCAAAACCCAAATTTTTGCATCCATCATTTTGCCAAGCCCTTTCACTATTTTTTAGCAATAGTGGTGAAGCCCTTTCAGTATTTGTCCAATGTATAACCTTTGGTTTGGTATACAGATTCTACCTTTTTTAAAACTATGAGCTAATACTTTAGCAACCTTTTATGATAAGACTTCATAAGTGGAAATCTTTTAATACTAAGCATCAATTTTTGAAAATCAATCAGCCTTGAAGTTTATCCCCACTAAAAAATCAAGATATATTAGCAAAAATGGCAGAAACCAAAAAAGAACCTATGATTCCTAAACAAGACATCATTACCCAAAAACTTCAACCACCATTTACCATATCAGGGTTAACCAGAGTTACCTGCTCTCAGTTGGCAACCATGCAAGCAATAACTACCTCCCAACCTGAAGTCTCTGGACAAGCGTCAGCTTGCCAGATTGCACTTCTGCAACCTATATGACCACCAGTTCAGTGCATGCTGCAACCTAACAACCGTCTGGGACTTTTCCTACCAGAGAAGCTATCACCCAAGCTATTTATATTGTGGAAGACCATAATAAGCAGCTCAGCCCATCCATTATTTCACCTCCAAAGTTAAGTCAGATTTTTAGAACCATCTAATTTTGCTGATGCTGGGCCTCTGGTTTCCTCAGTGAGGGACGATGCATAGACACCTGTCAACTAAACCCTGGCTGTATGTTTAGATTAGACTTCCAATCTGGTTCACAAAGCACTAAATCAGGTCAAATACTCCCCCTAGTAAGGATTCAACTGGTTTGGATTTTGGTGTCTTGCACCAATCCTAGACTCATCTAACTGTCAATTCCCAGGGCAGATAGGGTACATAATGCCTTAAGCATAATTTACACAGATACTCCAGTTGAAAGTGACCAGATAAAAACAGAGGACAGGCGGGTGATATAGAGGACGCTCATGGCAAGGAGTCAGTATAGCCTAAGAGTTGAGATAACAGCCTATGCAACATTTAGTATGGTAATGTACGCCATGCTGATCTTAGTTTTATTGACATGAGATGTGTTTGGTTGAATCAGCTGTGCAGTGAATAAAAATATCAGTGGAGTTATTGGAGCTGGCTGGACATAGGAGTGATCAGCATAGGAGGCATCCATAGCAGGTTTGAAGCATGTGGACTTCAAACTGATTAAAGGAGTTCAAAGGTTAGATAAAAAGTATTATAAATTGAAAAAGTAGATAACCTTTATAAAGTTTATCATCAAGAGCAAAAACTGTGAGGAAAATAATGGGAAGTAAGACCGCTTATATAGCTGATATGTCTCATTTAGTGATATTTTTCCTGGTGTAGAACACCTCACCAAAGCTAAGAACAATAAGCCCTTAGAGTCAAGACCAGAACCCTTGAGGGATACTAATGACCTCTCTAGGGTCATTGACCACAAACGGTTCTAGTTTTGTCAGTCAGAGCTGAGGAAAATGGCACACCAGAGGCAGAAAAATCCAGCAAAAATCCAGAAAAAATCCAGAAAAAAAAATCTGAAAATCAGTTGATATAAAGTTATGGAATGCAGCCAAATTCATAAAATTTCAACTTTGCTAGAATGCTAAAATTTTACAGCTTTGATCAGATTTCATTAATTATTCTGAAACCATCATAAATCTTCCAACTAAATTTTGAGCCCAAGCTGAGAAAGGCTTTGCTTTTCTCAGATAAACAGTTTAGTTTTAATATTTAGGTTTTTTTTCTTGTAACAATCACTTTAGTTACTACGATTTAATTTGAACAGCAAATTTGGATAATTACACACAGGAAAGATGGGTGACTTTAATAACAAAAATAATAAAACATGGGCGAGCGTCGCAGCAAGCAGTGCGCTTAATGGTGCAACTAAGGGCAAGAAACGCCCTGGAGGGGGACTAGGAACCCAAGCCGTAAAAAAATTGCAAACTCAGACACCATCTGGGTTTATGGTATTTACTGTAAAGCACGTGCATAATACATGTACATTCAATTCAACCAACCTTTGTCAAAGGTGGAACATGGGATCAGACTCTTCCTTGGGGATGAGTCACCGACCCTGTGGGAGAAAACATGTGAGGCACAGCCCTCACTTTTCCCTCACGCGGTGTACATAGCCACCAACAACATGGGCCGCGGCTGGATCAATATTGGTTTAAAAACAGCTGATGAAGCCAATGCTGCAGCAAAAATCTGTGTGGAAATTGCCCTCCCTGAGGGCAAAAATTGTGCACACTGCGCGCACCAGATGGAACAAAGCAAAAGCTTTGTTCATCTCCTTTGACTCGCTCCCCACCAACCTTCCTCATAAGGTAATCAAGGAGGAGCTCTGCAAAGGTCTTGTGGCCTACAGAGAAATCCAACAACTTGAATTACAGCAATTTTGCTTAATGCCTGACCTGTGAATGAGCAAAGCTATTGCTGTAATCAACCCCTTCCCAGAATTGGAAGAGGATTTATTCAGAATTCCCCGCGCAGCAGAATTTCACTTCGCAGATGGGGGCCAGTAAGCTGCATTCTGAGTTACACTGGAACGCGCACCACCCATTTGCAACCACTGTGGCTCATTGGGACACAAGGAACATGCATGCCCTGTAAAAGAGGGCTTAATGGAAAATGATTTTTGTGAAAAAGCTATGGATGAAGATAATGAAAACTTCGCCAAAATGACTGATGGTCACCACCCATTCCGCTGGGGTGAAGATGGACTATACTCCATCGTGGACCCAGTTACAAGTAAACAGCGTAAAGCAGCACAAAAAGCCCGCGAGAGAGCAGCGGCTGAAGCGGCGGCACACGCGGAATCTGCCATTAACCATGGACAAATTCAGGAGGATACTTTGGATATTCACCGAACCAACCAATCAGAACAATATGCCCAGATCAAAAATTTTCACAGTAACCAGACTGAGCCACAAAGCGTCATCAGTCATGCACATACTGAGGAACAATGCAACTGCAATTTGGGTGAATATGCGGTGCACAATGCAACAAAGTTGAACCTCAAAAATATAAAATCCAATAAACAACCTGCATCAAATCAACATGAGACCTGTGCAGGAAAAGTTGACGCAAATGCAAAAAACCGCAATTCACTTTAATCATTATGTCAGATCAAGGGAACCAACAATGGCAGTGAAAGAGTTGGAGTACAGATGCGGAGCATGGCCAAAATGAGCTGCAGTGGGATAGGACCAGAGGTCCTCCCAACCGCTCCTGAGGCGCTGCGTGCACCTCAGTGTCAATAGGGATGTTAAACATCGCGGGAGCCAGGGCTCATATGTCCCAAGCCAAAAAGCTGGCATTCCTGCGAAAACCTCTTGTAGACATCTTGACCATCCAAGAAACCCACTGCCTACAAGGGGAAGAAGAATCCTGGTTAACCAGGGTCGCACCATCACAATCAGTATGGACGTCTCACTGTGGGGTGATAGTCCAAAACAACAAAAAATTTAAAATTACAAATTCATCATCACACTTGCATGGTCGAGTCCTGGTAGCAACAATCACATGCCAAGATAAAATAATTTCGTTAGCATGTATCTATGCACCATACACTGCAACTGAGAGAAATTTTTTTTTAAATTTCTACTCTCACCCTCCCACCATATATCATCATGTTAGGCGATTTAAACTGCTGGGATAACCCCAATACAGATCAATGGCCTAATCCCAGGGGATACTCACCTGGACACATTGAATATTGCACAATGAAGGCATCTCTTGGCTTACAGGATGATCTTTCCCCCAATTAACCAATCCTTCCCCACATGACAAGACCCAACATATGTGAGGGACTGCCCATATCAATGAGTTGTATTAACCACATCCTCATCCCACAATCCCACCACTCAAGAATCTCCAAATTTACAACAAAAAAGATCAATTTTTCTGATCACCAATTAGTTATGGTGCAGTTAGTGCCAACCCAATCCCACATACAGATGTCGCCTTGGAGAAAGCTTCACCCAAAAAATAATAAAATTTCGTGAGATATCTGACTGGGTTGAAAACAAGGCTACAAACCCAGAATTCACAGCCCCATTCACTTCGGATCCCATCAGAACATGGGAAATTTTCAAGAAAGATTTAATCAACAAAACCTGACATATTGCATCATGCAAGTACACCGTGGACACAGCCACAATCAAGCGTACCTTGGCAGAACTAGACCACCTGGAAATAAATACTCTGAGATCTGGCTATAGCCCTAATTGGGGATGCAAATGGGCAGAAATTTCAGCCCAACTTAAAAATTTATCTTCGAACACCAACACAGAATCAAAGTATCAAACAAAGGTAAGTTCATAAAGGAAGGCGAAACCTGTTTGACATACTTTTTCCTTTAATTCCACTCCCACAGAAACCAGCCCACATGCACACAGGTCTGCAAGACCAACGGCACCGTGTTAACTGACCCTGAGGAGGTCAAGGCAGAAGTACACCGCTATTACACCGAATTATATTGCAATATGCCAACAGATCCACAAATTTTAAAGAATTTATTCAAACTACCAAGATACAAAGTACACCACCAAATTACAATATACTATCCCTTATTACACAGGAGGAGCTTTGGGAAACAATTTGCGGTGCACCACGTAGGAAATGCCCAGGGCCTGATGGGATACCCTACAAATTTTACAAAAATATTTTCAACAAATCACCCCTACTATTGGCGTCAATGAACCAGAGTTTGTTGGAAACACGCCTATTACCAGGAGGCCATGAATCCTACGTTATAACCTTGTATAAAAAGAGTGACAAGTTGGACCTGGCCAACTGGTGCCCAATTGCACTCTCCAACACTGACACAAAAATTCTAACAAAATTTCTAGCAGCTAGATTAGGCGCAATTGCATCTGACGTCCTATCACCCAACCAGTTTGGGTTTATACCAAAGAGTTCAATCTGAAACAACATACACCCTGTTGCAAACATTTGTCAATCCAAAACAACTGGTGCCCTGGTCTTCTTGGATCAGGAAAAGGCGTATGACCGTGTTAGCTGGCCATACCTAAAAGAATGTTTACATGCCTTCAAACTCTCACCAAGATTCATAAAAAGGCGATGCTCCTAACAGAATCTGCAACCATGGCTGTATGCGGCCCTGGATTCCTAACAAACAATATCAAACCACACAGAGGGCTTAAACAAGGGGATCCTCTCAGCCCACTGCTATACAATTTCAGCTTTGACCCCTCCTCTGAGTAACTGACTCACGTCTCATGAGGATAACCGCACAAGGACAACCAACAGTCAAGATACTGGCCTTTGCAGATGACTGCGTAGCAGGTATAGCAAACAATGAAGATGCCCGACAGCTAGAACACACTTTAGAGGAATAATCCAAGGTGAGCAATGCATCGCTCAAAAAAAGGAAGACAGAAATTATCCTCTTAGGCAAATACACAAACAATTGGGCCACAACATCAGAACTTCACACCAACACTCGAAAAAAAAACCCAATTATTTACCCTTTGCAACACCTCCCACCACCACTCCTGTCTGACACCTTGGAATCTATTTATAATCAGGGGGATATGCTAATGAGACAATGGAAAGTAACCTGTTACAACGGGTATCCAAACGCGTAGCCTCCCTCAAGGGGAGAACACTAGGACTAACAGGACGAGTTACAGTTGCTAACTCGCTCATCCTCCCAATACTGTGGTACCAGGCCCATGCGATAGCCTTCTCACCTACCTTTATAACCTCAATTCGCGCGCTTATCCAGGGCTGGCTGCGGCCTGGCTCTCACCCTCCTATACGGATGGAAACACTATTTGGTCCACGCTCAAGCGGAGGCATGGGACTAATAGATTTTGAGAGTCATGCCAATCACATCCTAGGTACCTGGATAAAGAAAATCCTTGCTCCAGACCTCCCGCAACAACATTGGTCCAGAGCAGCAAGGACTAACTTTGCACAGGCGCTCAAATTAACCAACACATAGTCCACCCAGACTACTTTCATACCTTGCCAAGCACCCTACTGCAACAGGTCCGCATGGAACCTCCCCTCATTTCAAAAATATATCCTCAGAACTATCCGCCGTATGGGATGGATCATAGAGAACATGGGTACTATACAGGGAAGGGGAAGACCCAGCCCCCAATTCATATTAAGAAACCCAGAAAACCACCCCCAGAGGGATATGCTCGCAACAACCCCAAGCATAGCTAGGATAGAATATCTAGATATGCTGGACATTCCCTATGATTTAACCACACAGAAAGCAATGTGGAAAATGACACACCACCCAATCCTACAACCAAGGATAAGAGTAAACGCCTGGCGCTGTTTGAGAAGGACCTATAGGACGGCGGACCGCTCCAACTCCCTCCACAAAACATGTGCAGTATGTTGAGGGGAGGGATCCCTACATCACCGCCTAGAAACATGCCCCCCAACCAAAGCTATATGGCAGGAAGTCGCACGCCTGCTCAAGATTTAAAACGAACAGGAATTCTCAATATCAAAAAGTATCTTTGCGCTCCGGATTGAGTCACCAATCCCATCTACCCTCCGCTCCCTAATAATACCCATTGCAATGTGGACAATCCACACAATTGCATTAGATGCGTTCAAGGGCACGGTCCCAACCATTCATGGGGTTATTAACAGATTCCATGTCCACTTACTAGAGCACTTCCAAGCCTGGCTCTATGGATATATGAGACCAAGACAAAAAGCGCTCATAGAATCATGGTTCCCACTCTGGTTCCTCCACACAGACCCTTTCCTTCACACCTGCTCCATAGCAGGGGAAACCCCCTTAGAGTAGTGCACCAACCCCCATACCTGGCAGTCCCGCTGGCAACAGGGGTAACTTGAGTACCCTGGGGTGCCTAATTTTATATTTGTTAGTTATTCTCTTAGTTCCACATATATTCGGTAATGTCTGTCCCCTGGTCAGCTTACCTCAGTTATATAAATAAACAGTTAGGTTTTAATAAAGTTTAGGGATTATTTGCTGATGATTTCATACCTTTCTGTTTCTTTATATTGAAAACTCTGGTTGAAACCTTTGAAATGATCAGACTCTACTTTCTGCTCTGGTCTAACCCATGCCTTTAGTGCAAAACTGCTCACTGTTAATTTTTGATGTAACAGTTTGACTCCACCAAGCTGGTTTACACAGGGTAATAATCACTGAGCAACCAAATCAGATGATATGTATATTGCTGACTTTAATAAAAACTGATACATAGCATATAAAGCAATCGCTCTAGTTGACACTTTATTATAATCTAATAAATGCAGACTTATCTGCTGAATACTAAAAAGCCTCTTCCTCTCAATCTTCCGCTTAACTATTATATTGGGTTCCAAGCAAAATACATCCTCTGCTTATATTCTCCTATTTGTTCCCTTTTAGGAGTTTTTGTCTATCTCAAGGTTTCAGCAGAATTTCATTAATTTGCTAAACTATTGATACTTCAATCGATTTGCTTTATATCCATATAACTTTTTGGACAATCTCAAGGCTCGTTTTGACTCTAATTTATGATCCACCGGAATATATACCTTATCATCCAGTCATATCAACTTCTTGACACCCCCCATTCCACAGCCTATTCCGCTGAATTTACCACATCTTATTTTTGCTGCATTCCGCCGCTATTCCTACATTACCTACTTTAACTCTCAAGGACTCTTTTCCCTGATGGTTGTCCTCAGTTTGGTGTGCGTTTTGTTGAAAATTTATTTGAAAAGGTAAACAAGATACCCTATGAAGTTTCTTTCTCTTGCTTAGCCACTTTGCCTTGTTCTGGCAACTTTTGCCTGGCGCTTTCCTCTTGTGACCTCCTGCGCTCAGTTTCCTGTTAAATCTGATAGGGGTAGAGCCAAAGATACAAAATCCAAGTCTAAATCCAAAATTTAAATCACAATTTTAAATTTTATTTGACTGGAAAATGATGCATCAGCTATGGTATTTTGTGAATTCTTAATTCAGGACATCGTGGTTGAGAAATGGGGGGTGTTGCCAGTGAAAATTCATTTTGGTCCCATGTCTTGGCGGATGACATCTGCAAATGTTAGGTGGGCCCTAACGCCAACCAATTTAAACATAAAATTTTGGCACTTCCCAGATCAGCACTTTCTCATCACATGCTGAAAATGACTGATTCATCAATAAGTCTTGAGAGAATATCTTAAAATCCAAAACAATATTCCAATAAATTTTGATCCTATAAATTAGGCTGAAGATGAACCAATACCCCCATCCTGATTAGCTGAAGTTAAATGTAATCCGGATGTGCCTCCCCAATTCTATGGGTCCCCATATTTAACCCCCTAATTCAAGCCAGCAAAAGAAGAAGGGGAAATTAATGAATTTGACCACACCACCAACATGAGTTCCAAACAATCATGGCCAAAAAAAACATTTATGCAGCAAGGGGCTACTGGGGATTAACAAAATCTCTGGGTACCTACGCTACCCAAAGCTGGCCATCATGAAATGGCACTTGTTGCTGATGATAAAAAAAATATAGCCTTAAATTTAGAGCACAAAAAATTATGCCTTGATCAACCATCACATATGAAATCCGCCATCACTGCAATATTAACCCTATTGGATATTATACAGAGATCTACTTCTCATACTTTGCAGCATTCATACTTTTCTCTCTCGTTGCAATCATTTTTGCAACTTATTCAATTCAAGTCTGATTCTAGTTTGATATTCTCACAGAGGAGATTAGTCTGCGCCCATGTCAGGGAGCAGTTGGGCAAGTAAGGTAAGAGGAGCAGGTGGTAAGCCCGCAGCCTCAAACGTTTGAAAACGCCCCAGAGAAATCAGCAAAATAGAAAAAAGTTAAAAAAAACTGGCAGTCACTATTTCCCCAGAAATCCTCACTTGGCAAGCGCGATGCAACCAGTACATCAACACGCCGCACTCCCAACCACTCTCATTGGTGGAATATGGAGTCCATGTGTTTCTGGACATCCAACAAACAGCTCTATGGGAAAAATTTTGTGGGGATGTGCACACTTTTTTCCTGACTGTGGTGTACATCACACCTCACTCCATGTCACATGGTTGGCTAGACCTTGGTTTTAAAAACAAGGAGGCAGCAGACAAAGCTGCCGCAGTGCACGTAGTGATTGACCTCCCTGAAGGGCAACAGGTCATCGAAACCAAACGCACCAGATGGACAAAATCAAACCAAATTTTCCTCACATTTGACTTCTTGCCTACTATGGTAAAACATGCCATTTTGGAGCAACACCTGAAAGATGGTCTCACCGTTTATGGCAAAATACAATCTTTCAAGATGTAATGCTTTACGCTGATGCCACACCTGTGCACTGGCAAAGCCATCACAGTTCTGACCCCAACTGAGGAGATCATGAAGGACCTAACCCAGATCCCGCACTCCACATATATTGATATTGAAGGGCATACCACCCACCCTTTCCAGGTAACTGTGGACAGCGCACCCCCCATCTGCACCGACTGTGACACATTCAGCCATAAGGCACATGCATGCCCCACCAAGGAGGGCATCACATTCCAAGAGCACCCCTCAGTGGCCATGGCCAGCGGAGAGGCGCACTATGAACCAACTGCAAGCAAAGAGGCTTTCCCTTGGGGAGCACAAGGTTGCTACCTACTGGTAGAACCTATTTCCCCGCAGGAGCGGAAGAAGACCAAGCATGCCCACAGGGCCGCGGCCAAGGAAGCGGCCAAAGTCACCACCGCTATCCCACACTCCCAACACCAGGAGGACATCAAAAATTCGCAGCAGAAGCAACTCAGGAATCCATCAACTAATCAGATTGGGAAGCCTATGCTAATTGGGCCACCCAATCTGAGGATCTGATGGGTGACTTGATCTCACCCGATCTTTGAAACCAAGCTCTGGTTGAAACCAACTTGGGGTCCAACCTAACTGAAAATTTTTTTTGACCTGCTTGTAGGTGCACCAAACTCATCCGCACCGCAAAAAATTCATTTGACGTCAGGGAAACAAAAAGTGAAGGCAAAAGCCAGCGAAAACCTTTCTGCTAAAATCAGCAAAACTACTGATAGTGTTGCTGCAAACATCCGCGCTGCCATGAAGGCCCATGGGGATCTAGAGGAGGCTAGTGGGCCCAGGTGCCTACCCCCTTGCGCCTAAGGTGCGATGGGGGAAACCTTCACTTTAGGGACGTTGAATATCGCTGGACTCAAGGCCTCGC